>JAYGXS010000005.1:61125437-61185188 GCA_036362985.1 Ligula intestinalis
ACAACCGTTTTTGCAGGACAAAATACTGGAAATCTGCCAATACAAGCAAAAATCCGTGTCTTAGGAAGCAATTGAAAAGAAGAAGACTCAATCGCTGGGACAAAATGTTTATTCGCCTGACGTTTCGATATACGTCGCGGATTCGTCATCTGAGATATAAGTAGCAGAAAGGGTATATGTATGGGGCTAAATAAGCTTCTTGTGTCAACAATGTTTTTCGTCTCATACCTTTTAATGCATATCGCTATCTGTGAGTTGTTAAAATAGCGTTAAATAGATGCTTTATCCTATAAAGAAGGAGAAAAACTGCATAAAATGTCATGTGTAAGTTGGGCTTGTTAGATTAGGACCGATTCTTCACGTTATTTCATTTAATAGGTGCAGTTCATCCCCCGTAGGCCTATTGGTAAAGAATATGGCCTTTGAGGAAAATATTTTGCAAGAATGCTTAGTTTTCGATATATTACCTTCTGCATGCTACATTTGTATAAGAATGCGGTACAAAAGAAACATGCTAGTAAAATGCTGCGCAAAGACAGTTTATGTTAAGCTACTTATGCTGCCGAATTTACCTTCTGAATTGAGAAATAGAAGGAGACTCGATCACTGGTAGAATATTTTTATTCGCCTAACGTTTCAAAATCCGTCGCAGATTCATCAGCAGATACATACTCACAGAAAAGTAGCGAAAGCAGTTTGTGTATGCACAGAGTTTTGCCTTAAAATTTCAAAATACAGAAAAAAATTGATAAATTCCTTTGTGCGCTGATTCGTTTTGTCAGCAATGACCATCTGGCCTTTTAGTGCTTGCATAGGATGATGTGGTGGCCTGTGTGTGCCCCATGCTGTGGTTTGCTTTGGCCAAATTTAGTTTCAGCACCAACATTTCGCAAGAGGTGACAATAGATTGAACCGATAATTACTTGTGCCATGGTTCATGGGCGCCGGAACCATCAACAAATGCAACGATTTGCCCATTCCATATTCGGTGTTGATATGTAATCTGGCCAAAGCAAACCACCGCTCATTGCACACGCAGGCCAGCACATCATCTTATGCCAACGCCACAATACCAGATGGACATTGCTGACACAACGAATCAGCGCACAAAGGCATTTCGATTTTTTACTTGTGTTTTAAATTAAACGGCCTAACTCCGTGCACACGCAAACTGCTTCTAATACTGTGCTGTGAGTATGTATTTGCTGATGAATCCGCGACGAATATTGCAACTGCGGGTGAATAAATATATTGTACCAGCAATCGAGTCGTCTTCTACTTCTTAATTACTTCATGGGTCTCGCATGTTCCCCTGTATTAACTCTTCTGAAGTCCCAGGTGAAAATTTCCGCTAATTTCAAATGCCTTTGTTGCTTCAAGTTAATTGAGGATATCATTTCTTATTTTAGGGAAACGCAAAATGGTTATGAAATGGAAAAAAGTTTCCAATTCGTCACATTACAACATAACAACATTTCTATTACATGTCCTTAGAATTTTTTCAGTACATGTGAGTATTTTGTAATGGGAATTGCATTTTTTTCTGAGAAAACTCGATCGTTGCGATTAATTTGCAAGAAAACAACTTCATATATGAAATGTGTTGTCATAATTAAGTTTACGGTTTTAAGAACGACCAAACGCATTGTAGCACACGCGACACTGGACCTAATTTTTTATCAGGATTTTAAATCAAATGGCAAATTTACGATTCTGCAATTTTAATTCTGCTTGCAGAATGCTCGGAAAAATACTCATACATTTTTTTTGCAGGCTAGTGAAAACATTTTTTTCAAAAAATAAATTGAAACGAGCACTGCATAGGAATAAGCTATGGTCCCTGCCGCCAGATGTCGACTGACCTGATGTTTGCTTTTTTACTGCAGCCTATTATCTGTGATTTCCTTCGACTATTTCAACGCCCTTATGTAAGAATGTTTGTACAAAAGGTGTCGACCCTACCACTTCCTCGTTGATGTGGATAGTTTTCCATTTTTCTCATTTTTGGCGTACATATGCGCAGAATAAATGCTGCAAATATTTAAAGACGACATTCGTTTGGGATGAACCATGTGTGTTTTATCCCATGCAAAATTGTGTCTTGTGTTGAGGCAATAAATGACAACTTTGGAAAAATGATCATGTCTATTCATGGTCGATTGGTGAACGCGGTTGTGAATTGAGACGGATCTTCCTTTTTGGCCACAAAATACAGTATCACAACGACCACATAGAATTTTTTAGATTGCTTCTTTCTTATTAAGGTAGCTGACTTCATCTTTGGGGTGTACTAATTGGGTGCGTAAAGAAGCCATCGGTTTGTGCGCTAATCTTATTTGTTTTTTCCGCAAGTGTTTTTCAACGAGTTCAGACACATTCCTTATATAAGGGAGGACTCGCAATGTATGTGTTGGACGTTGCAACCAAACCTACCAATCATGACTTCGGTGTGTTTTAAATTGTAGTTGTTCCTTGCATGTTTCTTGTTAGTCTTGTTAGTCCGAAGACGAGTTAAGGTGCCAAACTCGAAAATCACTCATTAAAGTTATTTCATCCCAAAGAAACGTCTTCTTCAAATTTGAATTTCTTGGGATGCACGTGTTCCCGTTTATACGAAACTGCAAAAAGGCATTGCGGGGACTATAGTAACTAGATTATCGACCCTTTTCTCAAATGTTATGACCGAGCATAAAATGATGGGTTAAATATTAAATTGATATTGTTACGGTTTATCCGATTAATTATCAGCATATCATTCTTCATATCAACTGTAAGACAAGGTGACACATAATTGAAAGTGACTGTCCACGCAAACGGGACTCGTCACAAGTTTAATTTAGCAGCTGCGAGGATTATCGCCCATTTCGGCAGCAAGATAGGCCGGCTATAGTTTGACACCTAGACCTCGGATAAAAACACAGTCAATACATTTATCGATCTGACGCCGGCTTTCCTGCCCCTGCGCAGGCATTTTTGGACTGACCTCACTGGTCGTTGATAAGTCTATGCCCTTAAATGCTTGTTATCGGTTTTTCCATTAACATAGTTATGCCTGGTAATAAACTCCAGGAAGTGTTCGAAAGCTCGTATGAATCAAAACAATGATTCTGCTGATTGACGGGCCACATACACACACATTTAGCATTCTTGGCATGTCGTAAAGTAAAAATATGTAACACTTGCATATGTTACACTATGTATCTGAACGCATCGCATAATTTATGTTCTGTGGGTTGCTAAGCGGCATCGTTCCTTTTATGGTCGTTCATCCTCAAAGGTATGGATTAAATTACATTTGTACGATGGCTGGACAGCCTTTAATTTAAATGTGTCTTGAAACTCAGATGCTGCAAGTGACTAACGCAAGGGTTTGGGTTTCGTGAAATTCTAACGCATGGCACTGAATCCCGTGATTACCCTGCCAACGTCCCTGATGAATGCTAGTGGCAATACCTCGCTCAACATAAGACAATCCAAAACATACCATATCCTTTAACCATGCACACACTTAGAAACCATTCATGTTATCCTAAATATTGTATTGAGTAATAATTTGGCTTTTCAGTTTCATCCTATTAGAAAAGTACTAGTTTTTACCCAGGAATGTGGTAGCGCGCAAAACTACCCAAAAGTCATTATCTGATGGACTTTTGTGTGATAATTTTGACAATTGATTTGCTCATGGGCATAGATTCCTGTTTAAAATATGATATCATAACTAAAACAAAGCATAGAGGTTGATGCCGGAGATTTAGTTAAATTTACGTATAAGGGGAAACATTAGTAAGTTGTCCACTTAATGGAGCCAACATTCACTGCATCACCAAATTCGTTCATCAGTAAGTATTGTCAGCATTGTACCAATTTATAAGATTTTATTTTTTTGTTTGAATAACGTTGCTCTGCCCTATCTTATGCAACAAGGAAATATTCTTAAAAACGATGAAATTATTCAATCCTCCGTTGACAGGTTGAAAGCAGTGTGCTCTGGCCAACATATACGCCCTTTCCAAAGTGTTAATGCTGTCAATCCCTAAAATAATTTTGTTTGGACTAACTGCATGATCTGTCTTTTCAGAAGACATTTGGTGGGGTTCTACGACTGGATGGCAACTGCTGTCACTAGCATAATAACCTGCCATTATTGGTTGATCAGCCTTTCGACTGAGATGAGGTTTTGATTCGCTGAGTTAAACATATATGAAAAAACCAAATTTTTTTAGAAAAAAATGGGATCAGCGGTTGTCATGCATAGGAAAACCATGATTGTGACAATGAGCTCCACTCTGCTTGCACTGATACTTGGAGCATACTGTAAGTTTTTCCATTAAATTTTGTTGTCTTTTTTATCTGCAGTATTGTAAATAAGTTCAAAGACTGAAAATATTGCATAACTTTCCTACGCAGAAAGCGAGCATTGCAACGAAATATTTATTAAATGCCAGTGCGTGAACAATTTCTATAAATGATACATTGCATAATTATTTAGCACACACATACAGTAGGACTGATAAGTACAAATTTGCACGTCCTAGTTTCCTGTAATCTGACACAGCTGCGAAGGTCTTGACTTATTATTCAGTCATATGTGTACGATCATATGATTTGATGACATTATATTTGCATACTTAATAAAAGTCTTGTCTACCTCTTTTTGGACGTCAATTGTCATTGGTGGATGGCAGCTATTTGTAAATAGATCACGGAACTTGAGCACACACACGCGAATGCGCGCCTGTCCGTATCTCAGTCACAGGCCATGCCGCCAGCCTTTCGCGCGCTAGTCTGTACGTCGATCACACAGGGGACATGTTGGTGTCACTGTGTTTGTGTTTGTCCCCTTTATCATTGGTGTCAGGCAGCTGTTACAGACTCGCGATTGACACCCGACGTGACAAGCGAATATAAAAAACATCACGAAGGGTTGGCGGGTGTGGGGACAGGGTGGGGTGAAGAAGCAAAAAGGGCGAGGCCGCTTAGATCTCGAGTGATCGGAAGAGTAAGTGCAGGGGTTCTGCAAATGCTACAGCTAGCTCTTTTAAAAGCTTTGCAGATATTCCATCCGGACCTCATGACTTCGTTTCTCGGAGCATAGTAAGTTCCCGCAGACCAGAACTTCCACCAGAGCAACCGAATCAATGGTCGGAATCACATCTACGCGTTATTTAATGGTGGTGAATTGGGCCACTGTCATGAAAAAAAACGATTAAAAGAAGCGGGAATGCATGTTCAACCCTGCCTTTATTCTCAAAAACTTTTATAGCATCATCATTATCACTGATTTTAATAAACTGATCGGAAGGTATGCCTCAGCCCAGGGGTGCCAAATAACACTTGCCAAATAACGCATTAGCCAGACAGCCCTATGGTTCGACCCGCCCGTACCCGACTGCGGCGTCTCGCTGCATGACTGCCGTCATCTCTTCGCCTGCAGCTCCAGGCCAGGCACCCAAGTCACATCAGTGGACATTTTACGCAAGCTGGCTGAGGTCACGTCTTTTTTCCGTCTCTCAACCACATTCAGTTTGGGCTCCGGCGAGAACACCTTGATCCAACAGGGGTTACCAACCAACCAACCAACACCTCTCGAAGGAGAGAGTAAGGCAGGTTTATATATTCGCAACGTCAGCAATACGAATTACCCAGACGCAGAAATGAACGTCTGGCTATGCAAGCAACCCAGAGAGCGGCTTAACACCCAACCGATGCTGAAAACTCCAGTTCGCAACCGATTCACATACGGTTTGGTGACTCTGGCCCGTTGGTTGCTTCCATAAATGCTTTAATGTGGAACAAAGCCTAACTCAATTACAACCTTAGTCTTGGTAATGCGGAAGATGCAAATGTTTTCATTGGGAAGATGGTAGAAGGATGCGGATATTGTCAGGCAAAAAAATGGACTGGTGAGACAATCGGAATTTGCTGTTGCGAAGCAAGGTTCTATTTAATAATTTCGTCCAACCAACAGAAATACTTCAAACCATGCTTGCTGGTAATGACGACGACTCGAAAAGTTTTTTTTCGAATATTAGGAAATACAACGGGGCTTACCAATGATATTATTTGATGCTTACATTGCTTGCGAGGTTATAGTTATGCCTGAATAGAAAGAAAATCTTCGTAAAATCGAGTTGTATTCGTGAATTTTCGAACAATTATCACGTGTTCGTCGTCAGACTAAATTAAAAGTGAGGGCTGGGAATGTCGCACTAGGGGGTTTTTGGGGCAGAGGCTACAACGGACGGGGGAGGGAAGGGGGGGATTTGGTGGAAGGGATTTGGTGGAAGGGTTTTGGTGACGTGACACCCGCGGCGATAGGTTGTGCTAGTGAGGGGAGGTGGGTGTTAGCGTTTTGACTATGGGCCGCGTGTTCGGGGGAGGGGGGCTGGTTAAGAGTCAGAAAAATTCCACTTGACCGGGCACATAGAGCCAGTTGTTGTTTCAGGCTGTGTCCAGATTAGTAGACCATGCACAAAACCCGGTATAGTGTGAGCCAGCTCTACGTGCCTGTTTATACTAGCCGGATTCGAGTGCCAAGCTTCAAGGGATTCTCTCGCTTGTCGCGTATTAGCCATTGCGATCACGTTGGTGGCACCCCAATGGAAGCGGTGATCACACTCAATGCAGTGTGCAAATACGAGTGATAAATGGTTCCGTAGGCGAACGGCTCACTTGTGTTCGTAGATGCGAGTCTCAAGGCGTCGGACTGTTTGGCCAATATAAACGCAATGGCAACCAGCACACGGTATACGATAAACGACGTTACTTAGTTTTCCCACGGGTAGAGCGTCCTTTAATCGACATAAGCTTGCGCGCAGTGAGGTTGCGGGCTTGTGGGCAACGGTAATGCCAAAGCAACTTCGTTGCCGAGAGATGGTTTCAGATACTCCATTCATGTAGGGTAGAAAAATAAAATTTTCGTGGCAATGGAACATCGTTGGGAAGGAGGTTTTGTGCTTGACCCCGACGTCTAAGGCAATTCTTGACAAAGCTTGTCAGATATCCATTGGCTTGGAAAAATTTGTACAAGTACGTTAGTTCTCTCTTGAGCAAATCATCGCTACTGCAATAACGGTGGGCCCGTTGGGAAAGAGTGCGGACACAGCTTCTTTTATGGGCCGCAGGGTGGTTACTCCTATAGTTAAGGATGATTTCTGCAGAGGGGTCCTTTCGGTAGACGCTTGTTGCGAGTTTGCCATCTGCGAGTCTTTGTATCCTCACGTCAAGGAATGGGAGGGTGTCTCCTGTTGCCTCTTCGCGGGTAAATTGTATTTCTGAGAAGACCCCATTTAGACTCTGGTGCAGCCGTTCGACATCGCAAGTCTTTATGATGACGAATGTGTCGTCTACGTAGCGGAGCCATAATTTTGGTTCTACAGCTCGAAAACCCTCCTCGTCTAGTCTCTGTAAGACTAGCTCGGCCAGTAGCCCTGATATTGGCGAGCCCATTGGGGTACCCTTCACCTGCTGATAGTACTTGCAATCAAATTGACAATAGTTTTTGAGACAGAGCTTTAGCATGTCCAACACGTGTTCTTTCGGAATATCGAATATCTAGGCGCCGCTCTATACTATCGATGGTAAAAACGTGCGGTATAGAAGAAAAGAGAGCAACAACGTCGAATGACATAATACATTCATCAGGACTTACTTGAAGTCCTTGAATTCTATGCAGGAATGCCTGTGAGTTTTTGACGTTGTATTGCGATCCATCACTCAGGTGCTTTAGTTTTCTGCAAAGCCATTTGGCGAGGTTGTAGGTGGGGGATCTAATTAGTGGCACTATCATCCTCAATGGCGCATCAGCCTTGTGCACTTTTGGAAGGCCATACGCATGTGCGATACGAGGGTCACTAAGGTTGATAAATTTGGCGTCCCCGGGGGTGATGAGATGCAACCGAGAGAGTTAGTTCACCTTCTTCTTGATAACAGCGGTCTGCTTTTTAGTTGGGTCCGCATCGAGTGGTGTGGACGCCTCTAAGTCATTAAAGACTAGGTTTGCCTTGCTGACTTAATCGGTCTTCTCCACGACGACAGTTGACCCACCTTTGTCAGCGGGCACAATGATTATACTGTCATCAGCCTTCAGTGAGAGTAGCCCCTTTCTCTCCTCGATAGCTAGGATTTCATGGTCTTTCCTCTGCCGGAGGAGACCTGTTGCACAGCTACGTATGTCCACACGCATATCGTCAGCGACGGTGGAGGCCAGTAGAAGGGACTCGAGATTGGCTAGAAAGTTATTCGGTGTCGCATCGGCATGGCTGAATTTTATTCCTTTTGACAGGAGGTTTAATTCAACAGATGTGAGGACCCTTCGCGATAGGTTGACGACTCTCTTTGACATGTTGCTTTCATTAGTGGGAGGGAGAAGTTAGTTATGCCTATCTTTAAGGTGGCCGGCCAAGTTTGCCACCCGATTGGACTGTAACTACCTGCTCATGATGGCGATCCGAAGTTTCTAAAAATATAATTCGTAAAAAACATCGACCTACAGGCTCAAAGACGATCCCAAATGTATCCAAGCTTAAAGTATCACATACTGTTGTCCCTCCAAAACATGATGAACAAACGCAACAGCTACGTTAACAGTTTCCAATCCACTCTGGAGATGCATGCTTTCCTTGGTTTCGCCGTTGTCATAGATGCTGATAAACGCCCTCGCGGAGACCAGCAATGGAGATGCATTGGTTCCACATTCAATGAGTTGGCCGTCTTCGTGTCAGATACGCAGCATGGAAACATGGATATTGTCTCTAGGAGGGAGACGATAGACTTCAAATGATTTATGAAACACACTACTTATACCATTTTCAGTCACTTATTTCTATGCAATTACTCTTTCTGAGCATACACATAATATTAATCGAGTCAAAAAGACCTCATTAATTCTGACGGAATCACCTTGTCTACATAATCTTCTCATTCTTGCATATTGTTTGCCTACCTAATGTGACCACAACATGTAAGGAAGCCCAAGTCAAAACCGAGCTTCTGCACTAGATTGACATAAAACTCCTACTTTCGTGCATAACTAAATTTCATAATCCCATGTCTTTTACGAAATGCATAGCCGCTACCACATACTTAAATATTGTTGAAGCTCTTAAATGCTTACAGTTAACTTCTGTACCTTAGTCTTCATCAGCAGTGCAGAAAAGTCTTACCAATAAGCAGGTTTAATTGCATACATTCCAATTGCCTTTAATAACATGTTGTATGGAAGTGTTCAATGTCTAATGTCAACAGCCCTTATTATAAGATAACGATAACCGAATACCATATTCAAGACCATATTAAGTCTTAAAACTTTGACTGCGACGTGCGCCATAAGTGTTAAAGGTCTAAAGCTAAAGTAATGCAAGTTTGAAACCTCGCCCCAGGGGCAAACAGGCTATTTTGAGAGTCGCAGTCAAAGTGTTACACTTGAAGTGGCGTTTACATTATATACTATGATATCTAAGTTTGCGATTGAATATTTCGAGATTTTTGACTGGGTAAAACTCATACCGCAAGTTTGCACTCTTTTCCAAAATACGGTGATAGGTAGACGAAACTAGCTGAACATAAAATCTCTATCGTAATTTTTTACATTTAATCAAAGGCTTTGACTCTTTGTCATTCGTTTATGAACATCTACCGACCCTTATCAGAATTTACTTATTGCTCTCTGTCTCTAATTGCAGTTGCCCAAAAATATAAGCAAAATAATTTGGATAAAAGCTTCATTCAATTGCCAAATAGTGTGTGACGGAAATTTAAAAACGCCGAATGCTGTAAAAGATACATCACATGTTAAATTTCTATGAATTAAGGCGAATATATTACACTTAAAGTGGCAGCAACGTTTGTGATATTAATTGCAGTAAAATAAAAATGAACATTTGCTTTTCGTTTTTCTGGACTTTTCGTCAAACGCTTAGCTTACGTATTGCATCATTTGTAAAGTAATTATTTTCTGATTGCCAGCAAAGCGAGAAATCATTAAGATATTAGGAATTAGAGTTCTGGAACATAGCGTAAATGGTCTGGTGAGCAATCTGAATGTGCTGTGCCAACGACATGGTTCTGCTGAATATATTTTCTCCACCATCAGACATACCTCAAACATTTCTTGCTGGTAATAACGACAAATCGAGAAATGTTCTTTCGAATGTCACAAAATATATCGGGGCTTTCAAAATGATATGCTTTGTTGCCAAGGTTGTTTGTAAGGTTATTTTTATGCCTACCTTTAAGATAAAAGGCCAAGTTTGCCACCGGATTGGATTTTTTCTACCACCTCTTGATGGCGAGCCAAAGTTTCTTCAAATATTTAGTCGACATCGACCTACAGGCTCAGAGCCCATCCCAAATGTACCCACGCTCATAGCATAACATAATATTGACCCTTTAAGGCATGCTACACCAACGCAACAGTTTTGTTAACAGTTTCAAGTTTGCCCTGAAGATGCATGCTTCCCTTGGTTTCGCCGTTGTCATAAATGCCGATAAACGCCCTCGCGGAGAACAGCAATGGAGATTTATTGCTCCCAAATTTACTGACGTGGCCGTCGTCATGTCAGATACGCAGCATGTAAACCTGGATATTATCTTGAGAAGAGGGACGATAGAAGTTAAAGGATTTTTGAGATACATCGTTTATACCATTTTCAGTCACTAATTTTAGTGCCATTACTCCTTCTGAGCATAAACATACTATTAATCGAGTCAAATAACATCATAAATTCCGACCAAATGACCTTCGTCATCATAATCTTCACATTTTCACATAGAGTGTCCAACGTAATGGGACCAACACATGCAACGAATCCCAAGGCGAAGCCGGGCTTCTGCGCTAGTATGACATATAACTCCTTCTTTCGTCTCTAGCCAAATTTTGTCAACTGTAGATTTCATAGTCATATGTCTTGCTTAGAGCCGTTCACGTAATCCATAGGCGTTACCACATACATAAATATTGTTAAAGCTCTTTGCTGCTAACATTTAACTTTTGAACCATAATCTTCATCAGCGGTGCAGAATAGTCTAACCAATAAGCAGGTATAAGTGTATACAATCAAATTGCCTCTAATAACATTTTTTATGCAAGTGTTCAGTGTCTAAGTTCAACAACCCTTATAATAAGATAACGGTAACCAAATACTATATTGAAGACCACGTTTAGCCTTAACACTAAGATTGCGACGTGCGACATATATGGTACGTGCAATGATGTCCCAAACTGCAGTAAGCGCCATATATGGTACACGTCTAGGCCTTAGGTTATGTTGGTTTTAAAAACCTCGCCCCAGGGGCAAACATACAATTTTGAGAGTCTCAGTCAAAGTGTTAAACTTAAAGTTGCGTTTACATTATATTCTCTGATATCTAAGTTTGCGATCAACTATTTCGGATTTTTTACTGTGAAAGACCCATAGCGCAAGTTTGCACTCTTTTACAGAAAAGTGCGATAATTAAAGGATAAAACAAGCATAACATAAAAACCTTATCGTAATTCTTATACTTTTTAATCAAAGTCTTTGTCTCTTTGTCATTCGTTTATGAACATTTACCGGCCTTTATCAGATTTAACTTGTTGCTCTCTGTCTTTAATTGCAGTTGCCCAAAAATGTACCCAAAATACGTTGGATAAAAGATTCGTTCAATTGCCAAATAGTGTGTGATGGAAAGTTAAAAACACCGAATGCTGAAGGATACATCACATTCTAAATTTTTCCGAATTAAAGAGCAGATATTACACTTAAGCCAGCAGCAACTTGCGTGATATTGATCACAGTAAAATAAAAATTAACTTTTGATTTTCGTTTATCTTGACTGTTTGTCAAACGCTTGCCTCGTTGGTAAACGAATTATTTGTGGATTGCCAGCACAGTCAAGAAAACCATTAAGATAATAGGCTTTGCAATTCTGGAGCATAGTGTCAAAAGTAAGGTTAAGTGGTTGAATATATATTGCAAAGGTTTATTTTTTGGCTTGTACCGATTGTCCTATTGTTGCTATCATATCCGAATTCAAATCCAAATAAAACGCCAATAACGACAAAATGTGCAAGCCCTGCCAATCTTTGACCAGTGTGCTGTCTACGTTATCAGTTTATGGATGTAAAAACCCCGAATAAAAACTGTCAAGTTAACAACGGACAATCAAAAAACAGGTGTCTGGACGAGAAAACTGCACACGGCATTTTCATTTTTATAGTTGTATACGTCCAAACGCATTTGACATCACGTTACGAAAATATTAAGTCTGGTTTATAAGTATTGCAGACTTCAGACTTCACTACGAATACATTAACATGCTTTTAAAAGGGATAGTTACCTTAGAGATTGACGAAGCTGCATGCTTTACAAAACGCGATCTTGGGCCTCCCGAATATTGAAGCTTTGAACCTATTATCATCCGTTTAGTTTGGCTTCCCGCAGTCAACAACCTTCATAAAGGCCGTGTGTGTCAGAAATAAGTGAAAATCTCCTAGATTGAATCGTACAAGTTATAATTAATAATGGGAAACGTATGCATTTAATAAACCCTTAATAAAGTGTTAAGAAGCTGGCGTTTATAAGAAATCGCTTCTCACATCTATATGGCTTTGGCCGAAGTGCTATCAGCATGACGTGAGGTAATCTAAATATATCTTCAATTTTTAACACAAACCCTTGACAGTACTTAAAAAGGCAGAAACATGCATACAAAAATGCTCAGTGATTACAGCTGGCTATTTTGTCCTAATCTTATTCACAGGATGTCGGGTAACATCCTTTAGTAAAGTTTATAGTTAGTTTCTGCTTAAATAATGTGCATCGACCGGTGGGCAGAGTTGGGTAAATATGATCAGATGACCATTATACCTGTGAATATGTATGCGGCAATTTAAAATGAATTCATCTCACTGACGCATTTTTGTAAAAAAAGATACACCATTTCTTTCAAAGCATTATGGTGCAGGTTTTCAACATTATTAATTGTGGCAACTGATGATTTATCATGCAATGTAATTGCAAGGCGTCCTTATGAATGAAATAAGTCTATAATAATTCACCATTGTTGAGGTTCAAGCTGTGGCTCCGTCCAAGTAGTCTAGTTTTTTTTATGGGTAATTGTACACGAATATTTTTTAAAATGTCGGCTCTCAAGTCTACGTTTTTGTAAAAAATGATAAAAACGCATTTGAACATAGTTAAATGAGTTTATGTAAAATATTCTACTGTCACCTTGCGCACTGTTTCAAACGAATAATTAACTCCTAATCCAATTTATATTTTCAGCAACAACGGGAAACGAGTTGGAAACTAATATAGTTACGTCAACCAAGGGCTGCCAGTATATAAGCGTTTATCTTCCCTATGCCCCAACCGTACGTTTAAAGGGTTATTTGAAAGAATTTTTGTCCAAGGAGAGCTGTAAGATACCTAAGAAACTGTTCTTTTGTTTAGTTACAACACATTTCTCACTTGCAATTATTTGGGAGACACAAATATTTCCAAATTATTATCTTTTTAGCGCATTTCAGTGGCTACACACTGTAATATTTAATGAATAGACAGATGTTATTTAAAAATGTGTGAGATTATCATCGAAGCCAAATAGCTATTCCCAAAATAAAACCACAATTACAAACAGAGCAACTAGGTTTTTGAAGTACAGCTTCCTATTGTTCACTTCAAACCTTTTATGGCGAATGGTTTAAATTTTGAGAACATGTAAGCGCTCATCTTACCTATGTATTAATAGGGCGTTGCAAAGAAATGTTTTAAATAATATTTTTCTTATGAGAGCTGACGTGGTTCTTTTTCGCATAGCAACAACCAAGACGAACGTAGACTTTTTTTAGTAACGTCATTATTTTCTAATTTTCATATATTAATTAGAGTTCTTGAACTAAAACAATTGACAGTTGATGAACAAACTTTTGTTTTATGAATATACATGATTTTATCATCGAAGCCAAATGCCTATTCCACAGAGAGTCTCACACCGCAAATGCTTCTTATATCTGCTTGAAGTTAATCATTCTTATGATCAATTTAAGCTTCATAAAACAAAACACCAAATGGCTAGATTTGCATGCGACAACTATCTGAGAATGTGCATTTTTTAAATATACTTATATTGCTTTTTTGTAATGTTCTCTGTACTCACCTTGTTCCATGTTCTCCCCTCAAGGCATACTGGCTAGACAATGTAGGCTTACAACTTCATGATGACTTCTGCTTTACACGTCACAATAAAAAATTGGCCTGCATTCCGCTGCCAGGTATATTTTCTAGGACTGAGACTTCGTAGAATGCTTCAATTGTGACCTGACCTTTTATCATAATTTTCCCAATATTTGGCCTCTAGGGCTCACAAACATGTGAGGACCCAGAGTTGATAATGTTTTTCAATCTTAAGAAAGCACAACCAATGGGCAACAGATTTGATGGCCAAAAGAAGCATTATATTTACATTTTTGACTAGTTTTGGCACGTGATTGAACATGTCTAATTTCGCTTATAATTGTTTGAGATATAAGGGGGTGAGATAACGCAGTTTTCCTCCAGAAACGCCCTGCTTGAAGGTCAGGCCAACCATAGATGTTCAATATTTCATTTATTTCGTCCCCTATAACGTTTCTGTTTTCGCAACGTGTATTACTGAAGTAATGTTTTTTAAGGTGATTGCGGATATGTTGTACAACTGGAAGTCTGTGATCCTGCGCGGCATTTATCAATCACATGGGTGATGCCCCAGTTGATTCCTTTCATCCCGCCACCGTTTATAACCCAATTTTTCATGCCAAATGGCCACTGGTGGAAAAAGGAATTCGGTACGTTTTGTGACGTGTTATTTGCATATATGCAGACCATTCCTTTTTGTGTTGAACTTAGTCTCACATATGCATACATCAACGTATTTTAGACTGTCTGCAGCCGCAATACTCTACCCCATTGATTCGCACCAACATCGAGGGAGACTCTGTGAACGTCACTTGTGTCATCCACCGCCCTTCTTGTTTCAACAAAGAAGATGTGAGTATGATCCGTGATAAAAAATGCTAGAAAAAGTGCAAACTTAAGTCGGTAACATGTAAACAATACTTTTATATGCGCGCAGGTGTTCCTTAATATGCAATGGTGTGCTAGGAAGGCAATTCTTCATAAAATAAACATCTGTATCAGGCTGTGTAACCAACTATTGGAGCAGACAGTGAAAAAACCCCTCAGGGATTTTTAGGAGAAAAACTGTCGCTCTTGTGGGGGTAATCCGTGGGATTTAGGAAAAAAAGAGGGGTTTTCAACGGGGAGGGAGTTATTGCAAAGGTTTGCAGGATCATTGCCGTTTGGAAGCCACGTCCTGATACTTCCTTGCTTATTGTAGAGTCCGCCAACGGAACTGGAAAAAAGAGGCATCCGTCCAGATCATCGACAGTCCGCTTTGGGTCGAACTAACGGTGAATGTTTAGGCCGTCAGTTCTGGCTGATAAGATCGCTAGCGGGGTAATAGAGGTACGCAGATAGCCAAGCAAAGTAGACCGTGGAGACCTTCGCATGAGGCTATGCGTGGGAAGGCGTTATAAATAGCCAAGGTGAATGGATATAAAAACGAATACTACTGAAAAATTAAAAGTTTTATTATTATTGTAAATTATCAGTTTCGATCCATAGTGCACTGCTATATCGATCCAGTTTTCGCTTAAACACCTCTAGCGATTCCGACATAACGACGTCCCGAGGAAGCGCATTTTTTATGCTCCAACCATTTTTTTTGAGAAGAAGTGTTTCTAAGTGTCCAGCCTGGCCTATGTTAAAATGTTTGATGAAATATGTGGGCTGTCTTAAAAAGTAACAGAAGTATAATCTCCACACCATTTTACATCGATTTACTTGTCATCATTGGTTTTTTAACATGCGTTCTGCTATATTAACTGACGGACAGCTACGGTTGGCATTTCACACAAAATTCCGAAATTTCCTAAAGGATGATAGTCATTCCTCAACCAATATGAAGTGCCCTTGCAATTCATAATGCCATGGAGCCATATAGTAAATCATTCCTTTCACGCCAGAAAACCGGCCTTTCGAGTTTATTCTTTCGCAATAATGGTGAAAGGCATAGGCCGTAGAAAAATGATTTTTTATTAGTTTACACTTAAATAATAGATTTTGACTGTTTTTTTTAAATGCAACCCTTTCATGCAATGCATTGAGAAAAGATTTTTTGCTTGTACATCTTCAAAAACAAATAACGCCGTTTTTACTGTGCTTATTTAACACTAACGATTAATTTAGTAAGAAGTTTCTAACTTAGCGAAAAATTTAGAAACCCGTTTAAATTAAACTTTGATTTAATGTCAGCAGACTAAATGCACACTACGTTCTGTCCCAGTTAATCAACTTATTGATATACGCTACCTTTAAACGTCATATAAACCATTATTTTTTTAAATTCATTGTAAAGAAAATGCCTGTCACTTACGGTCAGAAATAGTTCTTGTATTAAAACGGCATCCTTGCATGAATCAATTGACTTCAGACTGGGCTGCTTAAGTATAATAATTGCAAGGGTACTTAGTGTACTCAATGTTTTGCAACTTTGACGGCATTAAAATTACTTAAAACAACAACCAACGCATATTATGCAGACTGTAATCTGGCGGAAATTTGGAAATAAAGTTGATGCTCTTCTGCCGTTTTCCAATTGCAAGTACTCCATTCTTTTGCAGATTCGCATTTTCGGGCTTCACGAGACCTATTGCACTAATGGAAATGGAATTCAAACTTGCGGTATTGTTTTCTTCCATTATGCGATGACAAAATGATATTTCACATTAATGTCTTCGTTTAGAAGAATTAAATACCGCGAAATTAGCAAAAATCTTTCACTAAAACCAGTTTTGCATTTTTATATGCCCGTATTGCCAGCCTACACCTTAATGGAATTGTAATCGAAGTTTATTGAAGACATGCGGCAATCGCCTTTTTAATTCGATATCGTGTATAAACCCTTTCAAAAAATGTTAGGAACTTGTGCAGTGTTACTCTTTCATTTACAGATAATGATACAACCAGCAACTCTTAAATTGTCAATGCAAAAACTACCAAGAGTGTTCTGCCAATAATTTATGTTATTAAAATGGTCACGTAGGTCAAAAGGCCTACTTCTACAAACAAAATAAAATTGCGGTTTCAAAAGCGATACGGAGGCTAAAAAGAAGCCATAA
Organism: Ligula intestinalis; assembly: GCA_036362985.1. Lineage (NCBI taxonomy): Eukaryota > Metazoa > Platyhelminthes > Cestoda > Diphyllobothriidea > Diphyllobothriidae > Ligula > Ligula intestinalis. Next base: position 61,142,638 of record JAYGXS010000005.1, read on the forward strand.
ATCTTTAAAAATTACTCAGATAAACGAAAACTTTTTTATGTATGCTTTCTATTTCTACACTTGTTGTTCCACATTTGAGATGCCCGTGCGTTGTTTGACACCAATTAGAACGCACAACCTCGTCTGCTCAAATATTAAGAATCCAAACACTGTCAAAATTTATAATTTTTTGCAAACATCAATTATCTGCGCCTTACGTTTTACATAGAATTTGTCTCGATTGTATTGCAAGCATGCTTCACGTAACATTCGTCCACTCTTAGCGCGCCACAAAATTGACTCGAACACGATAGCATTTACAACAACTATTCGACGCTATCCCTTGAATGAAACACAGTATGTCTTCTGTGAGGCAACCCGGGGCAAGATTTCCATCCAACTCATCTGGCATCCTGCTCGTAAGTAAAACAAGAAGTTATCAGCGCTTTTAATGATTGTTGGCATTCATACTTACTAATTGTTTTTAGTAGTGTACTTTTTTAGCAATTTTATTGGCAAAAGAAGCTTATGTAGCCCCACTCATACATGCCTAGTACCAGCATTTGTCCTGCAAAAACGGTGGTTAAAGAGTTATGTGGGGTAGGGCGGAAGGAAAGACGGAGAATAAATTTTTGGAAGTAAGTGTGGTCGAAGTTGCTTTCTGCGGCCGCTGGGAGTACGTTGTTCCGCATATAAATTGAAGGTGTGCGCAGAGCTAAGCGCCACTGACTTTACTAATCTAACTCCAAAACGGTTAGTTGCACCACAGGTAGGTTGCAGTAGACGACTTCCTAACCACCATTTAGATTTTTCGGTAAATTCAAGGAACCTGTAATTTGATAATCGGGTTTTTCTGCAATAAGTAAAATGATAATAAAGATAAGAAAACTCTACAGATATAAATCAACATAACTTCTAAATACCTTGAATATTTAATGCATTTAGTATTAATTAAAGTATATTTTACTGCGTGTCCTAAACCCTCGCCCACAAAACCCGATAAACACTGTTTCCGTAGGAAAACATGCAGGTTGTAGGGATTAAACAGTGGGGCTATGCAAGTAACTTTTTCTATTTTATTTTCTCACATTGCCGAAATACCTGTGCCAGCAAGATTACTCTGTTTAATGCATTAAAACAGTATCAAGTGTCTATCCTCAAACATTTACCTCTTTACTTAAGTACATTGCATTTTCGTTACAACAAACCTTTTACGTTTGAACCTTAGACCGCCTTGAGTGTCGTAAAGCGTATGATCACTCACCAGGCATAGTGTTATACATTCCAATTTCGTATAATTGCACGTTTTAAGCAAGCAATGAACATCTCAATTCAATCGCTCTACTAAAAAATAGAAGTTTGACCAACTGGTGTTCCTATTTGTAAAACCTTAGCCTCGATGATGTTTTTGAATTTGATAATATTATTTCTACGTTTGTGCTGGAAATAGTTGGGGAGGTTTGACTGGTGTTCCAGCGAGAACTTCAGAAAACGCGTGCAGCTAGTTTGCGTTCTTTTCAAGAATCTGCGTACTGAACCCATAGTACGATAAGCCTAGAGGAAAATACTCGAATTACGGAAGAATACCATTTTGTAACTAAGGTGCATACAGTGACCCTAAAATACCGTCCTTATTTCATTGAAATATGTTTGCACTTTGAATTTCGTTGATGCACGTTCACCACATTCTGTCAGAACTTACTCGTTGCGATAGGCATGACATTTTATTCGTCGGCCCTAGACTTCAGACATAGCGGCGAGTAGTCATCGGGAACTATTCCTTACAACAAAAATATAAGAGACTAACTGGCCATTTGTGATTTATTAGATCTCGGAAGCTAGTCATAGCAAACAAACTGAGACTCGATCTTGCCATATTTTCGATAAATGTGCGACACCCTTATTTTTTAAGCGCTATTTCGTTGTCGGCCAGTTTAGGATGAAAGATAAAAGCACTCGTTTTCTCAATTTCATCGACCGCTGGCGACATCCAGTAAGCCAGAAGTGACCATTCAGGAAACTCTTAGACTTTAACGAAAGCATGTTATGCCCCGACAATTTTCGCATTCTTTAAAGTCTGTTCATGGCAAACAATTGTTTTCAGCAACTTGTTATCACGTCAAATATTTGCAAAAAAAATGAAAGCTTTCCATAACTTTTCACTTTTAAATATGTAGAAATCAAAAACTTTGTTACATGGGCACTGCTGTATAGAAAGATACATTGGCCTTACAACAAGGCACATGGAAAAGAGAGAACGTGAACATGTTAAGCAAAGTGAAAACAAATCGATATCAAGCTCTATCATCGCACACCTAGTCAATATGAATCATTAATTCGATACCAATTAAGCCTTTCAGGTTGTCTAACAGACACCGTCCACATTTTTAAAGGCCGTTGCCAACGGATACTCGCAACAGCTTAAGACATAGCTATAAGGCTAGACAATCCAGTGGTGTTTTGCCAGAAAACGCTGACACAAGCGCCAACATTTCCATGGCCTAAACCGACACAAGGAAGCGATAGCATTTCACCCGTTTCAACTAGCGGCAGTCTCTCAAACAACACGCTGAAATGGCCTGCATGCGCACACTGACATGGTCTGCGGTGGCCAATCAACCCTCATGTTGGACAGTCATTGCATTTTCCCAAGTTAAAACTTTAATCGTTATGTACAGCGTTCATTTTCCTTGCAAACATTTCAGCTGATGATGAGTTGCTAAATTCAGTTGCTTGCTACTACCTGAGTTTTAAGTTTGACCATGGGGATATTTTATGAACTGTTGTCTTTTTCTAAACGTACCTGACAAAAAAAACCAAAATATTTTCGGGCAAAAGGCTTTCTAGTGGTGACATTACAGTTGGCTGAATTGTTAAAAAAAACTATAGAAACAGGTATAATTTATATTTTTTAATGTCTACCTATGAGAAATACGTCAGCCTAAATAGGGCCTTAACCATTGTCACATTGCTGACAAAGGAAAAAAATTGTGACTTATTTACTTGTGTCGTTTCTAAGACATCAAAATAGTTTGCTCAAGCGTTGGTCGTATTATTTAGAGCAATGATAAGCAACTCTCCGAGGAAGCGATATCTGAATTATGTACGCTGGTATAAATTTGGAAAATCGGGTTCGTATTTTTGGCAAGGATGCCATTTCCGTGAACTGCTAGTTACTACACCATGACAGTCGAGGCAAAACGTTTGCGTGTTTACTAAAGCTATATAGTGCTGTGTATGCGAAATGTGAAAGGCAGTTTGACAAGTGCGGGAATGTGTGACTACGCCTATGCACAACTCAAAAGTTCTGAGTGTCCTAATATATGTACATTTCTCATGAAACGTCACCCGGAATTGTGAAAGGCGTTTTTGATTGGAACATATTAATTGCACATGGTTGTAATAGACACGATCAGAAAGCCAAATCTTAACATATTTTAAACACTTTAGAAGGCCTGTTTGCTAAATAGCTTCTTTTTGACCGCCTACGGAACGTGTGCACTACAAAAAGAAACCAAATAAGTAGTATGCCTTTTGGTCATTGATTTAGATTGCCTTTATCTATTCAAATATATTTTTTTAGAAAACATGCACAAAAAATTTATCTTGCACTTCTTTGGAAGATACTTATGCCTACTTTAAATTTCATACTTTAAGAACGGTATCTTTCCCTTAAAGAATTTATGAAATTGCCAAATAATTTTGAAACATATTGACTGCTACAGTGGAATTCAAGTTTTTTAAATCTGCGTACTGTGCACATCCAGTTTAAGAAAAAGTACGTATTTGCCTACAGCCTGAGAAAGATATCACATATTTTTCATAACATGTTGAAATAAATATAGTGCATGCTCTATACAGAAAAGACAACAGTAACAAATTGACGGATACGATGTTCTATGAATGAACACCTGTCAATTTTGAAAAAGCTAAAAAAGGAATGGTTTAGAACCGTAGGATACACTTTCTTTAAGTATACGATTTAAAGAAGGCGCAAGTTTCTACCAAACGTGGTAAATAAATCATTGTTTCGTGCATTTTTTCGATAAAATAATTTAACTTTATAAAGGCAATCTGAATTAATGACAAAACTGCCTACCATTTAACCGGTTAATTTATAGTAAATACTTTTTGTGGGCCAACAAAAATTTAAGAACTTAATTTTTGTTGGTTGTCAAAAATAAGCTATTTCAAAAGTAAGCATTCTGCCGTGTCAAAAGAATGTTTAAATACTGCAATATGATCGTTTGTATGACAATCATTATCAATTTATGTGTTCCAATCAAAACATGTTTTCCAAATTCCGGGTGACATTTCATGAGATGGGAAATCTACTGTATGTAAATAGTCTTTGCGAAATCACTCACAAAATGCTTACTATAAAGAAGGTTAGTAAGTCTTACTAAGAACACTATTTTTACGGATATTTCTTAGTTTATTAACTAACTGTCTTATTTTGAACTATATTCAATAAAATTTCTGACGGATCCTTGTCGGCCAAATTGGGAAAACGGATAATGACGTACAAAATTGATTCCATGCCTCCGAATAGACCTATTGAGTTAATGTTGGGAAACCAGTCACTACGCAAAAATGCTCCTAGAAGTGTCATAGACGACAAACTCGCTGCGTCAGCAGCCTGCCGTTTGCGGCATTCTTTTGACGGCAGGTTTGGTGGCTGCGTACGCGACGTTACAAAAATAATAGAACTGATAAGAAAGTTCTCATGAAATGCCGTCAGCAAACCATATTCCTTATATTCCACAAGAAAAAAAAAATCCGCGGTAGCTTGAAAGCCAAGATTGAAGCAGGTATATATATAAATGGCCCAATAGTCCGCTCGTCTGTCAAGCTGCCCATAATTTCCCTGCGAGCGGATGACGTCGAAATCCTGCATTTTTTTTACGTCAACAGCCACCATGAAAATTTTGGTCAGTGCTTCTATAAGCCTATTAAATTACTCCGTTTTATGCTGTTTATTACGTGCAAGAATGTTCTTCATCCGTTGAAAGGTCCGAAGTCATCTGTACTGTTAATCCTTGAAAACAAGGCCGATAAAAAGTGCTTAAATCCAAAGTTTGTTCTGTTCAAATATTTTTAGATGAGCAACATATTTCATGCCTACAAAAGCGCATTCTGATTAAACTTTAACTGACTGGCTTCTGTATATGATTGTGCAGGGCTAAGTCCGTTGATGGTGGATTCAGATATAAAATAGTAACAAAGGCATGGTTCCTAAGCCAAATAATTTTTCAAGGAAACGCCTGACTACGGTCGACGGCCATAAAAACCATTAAAAATAATTTATGGTGTCCCCTGTGGCTTTAACATGTGCAAACTTGTAATGCTGAAATCACCCCCTTTCAATATGATTTTCGATCCATTACTTAAGTGAAAGTCTGCAATCCCAAAACCCGGACGATGCTCCAAATGATTTCTTCCGTCATGCCACCGTCCATAACCCATTTCCTCGCGCCAACTGACAAGTCATTGAAAATGGAATTTAGTACGTTCATATTACAAACTACACCTATAACTATAGCACATTTATTTTTTAAGTTGTACTCTGTGTCACTTACGCATACATTAACGTTCTGTAGGCTGTCTGCAGCCGCAATTATCAACCCCACCGATTCGCACCGACCTCAAGGAAGACTCTGTAGAAGTTAGCTGTGTCATTCACCGGCCATTTTGTAACAACAGTGAATATGTAAGTTTACTTCTTTATAAAAGCCACTTTTAAGAATGTGCACAACCTCAGTTGGTAAAATGTACACGCTGTAGTCATGCGCGCGCATTTTTTCCTTAATAAGTACGGACGTTGTAGGTATATATATGAAACACTTTTTAACAAGAAGACAGCTAAGCATAATTTATTTGTACTTTTATTGGCTAAGTGAAACCTTTAGTTTAAAAAATCAATCAGTGTTTGTAATCTATCAAGTGATTTTGGTTTGTCATATGCGATGCGCGTCCTTAATGATCGAACATCTGCCATATGATCGCATGGCTTATTGGCATTCGTTTACATTATTATTCAGTTGTATGACAACTAATGCATGATTATGTTTGAGATGCAAGATGAGAAAACGGGATAATATTCATTAACATTATAAAGATGAGCGACGAAATAAACCTCAAAACGTCATTCATCTTAGCAATTTAATGAAATATGTGAGACGTCCTAAGACAGTTATTGAATAAGTATGTACTGGATATCATCTGCTTTCAGCTATTGTGGTCGTCCGCGGTATTGTACAATGCATTCCGCTATGTTAAATGAAGAAAACTACGGACGAAATTTCATGTGAAATGGAAAATGTTTTACATGGATAATAGTGATAGGCGAAAGGAAATTGTATAGTCTGGCAAAACGGAAAAGCCTGCAGCCTAATCTAAAGTCATAAATCTCACGTCAGGATGCCAGCCATTAGAGAAAATTCGTTCCGGCTGCTGGCAAAAGGCATAATCCACACAAAATGATTATTTTAATCGCACGCACTGAATTCATGTATTGTGATGGCCTTTCATCTAAAGCATTGCGAAAATTATTTTTTCTCTATTGCATTTAGAAGTACAAGAAGCCTTGTGTGATATATGTATTCAACCAAATAAAAAGTTAAAAAATTTTTTCTACACTTGCGAATAACCTGGAAGCCTACGGCGAAGTATTCGTTAATTTGAAAATTACACACTGCATTTTTGTTCAATTAGTCTAAAAATGGCTTCTTCATTCTACTTTCTTTTATAAAAACCCAAAAGATTTTGCTAAATATATTTAGGCCATACCGTAAAATGTTTAAAAGTTTCATAAATTAATTGGTAAGCAGCAAAAGAGATTTAAAATTTTCTGTCATAGAAATTTGAATAAACCCACCCACAAACTGTACAGCACGCAACATTTAACGCAATATTTAACGGAGTAAAGGTTTATATAATATAGTGAAGGCTTTGTTGAAACATAGTGCCATTTATATGCAAAGTCGATATCAATTAATTAAGTGCATTCTTATTTATTAGACATTTATTTAACCTAATGCGCTACCCGGCTGACGAGAATAAGATTTTAAAAAAAGGATACGAGTTCCAGAAACTCGTTCAGAAAAAGAAGATGTGCACATATTATTTCGTCTATGATGTGACTATAACTATGAAAACATTATCTATGACTTAAGATTCCCGACGGAATCAAAAACATCACGGCAATAAATGTCTTGCTCATTTGTTTTCACCTCTTTCTTTAGAAATGATATCGTTTAAATGTCAGCATCCCAGCAGGACTGAGTTGACTTCAGATTAGAGTGCACGATAAATGGTATTGTAACCACCCTTTACGAGGGTTTGCTGCTGATAATAATTATTTTGCAAATGTCGCATTTTGAATGCAAAAGTGGCCCAGGTGTTAATGAAACTGCATTCACAAACTTCCTAAAACTAAAAAAGGACGCCAATTTTGCAGTATGTAAGTCGACTGAAGAAAAAAAAAGATGAATTATGTCTGCAGTTATCCTAGAATAATATTATATTTCCTTTGCAGATTCGGATTTTTGGCCTTAACGAGAGCTTTTGTACCAACGGTTATGGAAATCAAACTTGCGGTATGGCATTCTGTCACTTATGAGAACGTTTAATTATATTTTACATTTAATCCTTCATTCAGCAAACTGCAAGATTTTTGAAATAAAATCATTTTCACTCAAAAGTGGAATCCACAGTGATAATATTGATCAAACTGACATAATTAAGCCTTAAAATAGACGAACCTAATGTAATAGCGTGTCAAGTTTTTTGCATTGACCTTCAGTTTCCTTAAACCAGTGCTTCACTTTAAATTCATTTCCATTTAGAGCGCCACGAATTCAACTCGAATATGATAGCTTTTACAACAACTGTTAAACGAAATCCCCTGAATAAAACACAACATATCTTCTGTGAGGCGATCCGGGGCAACCTCTCAATCCATCTCAACTGGCATCCTGATGGTACGTCATGCAAGGAGTTGTCAGTGATTTTGAAACTTTCGTCGTCAATTTTGATATCTATAATCTGTAAAATTAGCCATCATTCAAATAATTTGACCCAGGAGTGAGTAATATAAGTGCAATAGCTATGTGAAAATTGAAGAATTAAAAGTTTAAACCAGTGTTAGTGAGAGATCTACGAAAACCCCTGAATATAACGCAGCCTTTTTTCTTTGCTAGAAAATCACTTTGTCTAACCAACTAACCTGACTGCTTATGTGTATATAATTCGCAAAAATGGCAGTCATTTTAATTTTTTTTGCCACACTATATACATTCATGAAATATAAGGATTACGAAACACCTCCAAATAATAAAGGCAATTCTGTCATCCGTGGATCCCTTTTTATTTCCCTATTCGCTTTCTGTTTGATATAACGGAAGATAAAAAGGCTCAAATAAAATTTAACCAATAGTCGACTAAAATATCGTTAACATCGACACTGATACTTATTTCTTCAGGCAGAGTAAAAAGCATTACCCATACACTACAGGCTAACAAAGGCGTAGATGAAATATAAAAAAAATAATCATGCATAAAAGTTCAGAGTTAGTTTGCATTTAAGGGGACGAATAAAGAAACAGAAGGCAACCTAAAGATGGGAGGCTGTTTTTATAACGGTTTATTAGTTTTCGCAGAAAGCCATGAACTCAATGAGAAAAAATTACAGGATATGGTTGGCAACACAGCCAGTCCCACCAAGTTCCAAGCTATGCTACAGTGGAGGCTACAACTCAGGACCTTTATGATATAGTTCGGGCATCCTTACTATTAAGCCGGGAGCTCATTGCCTTTTTGTATTTTAAATACGAGCCCTTGATGGTCATTAAAACGTGAACGCGTGGCATATATATTCAAATATTCTCATTTATTCTTTCTAGTAATAGTTATGAAGTGCGGAAATACATAGGATAAAAGATCCCGATGGTGAACGGCTAACTTATTCTCCCTGATGCTAGAGTCGAGGCGTCGGCCTGGGTAGCCAATATAAACGCAAGGGCAACCGTCGCATAACATGCATTAAATAACGTCAATTGACTGTTCAACGCGAAAGGGGTCCTATTGCTTCACACACATTTGCGCGCAGTGGAAATGCGGATTTACGCGTTACGCAGATGTCGAAATGACTAAGTTGTCGAGTGGTGGTTCTAGATATTCAATTCACAAAAAAATAGAGAACAACATGTGCATGCCATTCTATCTCCATTGCGAGGAAAGTTATGTGCTTGAATTTGATGTTTACATTATTTTTGACAAAACTTATCGGATATCCATTGGAACGGAAACATTTGTGCAAATATGCTAGTTTCTCTTGAGCAAACCAGCATTTCTGCAAAGTGGTTGGCCCGTTGAAAAAGGTGACGAACGCAGCTTTTCCTACGGGCCGCAGGGTGGTTATTCCCATAGTAAAGGATGATTTCTACTGTGCAGTCCTTTCGGTTTACGCTTGTTGGCAGTACACTTACATGAGCCTTTTTCAGAAAGGAAATGCAATGAATGGTTATATCATCCTCAATGGCGCATCAGCCTTGTGAAACGTTGGATAAGGGATATTAGAGTTACTACGGTGGATAACTTCGGCATCCGTGGGGGTGATGAGCTTAAATCGAGAAAGCTTGTTCGCATTCTTTGTTATAACACCAGTCTGCGTTTTATTTGGGTTCGCATCGAGTGGTGTGAGCGCCTCTTTGTCATTGAAAACTTCGTAAAGCTTACTGACGTAGTCAATCCTGCGAATGATGACAGTCGCTTCACCTTTTTCAGCGGGGAAAATGACTGTAGCGTCAAAAAATTTCAGTGAGAGTAGTCCTTTTGTCTCCTCGGTGGCTAGGGTTTGATGGTATTGACGTTGCCGGACTTTACCTGTAGCGCAACTGCGTAGGTCTGCGAGCATATCACCATTGGCTTCGAAATTCGTTAGGATTAAATGAAGATTGTCTAGAAAGTTAGTTAGTGCCTAATTGGCATGACTTTTTTATTCCTTTTGACAAAAGGTATTTTTCACCAGATGTTGGGTTCCTTTGGGATATGTCAACGACTTACTTGACATTTTGCTTCCATAAGTATGATGGAGGATACTTACATCGAGGAGCATAAGTTACTCGTTCGCCGACGGGGACTTTTACCACTCGTATTTGTGCACGTATTGAAGTGTTATCACCGCTTCAATTCGAAATCGCCGATGTGATCCCAATGGTTAATACTAGAGCAGGAAGATAATTGCTTTCATCTTGGAACTCAATCTCGGCAAGTATTTAAGAACACGTAGCACTTGATTTATACTATACCCGTTCCCGCGCGGTGTCCAATAAATTACGCCCATCATAAAACAACAATAGGCCGTGCGTGCTCGTTCAAATAGAACTTCACTGTTAATGCACCTCCCCGGGACAAGTGACCTTAAATCCAAAAAATAATGCTTTCACCCCCTTACCTGCGAAGACTTACTGCGAAGCCTGTAGGATTCACGTCACTGTAACCCTCATTCCCATCCCAATTACAGTGCGTTGTAATATGTGCCTTCAAACACCTCTAGTGTGCCCTCATTTTTCCTTAGTCTGATGACAAATATATTACACCTTTTCAAACATTTACGGGCACATCCTCTTTAGGGCAACGATTGGAAGCAATGGAACCTTTGGCAAAGTTTTGGTATAGAATTTGGCTAATGGTGTCGCAATTGATTTCATTTGGCAGTTAAATGTTTTTTTGTATATTGGAGAAGCAACGATTGAGCTATCAAAGTTGTGTCGCATGTCCTAGCAAGAATTGTGAAGCAGAATAATGTCAAGAATGCTGATCCCTCCCGACCGTCCAGTGTTCGTTCTGGCATTCCTAGCCCTAGGGTGTTACTGATGAATGACGTAGATAAATCGATCGATTTATCAAAAAACTCCGGGAAGAAGGTTTTCCAAGCTGCAGCCCTTACTAGTAGGAGGCACTTTTCGGAACTGTGGCTATAAACTCAAAGAGGCAGTTTCAAATACTTCAAAAAGGGGCGGCTGCATAAAAGAAAGAAAAAAAGACGATATTTTCTTCCGAATCGATGCAGCCAACCACGGCATTTCAAACCCTCAGAAGTTTTTGTGGAACGAACGCGATATGACCATAATCGCGATATCACCGTCATCACCGTTAAGTCTTTTCTCTATTATTTGGATGGTGGGCTGTCCGCTTTAAAATGGAGCGAAAACTGTAGCTATCTGACCATGGTCAATTGAGGGAACTAGGCCGACTTTGTCTGCAAAGAGACAGCACAAACTCGCTGTGGCAATATTGCAGTGATATCCCAGGCTCTTTAGGACTACTTAGATGGCTCGGATGCGAATTTGGTTGGTTTTTCGACGAACTTCTGTCTATTTATCATATCATCCTAGAATGCCCCTTACTCCCCTTGTCCAGTATATGTTTAGATTGGATAACTATGCTATGGTACGTAGTTTTAAATATTAATTCATATTGCTTTATTTATGTTTTTATTTTTATTGTCAACTTGGCGTTGATTTCTATCGATTTACCCTTTTTAATAGTCTTGAAATGCTTTCTTATGCAGATTGTAATGCAGAATATGCTTTAGCGTCATTTAAACACCATGCAACCTCATTTTATAGGGTTCATTTCCAAAAATATCTTCCATGTTTTACGCTCTCAAGCCCATATTATTGAACAGAATCGTAAAAGCATTTTAAAACTTTCGATATATTGTGTTACATTACACATTCTACCGCACGGTTGCGCAATTGTGCGACACAGCAATAAACTAAACACGCATTTTGCATTTTACAGTGGGAGCAAGTAACAAGTTCGACACTTATGTAATTACGGCATCCAAGGGCTGTCAAAATGTTAGCGTTCATCTTCCCTACGCCCCGACCGTACGTTTAATACGAAGATATCAAATTTAATTTGCATAATCAACGCTGACAAAGTGCTCTTTCGCCAATCTACAACCAAATACAATGTGAACATTGATTAAGTAAGGTCATTATTTCCAAATGACCATCTACTATTAAGAGTACGTAAACGACAACAATGAAAAAACATGAACGAACACGATAACACACATTGTTGTTTTTATAAATTAATGTGATTTAAACATCGAACCCAAATGCCTTTTGCACAGATAGTCTGTGCACTGTACACTTAACGATTCGAAGTAACGATCGGTTTAAGCATTATTAAGCGAAAAAGATGATCGCAAGACTGGTATGCATCCAGAGTCAAATAAGTTGAATGTTTTAAATATAAGTTAATTGGTTTCCGATCACTTTCATTATGCTCACTTTGTTAAATTTTTCTCCCCTATAGGAATACTGGCTTGATCATGAAGGTTTGAAATTGCAGGACGACTTCTGCTATGCACCTTACAATAGAAAGGTGTCCTGCAGTCAAATGCCAGGTATATTTTCTAGGAATGACAATTCGTTTACTGTTTTACGTAAGTACATAACGTTAATCATTGTAGTCAAAATCATTGAAAGCAAGAATGAACAAAGATGAAACAAACCGAATCTGACAATTTTTCTCAAGTTCATGAAGATAAGCCCTTGGAAATATATTTCAAACCTACAGGAAATCATTCTGACTAGCTTCTAACCATGATAGATCAGGTGTTTATTCAGTAAACGTTGTGTTGACACATAAAAGTGAAAAAACGACAGTTTTCTGCACAAAAAAAGCTTTCCGGCAGACGACTGATCTACTTATTAATCCATTTATTTCGTGTCATTTCATGTTGCCTTGTTCAAAAATGTTAATAATGCAATTATACTCATTAAGATGATTCTGGATATGCAGCACGACTGGAAGTCTGCGATCCAGCGCGGCATTCAACAATAACTTGGGTGATGCCCCAGTTGATTCCTTCCGTCGCGCCACCATTTATAACCCAATTTTTCGTGCCAAATGGCCACTGGTGGAAAAAGCAATTCAGTACGTTTATTTGCAGACTATTCTTTTTTAAAAGTTTAATTGAGTCTCATTTATGGACACATTCTTCTTCTGTAGACTGTCTGCAGCCACAATATTCCACCCCACTAATTCGTACGGACCTCGAGGGAGACGCTGTGGAAATCACCTGTGTCATTCACCGGCCATCTTGTAAAAACGGCGAATATGTGAGTATGATCATTTATCAAAACTGCTCAAAAAAGGTGCACAAATTCAGTCGGTAACATGTAGTCTCTGCGTTCATGAGCACGCTGGTTTTCCCTTTTATGTGCTGGCCGTTTAGGTAGACATATTTTCAATAAACTGTCATCATTAACAAGCAAACTCTTAGGTGTTACGCACTTTCAATTTTTCAGAAGCAAACTCAGAGCTTCGATATTTATATGACCAGTTGCAGTATACAGTCTCTCGAGATAATTTGATTGTTTGAAGAAATACGTCTCAGTAATGATCGAAAGTGCGTCGCACCATTCCGTAGCTGACTGTTGACCATAATTAGCGCAGATTACATAATGCTACGTCTACATCATACGTTATGCATATTTATCTGTCAAAATTAGTCAGTTTATTAAGAGTAAATGACCAAGGCCTTAAAAACATCACTGAAACGGTACAAGAATGCATCCTTTTTTGTGAAATATGCAAAAATTGTCACATGTAACATTTGTTGTGCAACAAAAGCATATAAATATTTTGGAAATATAAATCGTTGAGAAAGACGAAACGTTTGCGGAATTGCAGCGTACAAAAAGTTCACTGTATAATCAGTATGACCTTTCGCTTGTGGTCTTTCAATGTACAATAAAAACCTTATAGAAATCAAACTAATAGTATGTTTGTTTGTAGAATTTGTCGTCATTTATGTTAGCTAGGTAATGGGCTTAAACCTATGATTATCCACACGTCTCTTGATGACTTCTACAGTGGCTAAATGCACAACAGGCTCTGCCAAGTCGTTCCACTGTCGAATGACACTTTGAGAGAAGAAGGATGAACGTTAGTTGGCTCAACTAAGTTCCTTTACGAACTACCAGTCATTTCTTCTGAGGTTCTTTCTTAGAGCCATTTGAAAGAAATCCTCCCACTTGACCTCCAGACCAGTTCCCCTTAGTTAGTTGCTTTAAGTTCCTCTCTGCCTTGTCTTTAATGGAGGGGAAAGAGATCTAACGATGTCAACTACTGTTCATTTGTGGACCGCCTTGGTCTAACGTCGGTGAACACCTTCGAGAATCCTCATGCCTTTATCGAATATTCCTCATGAGGCCGCACGAACGTTCCATCAACTCTTTTGAAGATATCAGTGTTCTGGTTAACCTACGTCTTCGTATGGCAACCATGACCAACACTGCTCTCGCTGAGGCTTTGGGACAATGTGCGGTGACACCTTAATCAGATGAAGCATAAAAAAAGCAAAATAAGATCAGATGAACATCTCAATGTCATACAACTTGACAGATTTGTAAAAGATGTGGACAATCTTAAGTTTAATATTGCAGAAGTATACAATGCACATAGTTAGCTTTAGAGTATACCAATCATCGTTGGATTTCTCAAGTGTCTTATGTAAGTTTACTATACTACGTCTGCCTCTTCATGCAAAAGGCCGACATTTTCCAAGAGCTCAAAAGCAATCACAAGCAGTTAATTAGGACCTTTGCATTACTTAAAATCGTGCCAGCCTTAAGAGGCAATTGGTTCTGACCAATGGCGAAAAGCTAGTACGTAAAAATACTGTTGTGCTTTAGTATGCACTTAACTCACCGATGTTGACTGCCCTTAAAACTTAAAAACATATATTTTTCATAGAAAACAATTACATATGCTTTTTTGCCCTTTTGGTAACTTTTTTTCCTCTAAATGTGCACACATAACAAATCCGTATATTTCGATTAAATTGAAGGTCCTACATTGGTGAATAAAATTAAAACTTACGAAATCTATGCGATTTTCTCCAGTCCAAGAAATTCTTCTAAGTTATCTACGCTGTAATCAAAACGCCGTTTTATATTTTGCAATATGTGCAAAAATACAATGCTGCATATAATTTAAGAGCAGTCAAAATCCATAAATTTAGTGTATTTTAATTAATGGGCCATTTTTGAAAGAATGCGCATTTCGCAAATGGTCATGAGTTATACATTTTTAAAAGCTGCCCTCCGGACGTGACTTAAGTGATTACAGATTAGATTTTACTGTAGTGAGTATTGCAGTAGCTTTTTATGCGGGTTCGCGATCGGTGATTGTTGTTTGGCATGTTTCGGCTTATGCATGAACTAGCGGCCCATGTGTATGTAAGACTACATAAGCATACTTCATAACACTGAAAATCGACGCCAATGCATAATACACTAAGCCGACTGAAGATTCAAAATAAAATGTTATTTATTTCTGCGGCTTTCAAATCAGTATATGTACATTTATTGCAGATTCGGATTTTCGGGCTTCGCGACAACTATTGTACCAATGGAAATGAGATTCAAAATTGCGGTATTTTGTCTAACATTAAAAGATTTTAGAATCATATTTTGCATATTTTTATTTGTTCAGCAGAATAAACGAGTGCAAATTTTAAAAAAGCACTTAAAATCCTATTTAATTGACCAATTTCTATCATACGGCTTAATGTGGATCTAATACAAAGTTGTTTATGATTTTTGCAAATTTAGTTTGCCATCTGTGTTAAGTTTAACAGTTTGAACCAAGTGTTAGGTTTTTGGGTGATGTGGCTTTTCCATGTACGGTAACTGATGCAACCACTTTTGCTTACACATTCAACGCAGGTGTTATCAATAAATTTCTAATAACCAATCATTTATTTCATGCTTACTCACCTAGGTCCAAGTACATAACATTACTGTCTTTAATGCGACGGCAGGATACGCAGGATGAAATACACATCATTGAGTTGGCTAAGATGTTCATTTGTCGGATCTGTTCCAGCATATCTGAGGTGGCTTAGTAACGACCTCAAATAAATCAAGTACAACCCTAAGTGCTTGCCAAGACCAGCATATGCCAGTAATCAGATGGATCGGATGAACACGCACTTCCATATATATATATGCGTGTATGTGTCTTGCAAATCTACAACAGGAAAAAATAATTTCGATTTTGCCCAGGTCAAACAGAGAGCTCAGGTAGGCACTAACACAATGCGTGTGTAGATGTGATGACGAAATTGGTCGAAGAAAGCACAGGAAGCCCGGAATGGCCATTTTGGCTTGTTAGCCGGCATCAGTCAGTCGTATATAATGTGAAAGGAAGGAGCCCATTCGATTCGATACCTGTATTTAATGCACATCCTCGGCACCACGGACACGTTGAGCTCTTGGTTGAAATCATAAATATAATGGCTGTATGGTTCTAGCCGACCCAGTCAAAAAAAATTAAATTACAAAACAAGGACGCGATCCACGGTGTTAAACCTAATTACCAGACATCTCGGGTTCGAACGTCAGGGGCTCCAATCCTTGACTGGCTGATGACAGTTATCAAGCCAGAATTGGCCATTTTTACAGAAATTGCTGCATCATATATGTTAACCTCGTGCGGGATTTGATTTTAAATAGAGGTCTGAAGTTGATCTTTCCAACTGATTAGGAAGCGATATCTAGCCTAGAGGAATTTTTTTTGATAAATTTAAAGCTCCATGTAATGTTGTACATTTACTTTATCTCAGTTACATTTCAATAATTATTCGTGTAATATTTGTCTCATTTTAGAGCGCCACGAAATTGACTCAAACACGATATCGTTTACAACCACTGTCCAACGCAATTTACACAACGATACGCAGTATGTCTTTTGTGAGGCGAGCCGGGGCAAGCTCTCCATTCAACTCATCTGGCATTCTGATGGTACGCCTCGCAAGAAGTTAGAAGTGACCTTAAGGCTTCAGTTCTCACTTGTTTATAAATGGCCTGGTAGGTTGTCACCCTATAGCGACCACGTAAAATATATATTGAATTCGGAAGCGTCTTGTATCGGTGCTCGGACATCCCTGAGTTAAAATACACCCGGTCTGCAGTGATAGCAAATGGCAGATGGTTCGGCGTTTATGAACTGTGGTTTGATGAAGAGCTAATGACCAATCTGAAAGATATCAGTGGTCGACCAGCAGCGCAATTTGTTAGTGCGTATTTTTCTTCTGTCCGACCGAGCTTGTGGTCAAAGGTATGTTTGGCTGAATGAACGCAAATAAGCTCAAAACAGCTCTGTATCAAGTAAGCCCAAACGCTTTTATCCTTCAGTGCTATTATGACTTGGCCAGTATCAGACTGGCTTGTGGTCTTTCGTTTTGGCACCCCTAGCCAGCACGTGAGATTTGTTTAGTCCGGAAGCATATGTGATCGGTGTTCGGATATGCCCTTGCGTGCTCGGTCATACGCGTCTGTAGTCGCTTTCCGGTCTCCCCAATGTAGTTGGCCTCACAGGAACTACACTGGATGCCATAGACGACGTTTGCTGTTTCTCCGCGGGACAGAGTGGCCTTTGGTCTTATGACCAGTCATCTTATTGTTGCCTCGACTGTTCATGGGACCAAAGGACCCCCTGTCCCGCGGAGAAACGGCAAACGTCGTCTATCACATCCAGTGCAGTTCCTGTGAGGCCAACTACATTGGAGAGACCGGAAAGCGACTACAGACGCGTATGAGCGAGCACGCAAGGGCAGTCGACAGGATGGATCCACGCTCGTTGTTGGCGGAACTTTGTTCGGCTCCTGGACACACCTTCGCTTTTGATGACGCTGAAATCCTAGCCCGAGCTAGTGACCGGACAACCAAAGAAACACTTGAAGCATGGCACACTGCACCAAATTTAATCAACCGCTGTACGATTCTCCCGGCGGCTTACCAGGCGTTTCGCGTGCAGCTAAATCAATGAAATCGCCGGCAGGAAGTCAGACGGGTCGCAACGACTAGCAACCCCACACCGGGCCAGAATACAGGCGTCCTTGAACCTACCCCAGACACCAATGCAGCCGTCAGCGACGCCGCAGGCAACGTGAACCAACAAGACCTCCTGTCGGGCTTGAACGCAGTTGCACATGACAACGGTCTCTGCATAAACACTGATGGCGGGGTTCGATATTTCGCCGGCGGGACGAACACGAGAAAGTGCCAACGGGGGAAGCCAGCAAGACATGCGGCACCGACGCGATCGATGCAGACGCGAGCAATGACCGCTGGCAGGCGAACACTGCCCTCCCCCTCCGACGAGGTGACGGTGAGAAACCCTGGTCAGCAGGACGATGAGGGAGCTCCAGCCCCGCCCCCGCAGGGGATCTAGCGCCAATAGACGGAGAGCGACCGAGAAGTCAGGGGTAACACCTATAAAAGACTGTGAGGCGTGTACAAACACCAACCTCCGACGATGCAAGCCTGTATGCTTTCGAAACGTCATGATATTATACTCATTATTCCCGAGATCGCCTTTTCTTCTCATTTATGTCCGGGGACACGCATTTTCGCTTCAATCAGCAATATTTATATATAGATATATATTTGAGCCCTACCACATATATAATTGTTATGTCACTAACTGTGTTTTAGCAACAGGCGTCGTCGGCTGCATATTCTCTGCTTAAGTGCAGCAGCGGAAATTGCCGCCACCATTGAGTTTTAACCACGCGGGTCTCCAGTCAGGGGCAGGTGCCATATCCATCGATCTCCCGGGCTCGACGTTCTTACGATTGTTGATGGGGACCATAACTTAGTAGATTACCGATGAGGTACAGCACATAAGTATATGTGGTTCACTTATCTAGCATAGGAACATTTATGTTCCACTTTGCCTAGTAGCGCACGATGTGAACCCACCAGACTGCCACAAAGTGGCTTTTATGACATGTCTCTGACAAAGCAAAAGGGAACCGAAATGGCCATGTCTGATTTACTAGATGACATCAGCCAGTCAAAGCATGGAGCATGCGCAGCCGTGGTAGACTATGTTACTCGATGATCAAAGGACCCCGGTTCAAATAGCGGGGGTTTCAACCCTGGAGATAGTGTGCATGGCTGATGACGGCAAACATGCCAGAAACGGTCATTTCGATCTCTTTATATGTAGTAGTGATGCAGATAACATTACATCAAAAGCGAATAACGGAAGTCCGATCTCTATCTGGATATAATTTATAGTAAGGTAGAGCAAAATCCACAAAATATATTCCAATTGTTTACAGTTCAAGATAATCACCGTGCTTGTTCATAACAAACTGGATTCACATCTACATATGTAATACACTGATGTCGACACTGATTGCAGCAAAGATAGGTTAACAGTATTTACCATACCACGCACGCTAAAAAGAGCGTTTATTCAATATCCAAAATCACAATGAGAGCAAACTGGATGGGTAGTTATCATTTAGGGCAACGATGCCACAAAATGTTGATATTTTCTACCTAAAAGGCCACTCAGTCATTGAGATTTATTGAAAGATTGATGCATGTGGTTGTCTTTTATACAGGTTAACGCCCAATTTGCCACGTTGATTTCAAGGCAGATATTTTCCCAAGTCCTACTGAATTTGCTCTTTTCATCATTCGGCCTTAGAAATAGAGTGTACTTACACATACCCATAATGATTATATGACATAAAACTCGCAGTTTCGTCACTTGCCACATTTTGACGACAACACGTTTAGCGGTGCTGTGCTCATATCTTGATAAGAGCCGTTTGCGCAATCAGAAGCCCATAACCTATACGCAAATAATATAACAGTTAGTAACTGCCTTTTGCTTACTTTTGAACTTTAGTCCTACCCGAAGGTGCAAAATGGTCTAGCCAATTACCAGGTATAATTTTATACATTCCAGACTAGACTATTGAATATGTTTTTTGATTGGACTTTGCCACGATGAGTTATTTACCTTGAATAATCTGATTTCTGCCTTTGTGATCATATATTTCGGTTTGGTTGACTGGTGGTCCAGCAGGTCGTCAGAAAAACGCAAAAAGCTAGGCTGAATTATTTTTCGACTATCTGCGTACTACGACAATAACGAGGGTACCCAAAGGTTAAAAACTAACAGTAGGGAAAAATAGCATCATTAGTCTCATATGGATACGATCACGCCAAAAATGCCATCCTTTTAACATATAGACACTTTGGCATTCGTTGATGAACGTTTACCGAAATCTAACGGAACTCAATCATCGCGCTCCGTCTTGGGCCTCCTTTCTTGTGTTTTGGCAGCATGCAGAGCGGCAAGTAGTCAAGGAAGATACTACTGCCTGTGACGAAGACATGTGAGATCAGCACGACCATTTCTGATGTCTAAGACATTGTCAGCCATTCATATCCAGCCCCAGGAGGATCGAACTCGCGAGCGTTTTAAGGAGTGTCTGATGCCATAATCTTTGAACTGTGACATGGTGGTCGCGCCGTTCTAGGTTGAAAGATAATCATACTCCATTATGAACTATTACTTTACCTCAGCACCACAGGTTCGATGTCATGTCCGTAAAGATCATGATAACTTGGTTCGCAAACAGCAGGGTTTGGTGCGCCTGTGTCTAGCTGTATAGGAAAGAAGTCGATCATTGCGATGATACGAACGCTTGCACAATGCCCTACCAAAAGTGATTTGTCCTAGAATTTATCAAAGTGCCAGCAAGAACAAAGAGCTATTGAGGCAGTATGCATTGCATTTCTGGCACATAGCGGAAATGGGAAGGTATGCTGATTGAAGTGATATTGACTTCCTATACAGGTCACTTATTGAAGTCGATCCGGACAAAGTATACAAGCCCTGCCAATACGTGACTGGATATCTGCGTTAGTAGTCATTTCGCAGGTTGGAAAACTCAAATTAACATTCAAGTTCTGCTAAAAAAAATCAAAACCCAGTGTTCTTAATGAAATAATTGGAATCATTTTTTTCATTTCGCATTAATTGCTTTACGCCAAAATTAATTATTAAAATCAGGTCATTGATATATTGCGTCTGTGTTTATGAATAAAGCTCTCCATACTGTGCACACCTCTTTACAACCATATAAGCAATCTTTTAATTAATATCATGCCCCATAACCCACCAATATAATTGCTTTTTGTAGAGATAAGTGCAGCTGCATACATCGCTCATCGTTATATTAATCCTTTCAAATAATATGACCTCTAGCTTACTAACACGCGCAAAAATTGTCGTTCCAAAGTAAGCCAATTGGCTTACTTTGGAACGACATCTTCAAGATAAAAATAAAACAGTTTTGGCCGTAGGTCTATCGGGAAGCGGGAAAAAAAGCTCTTGACTGCCCATGAAATGCAAACGCGCGTGCTTACTGATAGCTGCTGACAAAAATGATGATACAAGGGAGTGGTCGGTGAACGATAGTCACTTTCCTATTGGACGTCAGTCGAGCATTATGTTATAGATTCGAGGTTGTCTACATTTCGATTTCAGATAGGAATCGATAAGATAAGTTAGATGTATATTTTAATTGATTGTGGGATAATTAATTTATGGCTCACTGTTTTGACTGTCATCTGCTAAGTTTGATTCATGGTTTGCTTGTTTCAATTTTTATTTTTACGATACAATTATCGTTCTTTTGCAAATTGGTTTTATTGTTGTAACAGTCTTATGAGTTTTCTTCCAATCACCTGTAATACACAATTTGCTTCAGAATAATTAACAACCCATGTTAATTGATACATTTCAATTTTTCGCTCTCGGGTGCACATCCTTGAACATAATGATACCAGCTTTATTTATTTCATTTAAACATTTCGCTATTTTGTGGAACAATTTTGTGACAGGATCATAAAATGCCAGTTAACTTTACATTTTTTAGCGGTCAATGGTAGCGAGTTGCACACTTATCTCATAACCGAAAACAAAGGCTGCTTCAACGTTAGCGTCCATCTTCCATATGTCCCAACCGTACGTTGCAGAACAAAATTTGAAATGTTATTTGTCTAAGGATACATGCTTGATGTCTGAGTGGATGATCCTTATTGAGCGATAACCAAATTTAATCTATAGTTAATTGACAGATATCACTGTTTCAAAATAACCATCTCCTATTTGACCTTTCTGAACGACCAAATTTTAGGTGTTATGAATATATATTTGTCTTTTAAAAAAATCTGATATTATCCTCGAAGCCGAAGTGCTTTTAACTACAGTTTCCACCATGTCGGAGGTTATGCTTAACTTTTTGAAGTGAGCCATCTATGTGATGACCTCAATTCTTATATGGCGATGGACCTTATTATCGGATTGGTATGCGCAACGTGTCTGAGAAACATTATTTTTATGATAAAAGTGTTAAACTCTCTCATAATTTTCCTTTTACTCCCATTATTCCCCTTTTTCTGTCTATAAGGTATGCATGCTTGATAATGAAAGCTTTCCATTTGCTGAGGATTTCTGCTATTCAAACAACACAGAAAAGGTGACATGCAGTCCACTGTCAGGTATATTTCCTAGGAATTATGCTTTATTTAACTTTTATTATTTATTTTTGTAGTTTACAGCACATTTTTTTTAAATAAATGGCAAACACTGATGTTACAAAGCAGGTTTGACAGTTTTTCATAAGCTTATTAAAGTAAATCCTATGGACAAAAAATTGCATCCCTAAAATAACGCATTCTGGTTAAGATTGATATAATAAGCTTTTACCAATGATTGAGCAGAATCTACTTGGCTGTGGCCTCAAAATGGAAAGCCTTAGGAATAACACATAATTTATAAGCATGCTGATCCCCCTAGGAAAGGCCTGACCTATTTACACAGCGAAAAATAATGTTTATATATTTTATATATTTCATCACAACACAATCTGTCATGTTTGCAAAATGTAAAAGTGAAGATATCCGTTTAAAGATGGCTCTGGATATATTGCTAAACTGGAGGTATGCGATCCTGCATGGCATGCAACAATAACTTGGGCGCTGCCAAAATTGACTGCTTCCCTCCCTACACCGAATATAATCCAATTCTTCGTTCCAAATGGGCAGTGGCGGAGACAGGTTACTCGTACGTCTACATGTAATATTGCACACATATGTTTGGACTATTCTCATTTAAATGTGTACTCTGTCTCACGTATGTATCCATTTACGTATTAAAGACTGCCTGCAGCCACAATATTCCATCCCACTGATTCGTACCGACCTCGAGGGTGAATCTGTAGAAGTCAGCTGTGTCATCCACCGGCCATCTTGTAACAACGGCGAATATGTGAGTTTGATCCTTTATAAAAGCCGGAAATAAAAAACTGGAAACCTCATACGAAACCATGTAGATTGTGCATTTATGTGCGCGCAGGTTTTCAATCATATGTGATGACATGGTACACAGGCAGTTTCCAAATATAAAACCCTTATAATATTAATGATAATTAATATTTAAGGCCCAAGGGGCCCTTATTAGCATATATACTGTTAACCATGAGATACTTTTACTTTCCACTAGCTAAGTCAGGCATATAATTGTTAAATGAGCAATAAGTTTCTGCAATTCATCGACTGATTATGGTTGCCATATGCAAAAGGCGTCATTGATGATCGAAAGAACGTCACAGTATCCCGCACAGGATTAGTTTATTATAATTGGTGCAGTTTATGTAATTATTGTCTGAAGGAGAGAGAAGAGAATCTTGCTTTACTTAGAATGATACATCATGAATTTCTGCATGATAACCTCTGTATGGCAATCCTACGGACGTACGATACGTCTTCTATACGTTTAGAAGTAATTCAGTATACGTATACACTTAGCTCATCGCTGTTGACTGCTCTTATAAATTAAAGTTTGTTTTATAGGAAAAATTCACAAAATTTCTTTATTATTAAGCACATTATGCAGAACATGAGCCCTTTTATGGCGCATATACCTAATGAAGGACAATATTTTCCTAAAGAAGCAGGTTTATAAATTGCCGAATAAGCAAAAAACGTGCGTTACATTACGCATACATTTAATAAATACAGAATTTATGCATATATCTCACTCAGAGAAAGAAAAACGTTGAAATGACGGTATTCTGACATGACTTTCATGAATTAAGATTAGGTGGCAAAGTTCTATGCACTTAAACCTTATTTTACATAGGTTCCTCTGTTATTACACAGTTTTTTGCTAATTCAGGCATTTTGCAGGAAGAAGGGTCCCTAGTGTATGTGAAAAGACATAAATATACTTTCTAAAAATAACAAATTGACGCCACAACTGCAGATTGTAAGCCAACTAAAGATTCAAAATGAAGTTTAATTTTGTTCCGAGGTTATCAAATTAAAAGTACATTTCTTTACAGCTACGGATATTCGGATTCTACGATGACTATTGTACTAACGGAATCGGCATTCAAAACTGTGGTATTGTATTGCCATGTTGAAATTATATTTTGCAATGAATTTTCCTTTTAACTGACAGAAATTTTGGGCCATTTAAGAAACCTTTCCAAAACCATTTATGCATTTTTATGTTGACAAATACCAGGATATACCTAAATGCATACTTAATTTAAGGTTATCTATGATTCTTGAACATTTTTTCCGATTAAGTTCTCGTGTTTAACCTTCTTCACAAAATTTGATTTGTTAGTGTGGGTGGCTGATGCAACTGCACTCCTTCTCACCTGCGACACAGCCCCTATCAATACAACTCTGATAACCACTTATTTAATTTAAATGTGTGGTATAGGCCAAAAACCCAACTTCTACTAAGGAGAGAGCACTGCTGCGTTGAATACGATATCAGGATAAGCAGGAAGATATATTTCTAAAATATTAAATAAGCTGGCTGAGACTTTTCTTATATATGCCTATGTTTTTATAGTAATTGCCACGCAATATTATGCGAAGCTCGTGTGGCGTTTGATATATCTAAGAAATTAATGTTTTCCACAAATAATAAACGACATTCAGTCAATAGGACATACTTACTGACGAAACTGAGCAATCTGAATGTTACGTTTTACATACATATTTCGATTTATATGAACAGATGCTTCAAGTACTATTCGTCCTTTTTAGTGCGCCGTGAAATCGACTCGAACACGATAGAATTTACCACAACTGTTCGACGCAATCCCCTGAGTGCAACGCAGTATGTCTTCTGCGAGGCCTATAAGGGCAAGCTTTCCATCCAACTATCCTGGCGTCATGATGGTACGCCAAAAAGTGATTTTAAGACATTTATTTTCACCATTATGGTTGCCGCGGCGTGGTCTTAACCCTAGTCGGGCGGTCAATCGATTGGCCGCATGCCTCATTGGCGGCCTTATGCACGCGTCCATGAGAAAGCATGCCATGACGGTCATTGGACGGTCGATCGCTGCCGCCGTTTTTCCTCTGTGGCACACGGCTGTCGTTACAGTCGTTACTTCTTTCTTTTCGTGCTGAGCGGAAGTGGGTCTTATACGGAGCTTTTGATTTAAATCGATGTGTTTATAAGGTGGTCCTGTCGTGGACCAACTTTTCAGGGCTAGTCTGGACACTTTCTCAACGGCGCTTTCTATAAACCTTGCATTCTCAAAGCAAAGTTATGGCTCAGTTGCTGCACGTGACCATAGACCATAGAAAGTTTTCATTGCGATCGACTACAAGTTGGTGTTCGTGCAAATTTGTGCCCAAGTATTTGCCCGTTTCCCAAACATACCACGCATCGCAATTTTGGCGTGCTATAAAATGGACCAAGGCTGATTACTTGGTTGGTGGCAGCAAGTATTTGCGCTAAATGCTTTACTTTCTGATGGTGAAATGCCGTTTATTTGCCAATCCAATCCCAAGGCCTTCTTAGATTCGTTCAGCGGCCTTTGCCATGTTTCCCGCTACGGGAATTTGCGAGCCAATGTGTTTTCATTCCTTCGCTCGATCAATGTATATGCTTTTGTCCACACAACGATCTCTCTACCTCTTCGCCCTCTTCGGGAGACGATGAACGTGATTTATGTTTAGGTGTTAACATAGATGAAGATAGGTGTTTAAGATAAATTATCGCGCGAATTATCGCAAAAAATTAAGAAAACTGGGCGCTGTCATGAACCCACAATATAATTGCACTGACGTTTCAGACGTTTCGTTTTCCACCATCGTGCAGGAAATGTGTGTATTCTAGCGTGCAATAAGTGAAATACCGCGCTACTGATCTCGTCTTCTACAGTAGACGCTGTTGATCATGCAATATTTCGAAATATGCGTAAGACATATATTCATTCGCTAATCGGAATTGACTCCAGTTGTGATACTGTTTGTGGTGTAGTGTATTTGGAAGTCATTTCAGGAAGCCGCCTTTTAAACGAGCCGAAATTTAAATCCTAGCAGAACGTATATTTTTTAAAAACTGACTACTTAAATAGCATGCCGTTTAATCATCAATTCTAGCTGCCTTAAATAATTCAAATATATCTTATGGAAAACATGCAGGAGGAAATTATTTCTTTTACACGTTTGATAGCAAATAGCGCCATTTAAAAACGTTCAAGTTTAAAGAGGGGAAGCTTTTAGTTTTAAAAAATTGCTAATTATAAGCTTTTCTACAACTGTGAGGCGTTTATTCATAAAAAAATCGTAAATTTCAATTTATTAACGCTGCCTAAACTGCATAAAATATGTTTCAAATGGATTTCAATATTTTATAACAGGTCCAGTCAAGTCAAGTTTATTAAAGGAAATATAGGCAAAAGCCTTTGAACTCCCTCTTGGTTCATCGGGCCTAAGAAATGCATCAACACAACCGAGCCTTTCAAAGAGGTCGTTGATACAATTGTCAACGATCATTCGCTCGCTACAGGTAATATATTCACACTCAGTTAACACGAGCCAGAAGTGAATGAGCAAGAAGAGTGGACAGTGATAAAGTCTTGCGTTGCCAAGAGCAGAGGAACACGAGAAAGGAACACGATACGAACAAGAGCGAGACAGGTCCGCGTAGCCTGGGACCATAGGTGTGACCTCAGACGCGACCAGCACAGTTCACATAGTTAGCAGAGACTTCCTCGTCCACCGGCGGACTAATTGCTTGTTGCTGCCCACAGGAGCTCTTGTCAACCTCAGTTGCGCGGTAGCGGTGGGGTAGCGTTCCACGCTGGTCACCCGGTCTCTGGTCGACCCCCCTTATATCCTTCTTTGATCTCGGTTCTACTACACGCTAGTGCCTTCTTCACTGTCCTCTTGGCTTTGTTCTAACTGACACGAGCCGTTTGCGTACCGAATTGTAAGCAGGATGGACGTCTTTGGCTCTGTTAAGTTTGCCATTTGAAGACCAACTTTCCAGCAGAAGTCTAGCCATCTTGTCATTGGCTCACCTTATTACCCTTGCATACTCGAAGGCAAAGGTGTGCTTCTTCTGCCGTACTTTTCCATACACCATAGGCAGTTTGTCCTCGCGGTCGACTGCGTGCTGATGCTCATGCAGCTTGGTGCCAAGGCGTCTGCCTGTTTCACTGACATACCGTGCATCACAGTCTTGACATGGTATGCTGTAGACCACGGCTGACTGTTCTGTCGAGTGTAGCTGGTCTGAAAGCCTCATAATGTGCTGTCTGATGGTTAACTCCGTCTTGTGAGCCACACCGGTCCCAAATGGCTTCAGGATATTTGCCATGGCCTTGAATACGCTCTTCACATAAGGGATACCGAGCCAACAGTTTGGTTTTTTTTCTTTTGACTGCTCAAAGTGGAGCTTCTGAAGGCACTTGCGTATGAAGGACTTTGGATAACCGTTGGCTTCAAAGAGAGCATGCAGGAATGTTACCTCCCCCTTTTTTCCACTGTCGTCACTGCAGTTTGTCTTTACTCGTAGGAAGAGGGTACTCACACATCTACGTTTGCGCATGGCAGGGTGGTTGCTACTGATGTGGAGAATGGTATTAGTTGTGATATGATACACCGTCGGCCTTATCTTCCGGTCTTCCAGCTTCGTCACCTGCAAATCATTGAAGGGTAATTCGTTGTTTTTTTCTTCTTCCATGGTGAACTGGATGTTAGGAAAGATTGAATTGAGCAGTGCCTTGAACTCCTGCACTTTGTTCCTTCTGATGATGACAAACGTTTCATCGACGTAGCTGGCCCAGAACTTCGAGGGTTGAGGAGCTGAAATCCAGCCGCTTGAGCCTCTGTAAAACAGATTCAGCATTAAGGATAGAAAGAAGTGAGCCCCTCGGTGTTCCCTTCCTTTCCTCGTAAACTTGGCCATTAAACGTGAAGAATGTTTTCAGACACAGCCCCAGAAGCTTTATGATGTCCGTTCGCCTGAGTTTCTGGTCAGTTTCATCATATTTCTTTTTTGGAGAAGGCCGCCAATCGTGTCGTTGGCCAGACTGGGTAAAATAGATGTCAACAAGGAGACCACGTCAAATGACTACATCACCTCGTCTGCCTTCACTTCCAAGTGTAAGATACTTGTCAAAATACCTTAGCGGAATTCACTGTCCACCCTGAAGCACAACTGCTGGTACAGCCACTTTGACAATCCAAAAGTTGGAGTGCCACGTAGAGATACGATGGGGCGTAAGGGCATACCTGGCTTGTGCACCTTTGCTAGTCCATAGAAACTTGTCATTGCTGCATCGCTGGCCTTTGCAGCCAGCGCTTTCCTTCTCGTCAGGGCTCTTGTCTTCTTCAACTTTTCGATCGTCTTATTAATGGCATTTTTGAGTTTATTGTACTCGTTGTCAATCGATGACACATACGAATCCTCGTCCATAAACATATATTTTACCTTTGCACAATAGTCGACCTTATGCATGACGACAGTTGAGCAATCCTTGTCGGCAGGCCGCATGACAATATCCTTTATCTTCCATAGTTTCGAAAGTTCACGAGCCTCAGACTCGGACATCATCATCTGACTTTTGTACTGACGGAGTAAAGATGACACCTGTTGTCACATGGCATTTTTGCACTCATCGTTTGACTCACATGTCTGCAGTGCTGATTAATATGATGCAATCAAGTCTTCTGTTCGGGCATCTCTTGTACTAAACTTCGCGTCATAGGAGAGAACTGATAACTGTGGCTGGGTGGGACGATTAAAGGACAAGTTGTGAACCAGGTTTGCGTCAGAAGTGGGTTGTTTTTGTGGAACTTATTTTGTCAAAAATTTCAATGAGGTTGCCGTCTTGCCAGGTTCACTGATACTGACTAGCACACTTATCAGAGTCATAGACCTTCATCCTGCTTTTCAGGCGGTACTAAAACGGCTCGAGTCAGTTAGAACAAGGCCAATAGGACAGTGAAGAAGGCACTAGCGTGTAGTAGAACCGAGATCAAAGAATGATATAAGAGGGGTCGACCAGAGACCGGGTGACCAGCGTGGAACGCTACCACACTGCTACCGCGCAAATGAGGTTGACAAGAGCTCAAGTGGGCAGCAACAAGCAATTAGTCCGCCGGTGGACGAGGAACAGGCCATTACGCGCACTGACATGCCAACAATTACGACAGCCACAGAGAGTATAATGGTCACACGAGCCACCCAGCGGTAAATCTCATGGGCACAGAGCAGCAAACAAGCAGTTCAAAGTTCGTGCACCGAGCATGAATTTAATAAAAGGGATGCAACAGGGCTGAAACAGTCTCGGCGAGTAGGAACAACCACCACGTTACTCTGACGATAGAAACAAGCAAGTGTCCGAAACGTCAGTCCCAATATAACTCGGTCCATTCCCTTGAACAGTCGTCTTCTTATTTTTATTCTTCTCCTTTGATGGACAGTTAAATCTATTAGCGTATATTTATAGCATTTCAGTGTTTATTATCCGGAGCATTACATGTCAACTTTACTCATTACATCGGTACTTATCAGGTTTTGTTTTAAAAACATCCACACATGTGGATATGACAATCTCCGCAGTAAGGACACTCCATGCCTGGATTACTTTCTTAAAGAAAAATAACTTTCTTCGGTCAAGTCTTGCCCCCTATCACGCGTAATTTGAGGGGTGTCCTCGCAGCCTTGAGGCGTTGGCCTGCTCAAAGAAATAATTAGTTTGGAGGCAGCGATCCTGACGACGCAGCATGCGAAATGTCTGGATAAGGTCCCCGCGTAGCCGCCTGTAATCCAGAGGAAACAAGTCAAGATTAACCAATCGGATCTCATAAGGAAGGTTCCGTTGGCCTCGTACTAATTGTCTTGCATGTCATCATACCCTTTGAGGGGTGTTAGGTCTTTGGCTGTCCAAGGTCTCCAGGCTTGGATGGCAAATTCCAGTTGGGTTCGCACGAACGTGCCAAAGACCTTGCAAAATACAATTTTATTAAACTTATTAAAGGCGCGCTTGATTAAATAAAAGCTCGAAATTGCCAATTGAGCCACTTTAAGGCAGCGGAGTGATGGCTTCAGTGAAGGTGTGAACCATAATCCCAGGACTTTCTGAGCCTCTACCTCTACCAGCAGGGTGCGATTTCGGTAAAACACCCTCTGAAACGCAGTGCTGGTTCTACCGAATCGCATTTAGTTGTATTTGGCTACATTGAATGGCATGAGCCAACGGGTTGACCATTGCTCTAGTCAAAAATGTGATTTTTTTCTTTAACTCTAAACTAAACTGTACATTACCTTAAAAAGGATGCACACATTGCACATTTTATAAAACTTGAACTCGAGTGTAGCATTCCCTCGTT
Source organism: Ligula intestinalis (assembly GCA_036362985.1). NCBI lineage: Eukaryota > Metazoa > Platyhelminthes > Cestoda > Diphyllobothriidea > Diphyllobothriidae > Ligula > Ligula intestinalis. The sequence continues at coordinate 61,173,174 of JAYGXS010000005.1, forward strand.
AAGGCAATTAAACAACTTTTTTTAAAACCGAAAGCTTCCTTTTGTTTGAGTATACAATTCAAAGAACGCGTAATTTGCTATCAAACGTGTGCAAGAAAAATTTTTTTACTGCCTGTTTCCCATGCAATATATTTAAATTTTTAAAGACAATTAAAATCAATGATAAAATGCGTGCTAAGTACTTAAGTATTCGTTTTTCACCATCGATACGTTTTGCTAGGAATTAGAACGAGGCTCGTTAAAAAGCCGGCTTCCTATCTTGACTGAAATTACTTCAGAATACACTACACCATAATCAGTATCACAACTCGAGTCAATTCTGATTAGCGAAAGAGTATTAGTCTTTCGGATGTGTCAAAATATTGCATGATTAATGGCGTCTACTTTAGTGATACCTGACGCACGAGCTCTGAACTTTGTGCTCTCCTAGGATAAAGTGTGGCTCCTCCAATTTTGAAGGCTGGCATCCAGTTGCGTCATTTGCCGCCTAATCGAATATCAATGTCCCAGCATGTTCTGCAGACACGCAATGATGACAAATGTACGACCTGCCATAAAAACCGGATGTGCGGATCGGCTGTCATTCCAGGTGCGGTACCCATTATATTATCCGGGAGGGGCGTGACCTGACCGGCCCTCGGCGGACACCCGCGTCTGCCCGTCTGTTGTTTTCACTGTCAGGTATGCATGCGTGTCGTGGGCGTTTAATCGTATCTCCTGTCATACTCCAGTGGCTGTAGCGGTTGGCGCCCAACGGGCGGACCACGTTCATGTGTTTGGGTTCGTCGAGTGGTTGATGATGTTCCTCAGTCATTAAAGTCGCGGTAAGTTCTCCTTCACTACCGTTTTGGTTATTACTGTTGGCGTAGCTGCAAGTCGGTTGCTTGCTTTGGTGGCACAATTACAGTGTGGTCGATGACAGCGCTTACTTTTATTCGTGATCATCTTTGGGGGATAATGTGCGAGGTATATACATATGTATATGAACATTAGTCATAATGTAGGTGACTTTTTAACAGGAGAAAATCATATAAGTGCAATCGCTATCTGAAAATAGTACCATTACTGATACACGCAATCCCCTAAATAGACCGCAGTATGTCTTCTGCGGTTTTGCCCAATATGACCATAGAACGCCTCTTTTCGGCTGGCACGATGGTGATGTCCCGATCGGCCTTGAGTGCTATTGATGAAATGCGTTTGACATTGGGGAACACTGCACGTGGTTTATGAGCCATCACAGACACCCAATCCATCGGTGAACCCATAGGTGGGCTATGACTTAATTAAGCCAAAGCAAGTGGTCACTTGGGGAACGGACAGGCCACGGCGTCAGCCTTCACCAACACTGGAGAACCAGATGGCTGAGCAATCATCGCGCCCCGGTCCAACATGCGTGCTGAAAGTTAATTAGGTCAAAGTTCGCACGCCGTTCATCAAATTACTTAGCGCATGAAGGCAATTAATGTTTATTCTCGCTGTATGTTCGCAGTAATTACTGAATCGTATAAATACTGCAATCTTATGTGCATGCAATATCCATTTCTGCTACCATTTCATGCTAATGTGTCTCACGATGAATCCGTGAGGAATAAAATTATTTTCGTGACGATTGAATTGCCTTCTTATCTACTTACTCTCAAGTTCTCTACAGCATATTGTTTTCTTTGAACTTTAGTCCTACCCGAAAGTGCACACGAGTCTAACCAATTACAAGGTATAATGTTTTACATTCCAATCGCCTACGATTGCATGTTTTCAACAAGCATGGATTGCGCTATTTTAGTCGTCCTGCTAACTGAGTGATCTTTAACAGACATTTGCCTATTGAAAATCTGTTTTTTATAAGACGTAGTTTTGACGAGTTATGCCCATTGCATAACCTGATTTGTGGGGTCTTAACCGCATAGCTGCAAAGGCTTCACTTTGCTCCTGTGCGGGTTTATTAATTCCCTTACCGCTTACGTTTCTCTGCCATTGTGTCTGAAAATGAATCCACGACGAATAAAAGTATTTTCGCGACGATCGAATTGTCTTTTTATCTTCTAACTATAAAGTTCTCTACAGCATATTGTTTACTTTGAACTTTAGGCCTACCCAAAAGTGCACCCGAGACAAACCAATTACCAGGTATAACGTTTAATATTCAAATTTCCTACACTTGCATGTTTTGAACAAGCGTGAATTGTCCTATTTGAGTCGCCCTAGTAAGTGACCGATGGTTTACAGACACTTGTCTATTGTTTTTTTTAAGACGTAGCTTCTACGAGATATTTTCCTTGCAAAAACTGATGTGGAGGGTTGTAATCCCAGAGCTTGGAGATTTCACTTTTCTCCTGTGCGGGTTTACTAATACCTTTACCACTAGTTTGCTTTCTTTTTCGAAACAAAATGCGAACTGAAGCCAAATAGGGATAAATTTGTCATAATTACTGACTAAACAGAATAATAACATCATAAATCTGTTGTGAATACAATGACCTCCAATATGAGGCCATCATTTCAATTCAACATTCATATGCTTTCACATAGAGGATAAACGTCTGGCCAGATCGTGCTGACGACAAAGACATGGGGAACTAAATGAACCTTTTCTGATTTATAAGCCGTCACCAGCAAGTCGACTATAAATACAGAGTGTCCTAAAATGTTTTACTCGATTTAAATAATTGTAAACGTGGAGTTTATTATTATTATTTAATTCTTCACAAATGAAAACCATATTTTCAAGCATCATTGTATTGTTCTTTTTCAATGAATTTTGACTATTGCGTCAGTAGCTGAATTAAGAGAAGCAATTGAGCATAAATGCACCCAAATGCCAAGCTGATTGTTTTATGGTATGTGCAATTATATTGCTTGGCGTTTGTAGCAGTGTCCTGATCAAAATCCATGGTCAAAAGGGTTTAAACCAATGCAAAGTAAGTGGTGGCGGGACATTGGATTCTGCTGTTCGCGCCTGTGCCGCTGTCATTGATCTAAGTTGCCGTCCTGGGCCGGTGATTCTGTTTGTGTTCACAAATCCAGCTGGTTTCGTGCCTACAGGATGAGCGGATGAAGTTGTTAAACTGATGATTGCTCCGTCTGTTTGCGGTGCGGTTACTTGTGTGTCCACTATGGGCTCGTGTGGGCTCGGATTCACGTTCCGTCTAATTTGGTGTTCACTTTTACCTTCATTGAGTTTCTTCTGGAGGGCTAGGTAGACTGTGGGAAGCGACACACAACGGTTAATGGAGGTTATAGACGTCTGCCGGGCCTTGATTGTTTCCCTCACAACGCGGTCATTTCTAGACCCAGAATTTCGGCATTCTGAAAAGCGAATTGGGGTCCAGAAGTTGTGTAGTGTTCTGCCACCAACAAAAGTCGCTGCATCGTATCTACAGCCGTGCTGTTTTCTGCCATCTGGGTCTGCAGCCACTTTTCCGTCTCTCCGACATAGTTGACCGCGCAGGAATCACATTTGATCCGGTAACCGACGTTTGTATTTTCACCTCGGGGCAGGGGTTCCTTCGGTCGCATGACGAGATGTCGTATCGTTGCCTCTGGTCGGTGGGAGATGCCGATCTCCGAAACGCCGTCAATGTATGGTAGCACGCGCCATAATTTCAGTTTTTTGGCAGCCGGCTCTCCATTCGATCGGACCTGTCTGCTGCGTTCGATGCAGTTTCTAGGATATCCTTTGGCCAAGAAGAGATGCTGGAGGTATCGTTATTCAAACTTCCGGTCCTGCGGCTCGCTGTAGTGTGTTTCTGCCCGTTTGTATAGTGTTCGCACACAACTGCGTTTGTGGCATGCCGGGTGTTTAATATGGTAGCTTGAGATTTGGCACGCATTGGTGGCCTTACTGCTTACCGTCGTTTTTAGGCTCCCATAGGGTTTTCTATGGACGAGCGTGTCTAGGAACGGCAGTTGGTTGTTTTTTTTCGGCCTTTATCGTAAACTTGATATCAGAGAAGACAGAAAAATGTACTAAAATGTACCTTGAATGTACAGTTCCCTTTCGACAACAAGATGTACAGGCAATTAGACGGAGTAGCTATGGGCTCACCCCTGGGTCCGCTTCTAGCAAATATATTCATGGGCAAACTAGAGGCTACGCAACTTAGCCACCAGATAAATAATCTAATGTACTATAAACGTTACATAGATGACGTATTTGCTGTTGCAACAGACCAAACCGACTTTTCAGCTCTAATGAACAAAGTGAATCAGGTGCATCCGTCTATCAAATTTACAGTAGAAGAAGAAGAATCGGGATCACTCCCATTCCTTGATGTACTACTGAGTAGAAGGCCTAATGGGAGCATTCAACGGAAGGTATATCGTAAGAAGACGTGGTCCGGTCAATACATCCATTTTGCTAGCTTCGTACCGTTAAACATCAAACGTAATATAGTACGATGTTTGACGCAAAAGGCGAAAAGGATCTGATCGAATGATAGCATAGAAGAGGAGCTAAGGATTGTTAAATGTGTATTTCGACAGAATGGGTACCCCAGTCGTTTTATCGCTAAGCACATGGCTGAAAGGCCACCAAAACCTGCAATGCTTACAGCAGAGAAGAAGCGAATATTTATCAGGGTCCCATTTCAAGGGGTCGGACCAAGCGAACTTCTAAGGAGGCGCCTGAGTCAAGCTGTAGCAACCACCTTCCCAGCAGCCAACGCCCACGTACTCTTCTCCACCTCTCCCATCCTATCTTGAGAGATCAAGGACAAACTGCCAGCCCAGACCACATCCATGTCCATATATTCATTTACCTGTTCCCGTGGGGCGGGATACATTGGTCGCACGAGTCGGTGTTTGTCCAAAAGAGTCCGAGAACACATCCCAGCATGGTAAGGAAAGGGTCAACTAAAGGGTGTTAACAGTTCCATTCTAGCGCATCTGGTAGACTCTGACCATCGCGTGGATGCCAAAGAGGCCTTCCGAGTTGTCTACAAGGTACCCTCAAGCTACTCAAAATTTCTTGGACAGCGTCTCTTGGCTACGGCAGAAGCGGCCGCAATCAGGCTACGCCGACCCATCCTTTGCGCCCAAAAGAATTTCGTCGCGGCACCACAGTTACCATGGTCAAAAGCTGCTAATCCAACAGCCAGCGGCTTAACACCTCAACCGACTACCAGCTCCCCCTAACGCGGATCAAATGTTGACCCCGTTTTGACCCCCAATTCCCACTACCCTGACAACCGTCATTCCTTTTTTCTACTAACCCGCATAGTCCATTTACTTAATTACCCTATAAATTTAAAGGCCTGATGAGAATTATCGAAAACAAACGTATGTTCGCCAATTCATCTTCTGAATTCAGGAGATTGTGAAATTCCTGGACCTTTTCTCGCCCAATGATGACAAAGTTATTGTCAACATATCGACTCCAAAACATGGGCTGATAGTTTGCGAACACGATCACCTCCAGTTTTGGAGAACTGCTTCTGAGATAAAACCCGAAAGTGGCGACCCCATCGGCGTCCCCTTTATCTGTTCGTACATTGTCCTCTCGAATGTGGAGTACATCTTCAGGCAGAATTTTAAGAGTTAGACGAGAAGTCTCCGTTCCACCGTCTCGCCCGTCTTATCGTTCTTGCTTTCCAGTAGCTCGCTTATCGTGTCAATGGCCACGCCTTGTGTGATGGAGGTAAAGAGGTGACGTCGACTGACACCATGGCCTCGTCTTCGGTAGTTTGCACATCCTTAAGGCGCTCCAGGAATTGAGTGGCTGAGCAGACCGTCGTGGGCATATTCGACGTCAGTGGCTTTAGATTTCGAGATAACCATTTAGCCAAATTGAATGTTGGTGCTGACCGCAATGACATGATTGTCCGTAGGGTAATCCTAGCTTTGTTTACCTTTGGTAGACCATAAAACCTCGCTACGGGTGCATCTGTTGGTTTTTGACCAGTCTTACCCACCTGCTGATCGCGTTGCTACTTTGCATTTCGATTAGCAATTTGTCCAGTTGTGCCATCTGCTCCTTATCGGTGCATCGTCACATGGAAGGAACACTTGCCGGTCCTTCAGCAGGGCGTTGACCTTCTGAATGTAGTCGCTCTTATCTTACACCACAGTGGAACGTCCTTTGTCTGCTCGGAGAATCACGATACTGGTGTCAGCCCTCAGTGTTTTGAGTGCACTCTCCTCTGCTCGGGTAATGATTGCGCCCGGTTTGTGCGCCATCACCAAGGTTGTTACCTGTTGTCGTATGAGGTGTTTCGTCTCATCAGATTCCCCGGTTTGTTGAAGCATAGATTCGACCGTTGCGACGAGGTTGATTGGATCGGCATCCGTATTGTTGAAGCTAGCTTCATGGCTCAGTACTTTTACTTGTGTTGGTGCCAGCTGCTGGCAGGACATGTTGTGAGCACAAACAGTATCACCGGCCCAGGACGGCTACTTAGATTTATGACAGCGGCACAGGCGCGAACAGCAGAATCCGACGAGAAACCTCTTGACTGAGACTAATCCGCGTCAAGGCGTCGATGGTTGCGCATCCCTCCGATGTTCAGCCCCCCTTCCTTTGCATTGGCTTAAACCCTTTTGACCATTACTGTCACCTACTATAAATACTGTGAGGCGTGGTACAACCCCCACCTCTGATGACGGAAGCCTGTACGCTTTTGAAACGTCAGAAAAGTAACTATATTGTTCTCATGATCGCCTCTTCTTCTCATTTGTGCCCGGGGCCTCAAATGTTCGCTTCTTTTAGCAATCTTTATATATTTATGGTTAACTCTTGTTACTCTTAATCTCTATTGAATCGTACGAAGTTCACTCCTTCAGAGAAAGAATAAGCGATCAATGGAACAAAAGGTTTATTTTCCTGACTTGTGGGATTTCATCGGAAATCGGTAAACAAAGGATATAGTAAACAGTCTGTGACATGCGCTGATATCGGTGATACATGATACAAGATAATACATCACGATTTAACAACCAGCCCCAATAACAACGGTGGCGACAGCGGACATATTGTTACGCAATTATCAAACACGCATCCGACGCGGAAAATTAAGATGTGGCAATTAATGAGCCATCACTGCACCAATTAAAACCGCAAGCGCTGGCTAACGGAAATATCAATTTTGTACGCATGTGAATGAGCGCTACAAACTACATATATCATGCAATCGCATCCCATTATTTTGTTTGCTTATTGTTTGTTGTTGTTTTTATGTTTATCACATTAGCGTTCTTTTCCAGTCGTTTTTTTTTACAATATTCGAACAATGCCACCTGCTTATCACCTGTAGTAGAGAATATGTTTCAGAATATGTTTAATCTAAAGCTAGTTATGTATGGTTTGTTGTTATATAATGTTTTTCACTTATTAAGCTTTCGAGTACACATCTTTGAACAGAATGAAAACATTTTAATTTGTTTCAAATTAAACATTTTACTGTTTTTTGCATTATAAACTTCAATTCAACGTTATATTTTTACTGACAACAGGAACCGAGTTAGGCACTAATGTCATTACGGCAACGGAGGGCTGCCACAACGTTAGTGTCCGTCTTCCTTATGCCCCGACCGTACGTTGTTATGACAGATTGTACATTTTCTTTGTTTAAATAGAGCTGTGAAGTTTCCGAGTGAGTGGTCTTTCATAAAGATACAACCGAATTTGACGTGCAGTTAACTGGGAGACATCCTTATTACCAAATGACTATTAAATTAAGCCATTTTTAAAACTTAACTGAAGTAGTTATTTTGTAAAAAATACATAACTTTATCATCGAAGCCAGGTGGCCTTTCTACAGATAATCTACCATCATAGAGGGTGTACTCAGAAGTGTTAGCTTAATCATCGTTGTGATCACTTCAAGCCTTCTAAAGTGAACCATTTAAAGGCTCGATTGGTATGTGGTAGTTATCTTTGAAAATGTATTTTATAAGGTATGTATAGTGATCTCTCGTTATGTCCCGTATGCAAACAATGTAATTTGTTCTTTCAATATAGGAATACTGGCTTGATCATGAAGGCTTAAAATTTCAGGACGACTCCTGTTATACACCCCGCTATAGAAAGGTGGTCTGCAGTCGACTGACAGGTATTATTTTTAGGAATTACAATTCGTTTAATGTTTTTACTGTAGCAATGAACTGTTATCATGCAAGTCAGCACACTTGAACACAAGGGCGAACAAATATATATCACACCAGAGCTGAAAACTTATCCTAAGTTCATGAAGGTCAAGTCCATTGAAACCGATTGTAGGCCCAATAAAACTCATTCTGATTCAAGTTGTTGACTAGATTTTGCTTATCATTGAGCAGGTTTAATTTGGTTGGTGTTCTGTTAACATAGGAAATATTTTGACAGCACCGGGTTACTTAACTTAAGTTACTATTCAAAAAAGCATGACTGAGTGCCAGAGCCATAAGTGATCATCAAATATTCCTTTTTCTTTTGTCCCCCATCATTTTTCCATGTTCGCAAAATGAAATAATTTTATCGTCTTCTTTAAGATGGTTCTGGATATATTGGTAAAGTGGAGGTATGTGATCCTGCGGTGCATGGAGAAATCTCTTGGATCATGCCCCAGTTGACTCCGTTCCTGCCGGCACCGTTCATAACGCAATTCTTCATGCAAAATGGCCAGTGGGCAAATAATGATTCCCGTACGTTTTTTATGGCACATTGCATGCAGAGTTGTGGATCATTTCGTTTTCCAAGTTTACTCTCTCTCTCTCATATGCATAAATTCACGTACTGTAGACTGTCTGCAGCCGCAATATTCTACACCACTGATTCGTACCGACCTTGAGGGAGACTCCGTAAACGTCACCTGTGTCATTCACCGGCCTTCTTGCTCCAACAGCGAGGATGTAAGTATGATTTTTTTATGAAAGCCTTTAGGGAAAAAATGCAAACCTTAGTTCTTCCCAAGTACACACTTCATTAATGTGCACGCAGGATTTCCTTAATATGTGATGGCGTGGTAGGCAGTTAGGTATTCATTTTTATCAGCAGTCATGTAAAAGTTTTATCAGCGATAATGTCTTTTTTGAAAGAGTAATGCTTATAAGATGAATTTTTGAAACTGGTTCCACAGCTCGTCTTCAGACGTTTGAGATTTGTGCAAAAACACTTAACTTAAACCGATGACTGACACAGGATTATATTTTTGCAGTAGATAATTATTATTCGTATTTGGTTTTGCGAGCGATGCGACCATAATCTTCACTTGTGTATGATTATTCGGGCTGTAGGGATAGTTGTCATCCGTATTTGATCATGTGGTAGGCGGTGGCTGTTTTTGCTTCCATCTAATATTCGGCTATTGTTAATTCATACCCAAATCGATATGCATGTTAATGCATGTGTCATCTGAGTGCATCGCCTCCAGGAATTCGCGACCCAGCTTAGATGGGCAGGTAACAACGATCTGGGTTTGCTTCCGAGCAAACGTGTGTCATTTGTTCAATATATGCATAGCAACATGCGAAAGGTGATCTCATCTCCCCACCGCTAACTTATGTTCATGGATGCAAGTGTACAGAGCTTTTCCGGTTTGGCGACAGTATATTGCATCACAACTGGAACACTGCATTTGAAGTCGACTTCCGTTTGGTCGAAGTGGGATTCCCTGTCGCTGAAGCGTACAAGTTGGGTGTGCAATGTATTTGCCAGCTTGTGCGCAATCCGTTTTTGGTGTTCTTGTAGCTGTCGTTCGACAAGCTCGGATACAGCCATCGCATATGGAAGCATTTGCCCGTTCTGCAGTTTTGGCACTTAACTCGTTGCAGATCTAAATTAACCCTTGCTTTTGGGCTGTTGTCCTACGCATCGACGAACAAAACCCGGAGATATCACATTTTTGAAAATAAGTTTGAGAGCGTACGTAATTTCTGTTTAATATGCTTCCCAATCCAAGCGGCGTGTTGTTTTAGATGTATGTATATGCAGCTGTGTACGATGTCTGTACAAAAGAGCTGAAACTCACTGCATCGAAAGAGCCGACAATGTGGCCGAAGTCCGCTATCTGCAGCAGATGTTCACTACCAACGGATAACCCCGGAGCTTCATAGAGCGCAGTAGACGGGTCAACCCAGTAAGAAAGCCAACGGAAAACCAACCAAAGGTCTGGCGGGCGCTACCGTATATTGCAAACGTGTCCGAAGCAGCCGCTCGACTCCTGCAACCATTAGGCATCGGCATCGCCCATAGACCCGAAGCAACGATCCGTCGATTGATAATGAAACCAAAGGCTCCCCTGTCCCGAGATGAAACGGCCAACGTCGTGTATCGGATCAAATGTAGTTCCTGTGAAGTAAACTATGTCGCGGAAACGGGTAAGCGATTGCAGACCCGCATGTACGAACACGAAGGAGCGGTGCGAAGACAGGAAGAACGCTCTCTAGTGGCAGAACATTGTGCAGCTACAGATCATACGTTCGCTTTTCAAGACGCTGAAGTCCTGGGACAAGGATGTGACTAAACAGCTAGGGAGACACTCGAAGCCTGGCATACCACATCCAATTCTATCAACCGCTGTGTGACGCTGCCGGCAGCCTACAAAGCTTAACGGCTTAAGTATAAGCATCATGACCACGGAAGGGAACACCGGCCAGACGCGCCAACCACACACGAGCGTAAACGACCGCCAGATGCAGTCGCAAACAAAAGGCAGGCCATGTCGTCTACAGGCCCGCGGGATCAGCAACATGATGTGAACGCAGACGAACGCGAGCACGCGCTGAGACCAGACTACAGCGAGGATGATCGCCAGCCCGGCAGCAACCGAGACAGGAGCATGGACCTGGCAACAAGCGTACGCACTTTTGCGGGAGGCAGTCAACACAGCAGAACGACGGGTGAACCCAACCAACGGGCCATGGTAACCCGATCAATGACCATTATCACCCCGACGCCAACACCGTCTCCCACGTAGACGAGCCCACGGCCGCATTACAAGAAGAACAATGCAGACAAACACAAACACACACTGGGACCAGACAGCAATGATCACCAGCCCGGCAGCAGCCGACACGTGAACACGGACATGGCAACCACCGTTCACACGCTGGCGGGAAGTTGTCAACACATCAGGAGGACGGGTGACCCCTACCAACGGACCATGACAACCCGATCAATGACCGTTATCACCCCAACCCCCCCACTCCTCCCCCCTCCTACCGAGACGAGCCCGCAGCCGCATGACAACAGTCATCCCCATGCCTTGCTAAAATTTACCTATAAATACTGTAAACGTTCGTGAATTTACCACCTTTGACAATAGAAGCATGTCTGATTCCGAAACGTCAGGACGTTAAACCTTTGGTTCCCGTGATCATTTTACCTTGTCAAAGGTGGTAAATTCACGAACGTTCACAGTATTTATAGGTAAATTTTAGCAAGACATGGGGATGACTGTTGTCATGCGGCTGCGGGCTCGTCTTGTCCGGGGGTGGTGGCGTTGGTGGGATAATTTCCATTGATCGGGTGCGCATCGTTCGTAGGTTGGGCCAGGCCGACGTCATGTCACGTTCACACCTTCCCCTTGTGGTGCAAATTGCGGTTGCCATGTTCGCGTTGGCTTCTCGGTTGCTAGCGGCCTGGCAGTCAAAGTCACCGTCGTCTCTTATCGGCGTGGGCTCGTGTTCACCCGCCTTCCCATCCTGTTGGCTATCTCGCAGGATTGTGGTCGAAACAGCTTGTCCCCCATTTGTGTTTGCGTCGGGTGCTCCTACGCCCTCGTTTCTGCTGTCGGCTGGTGCGTCTGGTCGGCGTTCCTGCCTGTGGTTCTGCTTCCTCTGCTTTTACCGTAGACTTTGGTAAGCAACTGGTAGCGTCACACTGATTAATGGAGCTACTTGTGGTATGCCAGGCTTCGAGCGTCTCCCTGGTCGTTTTGTCGCTTCCACGCCCTACGATCTCAGCGTCTTTGAAAGCGAACTTGTGCCCAGTGGCTGCACAATGTTCTGCCACTAGAGAGCGTTCTTCCTGTCTGCGCACCGCTCCCTCGTGCTCGGTCATACGTGTCTGCAATCGCTTGCCCGTTTCCCCTACATAGT
>JAYGXS010000005.1:61190188-61202388 GCA_036362985.1 Ligula intestinalis
TGGAATTGTGCCTCAGAACTTTCTTCAGCTTCAACAACCAGGTTTATGAACAGACGAAGGGAAAACCGATTGGCTCCCCCCTGTCGGGACTTATTGCCGAGGCAGTCCTGCAGAGGCTAGAACGACTAGTCTTCCGGACTTACTGTCCGAAATTCTGGACCAGATACGTCGACGACACCTTTGTCGTAATCAAAAGGAACGACGTTCAGAGCTTTAAGACCTTACTGAATTCTCTATTCCCTGACATCCAATTTACGATGGAAGAGGAAGATAACGACCGGTTGCCTTTCCTGGATGTGCATGTCAAGAGGACTTCCGAGGGGAGGATAAAAACTACGGTCTATCGGAAGGCAACGAACATCAAACGCATCCTGCAATTCCAAAGTAACCACCCAATTGGTCACAAACGCAGTTGCGTTAGATCTCTATTCCAACGCATTCAAAAGCACTGCTGCGATGAGGACGGGAAAAAGGCGGAGGCGAAATACCTCGATTCCCTGTTCATATCTAACGGTTATCCGCGATCCTTCATACGTGAATGCCGACGAAGGCCCATCCGAAGTCGACCAGACGACGAAAAACCAAAGTTCTGGCTAGCGATCCCCTACGTGAAAAATGTTTCGGAGGCGAGAGCTCGACTCCTGAACCCTTTCGGAATTGGGGTGGCCCACAAACAGCAGCAGATAATGAGACCTAAGGACCCACTTCCGGCAACGGAACAATCTGCAGTGGTCTACAGCATACCATGCCAAAATTGCGGTGCAAGGTATGTTGGTGAAACGGGTAAACGCCTCTGCACAAGACTGCATGAACACCAACTTGCAGTCGATCGCGAGGATAAACTGTCACTGGTATACGGCCACATGGACCGGGAGAAGCATAAGTTCGCTTTCGAAAACGCCAAAGTCATCGGCCGATCCAACGACAAGATGACCAAATTGGTGCTTGAAAGTTGGGCATCCATGGGCACAATCAACAGAAATATTGATTTAAATCCAGCCTATCAGGCCCTCCGGACAAGACTTCAATCAGCCCCAACGAGGCCACCGGCACTAGCGAGCGACTTGCAACTTCGTCAACAGTAGCCACCAACGCGGCAGAGGAGGAGAACTAATCGCGACTCAAACGACCGACATGAGTCATCAGTCCACCGACGAGCGCAAACATGTGAGCCGGGTCCGCGCTTTGAATGCCAACCGGTCCAGCCACCCGAGTATGGAAGGAGAGCCGATAGTAGCCGGCCAAGGGCACACAATACGCACACAGACCTGATGACGACAACAACAAACGTACAGGCGACGGGGGATGTAGGAGGACGGGCAGAGAGGGCCCTTCGCCGCGCACACGACCGGGCGGACTCACCTGCCCACCGACGGACACCGGACCTGGAACGAGGGCTGATCAGCGCATCCGGCTCAGAGGGGAGGTCGGGTGGTGGTCACACTACGGGGCCGGTTAACGTAGACGCGTTAACGACATACGGACAGGCAACGGATGACACACACGGGCGCCAGCCACCCACAATGGAGGTGCCGCAGCCAATCAACGGACAGAACGAAGTTCAGCGCTCGTGCGTCAGCCATCGCTACAACACCAGATGGTCTGCGCGGCATTCCAACTCACGGCAAGCAGGAACACACAACCCACCACTCTGATGATGGAAAATAGTGTATTTCCGAAACGTCAGCGCAATTACAGTGTGGTCCACGACAGCGCCTTGTTTTCTTCTTCGCCTTCTTTGGGGGATGATGATCGGGATATATATATATATATATATATATATATATATATATATATATATATGGAACAAAGGTGCTCATCCGATCTATCTGGTAAGGGCACATACTTGTCCCGGAATATCCTTGAGGCTTGTACTTGAGCGATATCAGGCTTGTCGCTTAGTGACCTCAGAATATGATGGAGTTGATCCGACAAAGACAAAGGAGACTGGAATGGCCATTTCTGGCTTGTTAGCCGTCATCAGCCAGTCATACCCAATCTCAGGGGTCGGAACCCCGAGATTTGAACCTGGGACCTTTGGTCATTGGGTTTACCACCCTACCTCGGCACCACGGCCACGTTGCTTTGTCTGTTGTGATCGGGGATATGACGGAACAAAGGTGCTCATCCGATCTATCTGGTAAGGGCACATACTTACACCCCTCTCTGCCTATATTAATAGGCCGACCTCGGCCTCGCAGGTGGTCACCCGTTTCGGGACCCCTAGCCACCGCGTGAAATTGGCTTGGTTCAGAGGCCAATTGGATTTCTGTTCAGAAATTCCTGAAAGAGTTTATACTGTATCGTCAGTGAGTTGAGTGCATAATTAACACTTTTTAAAGAATAAACCTTTCGATGGCGGTCAGAAAGAATATTGTTTGAAAGTCGAAATACCGACGTCACTAGCATCATTTTAGATTAGGCTGCATTCTAATGAGCATTGCAATCGTGCTGCAATCGGCTTGCTAGGGCTTGTACAAAATGTATGCAACTTTCGGCAATTTGCATGAAGTAGCGGCCGTTGTTTAGGTCATTGTTTAGATAATAAGCCGACGAAAGATTTGGAATACAGTGTTATATTATTCTGCGACCTTCATATAAAGATAATAACATTTTTTTGCAGATTCGGATTTTCGGACTTTACGAGGACTACTGCACTAACGGAAATGGGATTCAAACTTGCGGTATTGTTTTTTTTAATTTAATGACAATATTAAATCATACTTAACTATTTTTCCTTCGGTCAGCAGACTGAAGGTTGAGAAATTGAAAAAAACTCTCAAGTCAGAAGCCAGTTCTGCATTTTTAGTGTAGCTCAAAGTGCCAAAATAAGCCTTAATATAATTTATCCCGAATTTGGATATAATTTGTGAAAATGTATTTTGAAACCGATGTCCTCTTCGATGTTTTTTACGAAATAATACGTGTTTGAGCTCCAGAGTTTTCCGTGCAGACATTACCTGCTACAACCAACTTTGTTTACATTCCCGACCTTACAGCTACCGCTATCAAAATATATCTAACAATAAACAATCGATACATAAGAAAACGGTTATTTATTTGCATATGTTTTTTTTATCAATAATTTCCGCACCGTCTTATTTGAATGTTATGCTTGTTCGATACCAGTTACAGTGCATAAAGTGATATTGATAAAAGACCAAGAGGTGATATTAACCAAATATTTATGATACATAGGCAAACATGAGTTGTGTATTCACACCGCTTTAAATAAGCTTTTATATATTTTCACTAAAGTACTGCTTTAAGTGACACTCAGTCCCTTTTAGAGCGCCACGAAATCAACTCAAACAACATAGAATTTCGAACAACTGTTAAAAGAAATCCCCTCAATGAAACGAAATATGTTTTCTGCAAGGCGCAGATGGGCCAGCTCTCCATCCAACTCACGTGGCGCAGAAATGGTAAGTTAGAAAATAAGTAAGAACTGCATGTACACTATCAGTTTTCTCTTTGTTTACACCTTATTCAATATGTGCCACGCATTTCATCAGGTGGCCGATTCTGTCTAAAGAGCTGATCGTTATCTGAGCATAGTGCAATCAATTAAATGGAGGCCGGTAGAATTGAGTGATGCACGTAATCCCCTAAGTGAAACACAGAATGGCTTCTGCGTAGCTAACACGGTCACGTTATTTCACCTGGCGCCCCCTGTTTTACTCCAACAAGAAGCTGAAAGGGATGTTGAGTGTTTGTCTCATTATTTTCGCACACATTTACATACACATACTGCGAAGCATGAACGAATAGTTCAGATAATGTTTATTCGATATTTAATGACACAAGAACGATCGCTATCCAGAATTAATCAAATTGACGGCGGGCACAACTCTATTAATATATTGTCATATTTCTCACTCCTTCTTAATAAAACCTACCACTTGGTCAACGTTAACACACTTTTAACCGATACTAACACGTTAGTCGGTTAACAGTATTAGTGAGCTTTACCATAGAACGCTCTCTAACAAGAAGAACATCGACTAAATATCAAATAGTCATTCAAAACAGTTTATGTATAGCTTATATTTGACTGATGTTCACGTTGAAAATGCGGTCTTCATTTATACATATTGACCAGTTGCTGAATTTGGTTGCCGTTTAAGCAGCTTAAAACTCCCAGCCACCTTTGGCGCCAAGTAGAATAAACATCCAAGTTTAAGTGCATTTTTTAACAATGAGCGAGGGAGAAGAAAAACGTTCAAGGTATTTACATGGGTAAGGAAGATGGCTGGTAAAACACCGGGTCAACGTTTTTAGAATCGTGAACTTTTGAGCTCCTATAGAAGTCCACCATTAGAGATAAGAAACAGCAACGAATCAACTGCCAAGAGTCATCAATTCGTGAGGGGCAAGAACAAGCGTGAAGATGGGGTAATAAAGACAATTAAAAAGAGTAAATTAACGGTTACATACCTCTAGACTTGTTAGCCATATGACCAGGTGACAAAATATCACAATTGGCTGCTCTCACACGTGAAAGAGGCCATAAGTTCAAATTCGCAGTTTTCAAGGCACTAGCTCACGCTGGAAACAAGAGGAGCAGAACATTGATTGAAGACACGTCCACGGACTAGTCTTCAATTAATTTATGTGTCGAGTAAACGCCAGCGTACGGAGCTTTGCGCAACTGAAAACAGTCATGGCAAACATATTTCACAGTAAGTTGGACTCAAATCCTCTATTATTAACCAATTTTCATTGCTGACGTCCCGATACACGTTGACATCACTAATGCTCAATCAAAGTATACCTTTATTATTGCCTTCGACGTCATCACCCAGTTAATCGGGCTTTCTCACCCCTTCTGAACAGATGGGCATGGCCAGGTGATAAGTGTACACACTCGCCCTCCCCCCCCCCTTTGTTGATGTCTCCTATCTCGGACGATGGACGTCTTTGGGAGTTGAAAAACTCACGATAGTAAACTACTTGACCGGGTTCTCGACCATCTTTCTTCCTAACGCATGTTCTGATAGTCGTTGGGCGTAAACAATTAAGAGAGAAGTAACCATACTCGACATCATTAGCAAGAGGGCAAGATGTAGAACATTTACTTGCCGATTAAATATCGTTTCCATAAAGCATATCCACATGGTACCTTGAGTGACAGCACGGAAAATAGCTCATTTTAGAAGGGGTCCGAAATATGGCTGTTCGATTACAGATGAACGATGTGATAACTTAAGTGAGTCCTAGAGTTTCTAATTTATATACAGATGGCCTAGGATGCACTTTATCGAAGGTTTTAAAAAAATTAAAAGAATATGGACCACACATGAATGCTCCCTACGAAGAGACTTAAGCAGATTGTGAAAAAACGTGTTGCTCGTCAAAAAGGGTATTATAGATTCGTTCGAAATCTAGTTTTATTTCATATTTATCCACAATTTTTGCCCTCGTAGATTACGGTCTTTTGACTGGAAGACCTCCCGTTGTAAATAATTTTCATCTTACTAAGCAATTAACATCCCTTAGTCAATGTAGCTTTCAGATAAATTGAAAACACCCAACTAATATCAGCCTTGCCGAGTTTAATAAAAACATCTTGGGTCAGAGAATTTAGCCCTTAAGGCATGTGCAATTATAAGTAAGTAAATTCAGTTTTAGGTGTTTTTTAGTTAGCCGCAAAAATATTGCGCACGATCTACTTAAAAGGTACAATCTACCTACAGATGAGAGTTGCATTCATATCGTTATTATAACGAAAACGATTTTAGTGTAGTCGGGAAATTTGCGGATGCGTACAACACAACACATGCTCTCGTTACTGATAACACTCTTACCCTATACATCTATATGAAACCATGATATGTATTGGGGCTTAAGACCTTCTTTTAAATTAGTTTTTAATTTTAGATGCTATATCCTTTCCGCCACCAGAAACTACAAAATTGCCTTCCGCCGCTTCGAGTACACTACCCAAATGGGGTGCTATTACACTTTATTTGCTAAACAAAATCGTCGGCATTTCGGCCTCTCTTGCTGATGGTGTGGTCAATAGTGCAGTGCTAACCTATATGACAAAAGGTGCCGGGTCCCAATTTCATAGCTTCTCGCACCTTCGATTAGGTATGGCTGGCTGTTTACGACTAACAAGGCAGCCCTGCCATCCACTGTCTGTGCAACACTACGCTGTGGTGATGCATGTGGGGACCAAAGTCGAAATCTGTGGTAAAACTGTTTTGAGACTGTGCATTGAAATTGCGTTTTTTATTGCAGGGTCATAGCAGGTGTGTGTTACAACCTCTGGCCGGAAAAAACGTCATTGTCGCAAGTGCGTTTATGTACGATGCATTGGAAAGCTGGCAATTTACCCAGACGTGATATGGCCGTATAAAGGCATCCTATACATACTGCGGTACCTACAGGATCGAATACGCTGTATCAGACACAGACTTCAGAACGACCGGGCGTTCGGCTCAGTAATCTCTATCCCCAACCATTGCATCACATGCATTGCAATATTCCATCCTCCGTCTCAAATAATGGTTGGCATGCCCATATTTGCCTTTTTACATGACATTCCTACAGTATTCGTGGCCAATCAGTGTAGGTAAAGCTATGGCCGAAATATTATATAGCTCTTGTTGGGGGCCGATGTCGGTAACGGTCGAGAACGTCCAGAAATAGCATAAAGAAACTAAATTTACCCTGTAGAGGTCCGCTGATTCTTCAGGCCTTGATTTGAGTGCAATTGTGATTTCAATATCTGCCTATTTATTATTGTTATGCTTAGTTGTCGCGGTATATTGAAAATAATGCTACGTAGTTCACGATAGTCGTAAAAAGCAGGAGGAAATCAGGTAGTGTGATATGTTTAGTGAAAGCACCAGGTGAGACGTGATGTTCTAACAATTAGCAAAACTGCCAGTTGGTGCTTGAACTCCGGTGAAGCCATTTTGTTCTCCTGTTTGCATACAGATACGCCTTTCCCAAGAGATCTTACCGCACTGGCCCTGAATTCTACCGCCATCCGTGTGCAATGGAAGTCACCGAATGCTCCAAGTCCATTTCCCTACAAGTACGGCCTATCTGTTTTCCACGAATACAATCGGACGGATTATCGGCTAATGGAAACAGAGTACACAATAACGAACTTGCAACCATCTACATCTTATGACTTCGCTTTATGGGTCCTTGATGAGAAGGGTGTTGCTATCGGCGGCGCAGAACGCATTTCGGCAGAAACGCCAGCCGGGGGTTAATTACAATTTTTGTCAACTGTTTCCTTTCAATCTTTGCTTATGACGTGATACCTTTTAGTACTCCCTAGAACGTACTCGGTTGAAAGGATGCATAATTATTTTTTATATCAGTTAACACTAAAGATATTCAAAAATGGTTCTCTCTTGCGCAAAGCCTGAGGAAAAATTGCGTTCTCCGTTGTCCATTGCAGCTTATAATCCCACTTCTTCTCACAAAGCTGTATTTGCTACATTATAAGCATATGTGACCTCAAACAAATTTGTCATAAAGTGCATACAGTTAAATGTATCATAAATAATATAACTTAAATATAGTGAGTAGTACAGACGCAAGTAAATGATGGTTTCACTGGTGTCAAGACGGAGTCTGTCCATATTCGTCCAACTTTTGCTCTAAGACCTTTACGGAGACAGACATCACGACGCAAATAAGCAGAGCACTCCAAACTGCTGGTGGGGTTCGAGAAGGAGACCCTACGCACAACGGGAGGAATGAGTCCCGTTAGCGATCAACGAGCGTCCCTATTCCTGATCCAGTCACGTAATACAATGAATCGTTGACTAAATGGTTCGAAGGCTCAAATTCTAACGAAGTGGTCACGAGTTGCAGCTTCAACAGTTTAATGATCTTGCGTTAAATATGACTAGTTGGGACCCGCTAATTAGTCCAAAAATGCCCCTCAGTCTTAAGTGTCGCTCTGGTTCACGAAACTCGGTTCATCGCATTTATGGACGACTCGCTAAGAATCACAGTAACACTGAATTTGTATCGTGAACCACAGCATATTTCTATTTAGACAGCTAGTAAAACTGATAACATCATTGCGATGATGAACTTTTTTTTCACTGTCATGGTGTCCACTTATTCGAAATAATTGCACGGCATAATAATTCTGGATGCGTGGACCATTTTTTGTTCTCTATTACACAGCATAGCGCTGTTCCTTTACGCCTACTTGCCCGACATATATTTTGAAGTTTTAAAAGTTTGCCCTACAGGATTCTCGAAGGAGTTGTCCGAATAAACGTAATTGGTCTTATGATCAACTTTACATTCTTCCTCAATAAATTTGTTGAACACAAGCTAATATATTTTAAAGCATGATTACGTTATTAAAGCTCCTTTATGCCCGATATTTTGCAAGTTAAATTGAATATGGACTAGCAATCTTCTATCTTAGGACGTCATTTTTACTTAATATCAATGAATTATGCGCAATATCTATTCTTTAGGCATTGATGACGCCGGTTGATTTGCAACCTCATCTGCGCATCCGTTTGAGAAAAGACTGACTTGCACAGTATTTGCAGTGGACAACTTTCTTACGATATTCCCTTTTCGCACATCTTCTTTAAATTTTATTATTGCTTGGGCACAACAAGTATTATTTGAATGACACTTGTCTCTATCTTCTATATTACCTTCCGAAATTTAGCACTGATTGATCCTTCTCTGTTGTATTCTGTTTGCGCTAATGCGTCTTGTCCTGACCATATACAAATGTTTTCAAGGAACAAAAATTTTACTTACGTTATGGAGCGTTTAACTACTCAGAAACGACGGACTATTCGATATTCAGCTAACGTTGCTTCTGGACGTTTTCCTTTACTCAAATTTTTGAGAAAACTAATTTTATTTAGTGTAATGCTGCAGGCGATGTTTTACTAACAGTAGTAGTGTAAGTAGCAGCAGACGTTAGATAAGGTGAACAGCAAATCGCTCAAATAACAGTCAATATGGCTTGTTGGATGCTTTCTCAAAACGCACATGCGAGCATCTGATGTCGATACAAAGTCAACATAAGATATAAGTGACCAGTGACTGGCGATTTCATGATTATCGTGAATACGGCGGCAGATAATTATCTTAACTTACTATACCTTAACTCTTTGGGGAGCCTTTACTTCGGAAATCTAATCATGGCTTTGAGGTGCTTACAGATTATAATGTCAACTACAACGTCTGACTGTAGTTATACGTAAAATTCGGCCGAGTTGGCATGGAGCAGATGAGAGATTCAAAGTTATTATTTTTTATATCGAGTATTTTTTCTCATTATTCGATATTCAAAGTTATTATTTTTTATATCGAGTATTTTTTCTCATTATTGTCGCATTTTATTAACAAAGCGTCAGGCTTATTGTCATTACAGTAACCTTTTGGGTAATAATCCGAAAAAAAGTTGCGGTTAAAATGTGTATTTAGAAAGAATGGGCAAATTAATGAACGAACGACGTTGTAAATAAGGTGACATTATTCAATAACCGGGCATGCATGTGCAAACCCAGCTGTTAGTTTTGTAAGTTTGACGGAAGCGAATAGCATGCAAAATGTATGGAAATTTCTCCGGAATTCACAGTGGTTTTTTAGGGGAGAAAATAGCTCTAGCTGAAGCTTTATACAACTGAGTATGGTCGCTGTCAAAGGGTTTGCATATGAGGCTGATTAGATTGATTGTGCTGCAGACTGAGCGCCGCGAGCTTAAAGGACTGATATGCATTACTTTATGGCCACACCTGGTAGAACAGTGAGGTGTTTCTGCGAATTTTAGCGTTCCGTGCTTGTAAATTTACATTGCACCTGAGCCAGCGCCCACGGAACGACTTGTATAGAGTTTGAATGGCTCATTGTTGCAAGAGGTTTGTATTAGTTTCCATGGAGGAGGCTATGTTGCCAGTCTCCTTAGAAATGATGGACGGTTGATTGAAGCCACCTGTAAATTACACAAGTAAACCAGCAGGAATTCACTCCTAAGCCACAAGGAGTAGTGGTCTGTGGGAACTGGGTAGCAATGCGAATAAGACAGACAAAACGTTTCTAATGGATTGCGTTTTCTAGTACGATTGATACCTTTGAGTCCAAAGCCAATGAGGCTAGTTAATGAGCTATGCATCAACACGTTTACTTTAGGTTCTCTGATTGATTGGGGTTATATAACTCCACATAAGTGGTAGAGAGCACTCAGAATATTACAAAAAGCAGGGCTGATAAAAAATACCATGTGGTCAACACATACGACTGGGAGGGATCGAATAGTATTACAAATTGATGCAAATGTTCGCATCCCAGCTGTAGACAGATAAGTAGAAGGTTTTGCGATCAACGGAATTATTTTTGAAGAAATGCGCAAGAGAAGAGAAATTTCCAGGAGTCTCAACCAAACGACTCAGAATCAACAAGGACACCTGCTTATATTCTTGCATGCAATGTGCACGTATCGCCGTTTGCCAGAAAAAGGAAAGATTATTAGTTTCACTATAAAGTTTGAGTTTTGAGAAGAGGTAGTTCCGAACGCGCCAATAATAATTTTATTAGTCCTGCAGGAGCTCATCGCCAGAGTAGGGAAATCAGCAACCAATGTGGGGGCTCGTTCCGGCGTGTGCTCAAAACAGCCAAAATTTGAACGGGCATAAAATCAATGATCGTGGGGTCTCGCCGTCGACTCGCTACTGTGAGCGAGATCGGCGTGGTGGATGGGAATATTTTCCGAAATAAAATCATCAACAAAAACAAGAAATATTCTATAGGGAGAAAAAATCAATCATGAGTCATAGGGAGGGGGGTGGGGAGGGGGACCGAGACCGTCAGTCCCTTGAGTCCAAAGATATCTGCGCAGGGCAACATATGAGGGTGCCAGCTCGACGCATCGGTCTACTTTGGAATTTGGAATCGATATTTTTCAGCGCCTGTACGGCACTATCTGTACAAAGTTAATTTCGAAAACATAATTTCACAATATGTGCAAGTACATTTAGAAAGTCTTAATAATGTCAGCGAAAATTGTCCTTTTGGGGACACATTTAGCAATGTTTTGTAGGTAATTTTGAACTTAAAACGAAAACTTATAGCGGTTTAAAAAATTTAGAGTGAAAAGGAGACAGTGTTCAACGGGCCTCCATGTTAAAAAAACGTGTCAGAGAAAAAAACTGCTTAGGACGATAGAAGTATGAACATAGAATAAGGGCAGAAATAGGTGTGGATGGTCTGATGAAGGTGAGAAGTCAACGAAACTGCAGCATTTTAGACTCAGTACTTCCACGTGGCTTCGTTTGATTCAGCGGTGGTTAATGAAAAGCATCTAGGTTCTCGGGGAAAACGAGGCAGAGAGAATAGTTGCAAGCGGATCTCCAAAATTCCCGTTGGTCCTTTCTCGGAGTCATTTAGAAAGCTGCTTGGAAAAGGTGAGCAGTTGTCAGAGTTGACTGATTTGTCACCCGAAGCCAGGCTTGATTAAGTTCTCGGCCCGTCTTGCTGCTAGCCTGGGCAATTATCCTCACAGCTGCGAAAATGAACGCATCCCCCGTCTCGTAGGTGCGCGCGGCCACTTGGGAAGATTCAGCAGACTTGTGTTCGCGTATGCGCAAACCCAGCATGCGTTTAGTCTGTACTGTGTAATTGACAGAACAGTTCAGATATGGTATGTGATACACTACATCTGATTGCTCAGTGGGAGTTAGTCGATCCTTGATCCTCATGACCCGGCTGCGCAATGTAGCCCTGAGGCGATGTGTGATTCCAACACCTATTCCCGCGGCAATACGCTCGGTCGCTTCCAACACGTCTTTGATATATGGCAGCGTATGCCAAATCTTGGGGGGTGCTTATGTTTGGGTCTTTGGAGGGCGGACACGTAGGCATCGGTTTCTGAAGGCTTAAGGATGGCCATTCTGCATAAAGCGTTCGCGCAGATATTGGGCCACACGTGCTAGTACTTCCGAGTTCCTGCAATGAGTCCGGATTCTTGTGAACAGCGTTCTCGCACCGCTTCGGTTGTGAGCCATCGGATGATTGCTGTGAAAACAACGAAGCTGTGGGGTGTTCGTTGCTTTTCTGTAGACCCTCATTTCTAGGGTGCCGTTGGGAGATCGCATTACGAGTACGTGGAGGAAGGACAGCTGCTGATGCTTTTCTTCGTCCCATGTGAATTTTATATCCGGGAAGATAGAGTTGAGAAGATAATGGAAACTCTG
>JAYGXS010000005.1:61202488-61217719 GCA_036362985.1 Ligula intestinalis
ATGATGATGATGATGATGATGTTGATGATGATGATGATTATGCTGATAATGCTGATGGTTATGTTGATAATGATGACGATGATGCTGATGATGATGTTGTTGATGATGATGATGATGATTATGCTGATGATGCTGATGATGATGTTGATGTTTATGATGAAGTTGATGATGATATTGATGATGATGATGATGATGATAATTTTGTTGCTGATGATGTTGATGATGATGATGATGATGATGATGATGATGATGAAGGTTTTGATGCTGATGATGATGATGATGATGTTGGTGATGATGATTATGCTGATGATGCTGATGGTGATGTTGATGATGATGATGATGATGATGATGATGATGATGATGACTCCTAATCCACTTGTAATCCCTCGCTTTATTGTAAATGTTGTACTGCCCATGATATCTTTTTTTTGTTTAAGTACCGAGAAAGGTGTAGTTGGTTTGGCAGAATAAGGAGTTAAATCAGAACAATTCGTCTATATAATTCGCATGCTGCTGGAACTGATTATACTACTATATGACTTATAGAACACCTAAGATTTGTTCACCCCTACGTCAACATTTCGACCATGATATTACCCTGCTGAATCACTTTTTCACCGAAGTGGTTGCGAAAACAGCTTACCTACGTACCTGTTCTTAATTGTATTTGCAGGAGCTGAAAACGTTGGTGTGAAGGTAAAATAGTCAGTTACCTTTTGCATATCTGCAATTTTTATCTAGATGCTGGCCAATTTACGACTATAACAATGGTAGATTCAGGAAAACTGTGCTGGACTTGATCATTTTAGGTCAGTATGGTTCAGTATATTTAGAATAGTAGGCAATGCCTTTGAAGACCCTATGGAAAACAGCATGCATGAAATATCCAACATAAAATATGTCACTATAAATAGTGAGTAATATATATATATATATTTAAAAATTTTAACGTGCGCGTGTGAGCAGTCATGGACATAATACATCCAACATAAAAAATGTTACCGTAAAATAGTGAGTAGCATATACAAATATAACGTTTTATCGATAGGTGTTTCCGGAGCGTAAATTATTCCTGCTTCTTTGCACAAACGAACGTTGATTGTTAAGTAGATGTTCCTCCCGTTTCCATTTCAACGCATCTGCGGAGTTCACCATTACGACTTTCTTGGGCAGTCCGTTCCAGACACCGATGACTCGTTGTGAGAATGACTGCTTGCGGACATCTAGATGGGAAAGGGTTCCCCGCAGTTTGAGGGAATTCCCACGGAGTTTGGTTGAAGTGGCAAAGGCGAAGAAGTCATCAAACTACAGACGCACTCTTAATTCCTCACGAGGCAGTACGTACGTATGAGATCACCGCGGATTCGATTATACTCAAGGGGAAAACGTTAAGTGCTTCTAGTCTACATTAAAAAGATGAAGACTTAAGGCCCTTCACAATTTGTGTTGCCGTTCGCTAAATTCCTTCCATAATCTGGTTATCTTTGAGCATCCCTGGTCGCCACGCCTGAACGCCATACTCCAGATGTAAGCGAATAAATGTTCCATAAATTTTGCCGAATAGTTTTTTTTGCCTACGTTGACAAAAGTTCGCTAAATAACAAACAGAACACTGTTCGCCCTCTTGGCAGCCCTAGCAAACTGTAAAGACGGCTTCAGGGATAGCACAATAGCCATCCCCAGATCTTTTTGTTCATTGACGTTCGACCGGCACCTTCCATCGAGTACGTGGTTGTGTGAGTCATCCATCGCGCTGACTATTTTTGTCTTGTGTCCCAATGTGACACCTTTCTCAAAGTTAAACCGCATAAACCAATTTTGGACCATTCACCTAGGCGGTCAAGTCCTTCTTGCAGAGTTTGTTCATCATAAGCATTTCTGATGAGTTGCCATATCTTAATATCATCTGCAAACAAAACGTCATCACTTACCAGTACATGCGTACAGTCGCTGACGTAGGTGAGGAACAATAGTGGCCCAAGAACGGAGCCCTGAAACACTCCACTCGCAACTGGCACAGAAGAGGATTTTGCGTTTCCGACGCACATTGACTGCGATCCGCCTATGAGAAATTCTCGTAACCATTTTTTTTAAATTGCCCCTTACCCCGGATTCATTAACCTTGTAGAGTAGCCGTTTGTGAGGGTCACTATCGAAGGCTTTTTTGAAGTCTATGCAAACAACATCTATGGGGATATATTCGTCTAATGACTTGAACCACTGCTCCATAGAATAAAGCATATTGGTCAGGCAGGAGTGGTTTCCTAAGAAAGACGAATCTTTCAGACTCTGCATCAACTACCACCGTTTAAAAGCAATCACTGTACGGGACTCGTTTCCCCTCCCCCGTCTCGACGACACTCTTGACACCGTAGGCAATACCTCCTGGTTCTCCACGCTTGACCTTAAATCCGGCTATTGGCAGGTTGAAGTCGATCCGAAGGGCCGTCATAAAACGGCCTTCATCGTACCGCAAGGCCTCTTTGAGTTTCAAATCCTTCCGTTGGGCCTTTGTAATTCCGCCGCAACCTTCCAACGCCTCATGTATAAGGTCTTACACCACCTAATGCCCACTAAATGCCTGGTTTACCTCGATGATGTTATTGTCTTCGGGAATTCCATTGCACATCACAATAACAACCTCTCAGCCACCCTTGCCGCCCTTCGTGCCACTGACCTGACCCTTAACCCTTCGAAATGCGGTTTCCTTCGACAGGAGGCGCAATTCTTAGGACAAAAATTGTCACCCGGTAGTTTAGCTGCCCTCCCCAAACGCCTACATGAGATCCGTTGTTGGCCTACCCCTACCAACCTTGCCGAACTCCGTAGTTTCATCGGCTTAGCCTCTTACTATCACCGATTCATCAAAGGCTTCGCCCACATAGCTAATCCCCTCCATAAACTGACGGTGAAAAACCAACCTTTCAAGTGGACTACTGAGTGCAATAAAGCCTTCAACGACCTCAAAGCTGCCCTTTTTTCGGCTCCTCTACTTGCCCTCCCTAACCTCGAGCCTGGGGCTCCCCCTATCATCCTTGATACTGAGGCTAGCAATATTGCCATCGGTGCTGTCCTCTCTCAGGTGGATGAACACGGCCTAGAACACCCAATATGCTTCGTTAGCAAATCTCTATCCAGCACGAGCGTAATTACAGCGTTTTCAAACGTGAGTTACTGGCGATAATTACCTTCATTCACCAGTTTAAACACCTCCTGTTAGGCCAACGCTTCACCCTTCCCACCGAACATAAGGCGTTAACATGGCTCTATTCCCTCAAAGATCCCATGAACCAACTTGCCCGGTGGCAAGAGTTCCTTCAGGATTTTGACTAAAAATGCGAGTTTCACCCAGGTCGTCAACACGGCAATGCAGACGCACTCTCCCATTTCACGGGCCCCCCATCTTCCAGTGAGGGCGAACACTCCCTCAGCGTAAATGTGGTTAGCATTTCTGAACCCGCCCGTCATACTTGATCCGAGGCCCAGAAATCCGGCCCCGATACCGCTCTCATTTACCATCATCTTTCCCAAGGCCTCAACCGTCCGTCTGAACGCCTTATGCGAGGGTGTAGCCAACAAGCTTGCCTTCTTCGTAACCACTGGCCTAACCTCCTTGTCACGAATGATA
Organism: Ligula intestinalis; assembly: GCA_036362985.1. Lineage (NCBI taxonomy): Eukaryota > Metazoa > Platyhelminthes > Cestoda > Diphyllobothriidea > Diphyllobothriidae > Ligula > Ligula intestinalis. The sequence continues at coordinate 61,206,117 of JAYGXS010000005.1, forward strand.
TCCTATTCTGGCGCAATCCAGACACACACCACTTATGGGCCGTGGTGCCAGGCTCACATATTGAACCTGTCCTCGACAGTCTGCACGTGGAGCTGGGACACTGCGGCCAATTCAAAACCGAGTCGGCAGTCCGTGCCCGTTTCTGGTGGCCACAACTCCGTTCGGATGTCCGCCACTTCTGCCAGTCCTGTCCCACTTGCACCTCCTTTAAATCCCCATCCCCGCTCCGCGTGCCCCAATGGAACCAATGAATACAGGCTTCCCTGGCGAACGCGTCGGCCTAGACATCATTGGCTGACTCCCTGTCACCTACCGTGGCTGCGAGTACGTCCTGGTCATGGTTGACTACTTTACGAAGTGGGTTGAGGCCGTTCCCCTCCTACATCAAGATGCCCCCACCATCGCTAGCGCTATTAGCCGAACCTGGATCAGCCATTGGGGCACCCCCTTATCGTTCCACTCCGACTGCGGTCGCAACTTCGAGTCCTAACTCTTCCATGATGTCTGCGAGATCCTTGTGGTAAAAAAACTCATACCACCAACTATCACTCGTAAGGTAACAGTCTTGTTGAACGGACCAACAGGACAATCAACAACATCCTGCTGGCCTTCTGCGAGGAGAATCACTGTCACGATTGGTACCTTTACCTACCCCTCTGCCCCATGGCCTATCGAGCCTCCACCCACTCCTCTACCGGCTTCACTCCACATTATCTTTGGACCGGTCGCGATCTTCGCCTACCCGTCGATCTATCCTTTCCTCTTCCCGCTCCCACTAACACTACCGTCCACGACTTCGCCACGCATCTTCGCGAGACAATTCGTGCGGCCCACAACGCCGCCTGCAACACTCTTGGTGCAGCCGCCACCCGCCAGAAGGAAAACTTCGACCGCCACATATCCGGGGACCCGTTTCAAGCAAAAGACCTTGTGATGCACGCGATTTCCTCCCATAGTATTTTTTCCAAATTTCATTACCCGTGGCATGGCCCCTTTACCGTGCTGCAGGTTCTTTCGCCCGACAACTATATATTCCGCGATACTTTACACCCCCTACTTGCAACTCCGACACCCTCCTCATCCTCCCCGATGGACTGCTTCCTCCCACTAGCATTGACATCACAGTCACTTCCCTTACCTGTACTACCCTCGACACTCCTCTTGACCACCTCTCCGACACCTCTCCGACACCCTAGAAATCATACCAGATCACCTACTTCCCCCCGTCGTAATCGAAGTGGAAGTCCCCTCCCCCACCACACCCACCAGCACTGAGGACAGTGCAGCACTTTGAAGGGGGGGGCTATATAACGGGCCCATCCGACCGATTGGGTCGATGAGTTGTTTAAACGTTGTCAAGATCAGAATTTTTTACTGTCACTTTTTTTTTCTTCAGAGACCAAGCTGGTCACGCTCCGGATCCGCAGATTGATCCCCTCCACTTCGCGTACCGGATTACTATCGTCCTCACGTCGTATCTGTACCGAACCCTTATCATCTCGATTAAGCGAACATTATTCCCTGGTTTGACCTTTCCATCACTTACCAACTTTGTATCATTAGAGACTAGAATTCCAGATATTTTTCCCACCAGTTTCGTTAATCTCGTTTTTCTTCGCTTCTCGTTGATTCCATTCTATCCTATTAAATCCATATTTAAACCAGAACCTTCCGTCCTCATTCTTTGCATGTGGATAATGTCCGAGAATAAGAAAGCTTTGTCTGCTGTACATTTTGAGGTTAACCGCCTTTTCGAAGAGATCTCTATATTAGCTGCCGAGAGTCATTGTCCCCCTTCGTTATCAAACCACGTACCAGTCTCTTCAAGACCACGAGAAGTACGGAATACTACAGTTCTACAGTATTACTCTCCTTAGTCGCCACCTGGGTCTAAATCCATCTGCTCGCACAGTAACGTTGTGACTAGCAAAGCGGACAATGGCCGATAATCTTCCTAAACGAGATCGGACCAACCAAACTCCTACAACGCTGGTGCTGGTGAAATTCTCAGATGCTAGTACACACGAAGGAGCAAAGGCTGAGTCGCTAAATTCTATTGCAACACATTTGATTTGAAACCAGCATTAAAGTAACTTACTGCATAGTTAAAAATTAAACTAGATCAGTTATTACGCCTGTTCTAACCAACCCTGAACAAAGTTTCCACGTTGAGACATTGCTTTAGTAGTCCGTCAAAGTTCTGCTGCTTAAATTTTAAAACCAATCATCTTAAGTAAGGAGAATCGCCTTTTACGGATTCTTACATTAGCTAAGCGACGACTTAGGCTATCTGTCTCGTATATAAGGTAAAGCTTCACCGCTGAACCTTTTTGTGCGGAAATTTGACTTGTCGTGCGAAAATAATGCAAACGAGAAGTCAAATGTAAAATTTGCCGCGAGAGGGGCTCAAACCTAAAACCCTTTTAATACAAGACCACAATGCTAACCGCTGCGCTACCGCCACACGCTGCAATGGGTGATCGAAAAGCTGGACGAATTGGATGCGATCGACGCACACAGAGAACGGATGCGAAGGATATCGTATTCTAACCTCTAAGTATAACAAACTTGAAGGTAAAATGGAAAATCAGAAAAACTCCTCCAGCAGACCATCGCTACGATGGAAAAAGTGATGACTACAATGTATACGCATGGACTGCCTAAAGAAGAACAGACGATGCATATACCAGAAGTACAGACCGTCATAGTGGACAACATAGAAACTGGTGAGACAACTACAGACAAATCCGATGACCAAGCAGTCACACCATCCGTCGAGCTCTAGGCCCACTGCAGCGAAGGTGACCAAAAGTGAACTTCAGGACTCCCGTCAGGAGAGTTATCATGGTGTAGTTGTTCAGGGGTTGCAAGAAGTAACTTCATACAGTTCAGACGACCAAGCAATCACACTACCTTAATCAAGCTCCAGGCCCACTGCAGCAAAGGTGGCCAAAACCGTACCTAAAGACTCCCGACAGGAGGGTGATCATGGTTATGTTGCTCATGGGTTGCAAGAAGCAACTTCAGACCGTTCTGCCGACCAAGCAGTCACACCACACAGTTGGAGCTCCAAGCCCACTGCAGAAAAGGTGGCGAAAACCTCAGCTTAGGGCACACGACACCGAGAGGATCATGAATACTGTCTAGTTTTACAGGGGCTAAAAGAAGCCATTTCAGACCGCTCAAACGACCAGAACGAACTGAAATTGGTTCCTTTAACGATGTCCTGAGCGACCTGTTCCCGCCAGGTAAAGAATTTGAAGTGTTCAATTCATTTCGTATTGGGAAAAGGCCGGCAGATACTGCAGAAATGCCCCGACCCAGACCACTAAAAATAGCATTTAAAAACAAGGAACATGTTCAGTTTATCCTGTCTAAAAAAAACTAACCTACGTCACGCGCATAAAGAGGCTTTTTTCAGCCGGACTACTCCCTGAAGGAACGACTGAAACGCCGAGAACTAGTAGCGGAACTACAGTCGAGGAACAAGAATGGCGAGATAGGCCTGAAAATCTTCAAAGAGAAGATAGTTCAGAAAACATTGAACTAAACCGTTATAATCCGAACGACGGTCAGGAAGTGACTGTCATATCCGGATTACACCGTACAAAGAAACTAAAGTGCATGTACACCAATGCACAAAGCCTACTCTCCAAATTAGATGAGCTTAAGATTATTACAGGCCATTTATGTGCCTATTATATGTGCATATCATGCGATGTCGGTTATGAATAGGGAGCTCAAGGGCGAAAGCCTTCTTCCCTTAATAAAGTGACTTAAAGTGACTTAACTGGAACCAGACGTCGTCTGCATAGCAGAAACATGGTTGGCCACGGAGTAGGCGACCAGAAAATTGCTCTCCCCGGGTTTCAAGTTTTCCGAAAAGATAGAAACGGGCGTCAAGGTGGGGGTGTGCTTATCTATGCTAGACACGGCCTGATCGTGTCCGACAAATCCGAAAACCTTTCGGGCAATATAGAGGCAATATGGCTCACCGTTAGAACACCGGGGTCACAGACCCTTGACATCATGGTGGTCTACCGTCCACCATCGAGCAACCAACAGTCAGACAATAGTCTGATAGGAGGAGTCGAATTAATTGCTAGGAGATCCGATTTCATGGTCATGGGAGCCTTTAACGCTACCCATATCAACTGGAATGTGAGGTCTGCGCCCGGCTCAGCAGTAAATTTCGATCGACGACTCCTGCGCATAGTACAGGCATCTTTCCTAACGCAACACGTCCTATATCCGACCAGATTACGCGAAGGGCAACAAGCTAATTGCTTAGACCTAGAACTTACCAAAGTACTTGATAGCGTGGACATTGTAAATTGTTTACCACCTCTCGGAAAAAGTGATCACGTATTGCTAAAGTGAGAGTATTCACTCTTCTCTGTGCCCGATCGAAGTGCGGTAACCAGACACAACATCTGGAGATAGAATGGAACGAACTATTCACCTGGTGCGTTCTCGATGATTGGTCGGCATTCAAAGCCGTAATACACGGACTAATTACCGATTTCTGTCCTATCACGATAAAGAAAGCAATAAATAAACCTACATGGCTACCGCCAACGCTAAAGAGGGAAGTAAACCGTAAAGGAAGGATATTCAAAATCTATCGCAGAGAGAGGACCCACAAGTCGTACAATAGGTATAAGGCACAGATAAACAAGGTTAAGAGCTTGATACGAATTAGCCGCCAAAACTTCTAGAGTAATCTTATAAACACGTTAAAGAGGCACGCGCTTCAAATTGCGGTTTAAATTTCTCGTCCTTCGTGGGAAATATGATTTTCGGGATTTCGGTTCACCTAGCCCTCCGGCGGACATTCGTTGTTAGCAATTGGATTCACTTTCGCAATAACTCCAGCCTCAGAAGACACGACAGGACATTAGTCAAAACGAGCATCATCTCCGTCACTGCCTTCTGTCAACAATTCTCCCGGATTCCAGCTCTCTACAAACGGCTGAGTCGTTTCACTAACCTTTTTCATACAGTTGAACGCTTTATACACATTGCATAGAGCTTTAATATCGTTTATCGTCAGTCTGATTTATTATGGGAGACAAAATTAAGGTGTAGATCAGCTTGTAAAAGGTGCAGCGCAAGAGAAACTCGAACCCAAGACCCTTAGCTTGCCGATATCAGTCGTTACCACCACACCATCGGCGTCGACATAAACTCTAATTTAATTTATTTTAAAACCCCTAGTCGTAATTGCGAGGGCAGAAGTCGCAAGATTGATGCAACGAAATCACCCACCGCTAAAAGAGCTAAAAGTCTTTCGAGTTCAATCGACTCAATTAACGAACCCCAAGTTGAGCGTCTAAGCAACTCCACCACGAAGACACAGGATAACAGTAATCAAAATAGGTTATTAAATGTCAGAAAGGAATCCACTTTACCATTTGATTCCTTAACGGTGTGTTGTGAAAATATGGTGACAGAAAAATTTGAAACTATGTGCGATACAGCTTTTGAAGACGAAAAAGAATGTTTGCCAGTGCCTGCATTTGAAATCCCGACATAATCGCAGCAAGGAATAAAATTCACGCCACCGCCCGAATTTGAACCCTGTATCCCCCGCATAGAAGTCGAACGTCTACCTCTTTTCGCCATCACGGGATACGAAATAGAGTCTAAATTTCCTTACTTTCTACGGAAACTCGATCAAGAAGTTCTTTAAAATCTCCTCCTGCCAAGCAAACTAAAAGTCGTAAAAGTTTAAGGAATGTAACTCATGAAGATGAAGCCTCCATATCATATTTTACCCTTTTAAACAAATTTACAAACCTTGAGAAGGTAGTTAATAGTCTTAAGTTGGAGATGGAGGAGCTGAAATTTTTTTCTTTATTTCTCCCTCGTGAGGAGAAACCAGCGATGCGTGTACTTGAGCGAGGAAACCTAACGTACGGAGAAGCAAGATCCCTCGCCGCAGTGTCTACGCACACAAATGATCCGGCAGCCAGGGTGCTTGACGGAGTTGGTAGTCTGCCATGGACAGGAGAAACGGTCAACCCACTGGCTTCCCAGAAAACGAAGAAGCGCTCTCGGGCTCCCAAAAAAGGCTAGCCAAGCCCAAGTGCTAATAGAAGCTGGCCGAGCTTGAGCACGAGTTAAACAAAAAGGGCACCTTAACAGGCCAAAACGAACAGGAGCGCTGAACCTCGAAGCGAATCTGTCCTAACAAACCCTAGAGAAGCAGAAGGGGACGGCAGTCGGAAGGTGAGTACCACTCGTATGAACTGCATAGTCATAAAAGCTTGACAGAAGGTACTTCCGATACCCCGAAATCAAGATTAGAAGAGGACAGGAAGTTATTGAAAGAATATCTGAAATTCCTCCTAAAGGGAGAGGAGAAAGTCGAAGTTCTGAAGGCATTCAGAATGGGCCGTATAACAGACTCAAAAGATGAACAACGCCAACCAAGACAGTTGAAGGTTGTTCTGAAGAGTGAGGCTGAGGTCCAGCTATTGTTAAGCAGAAAACCAATACTTAGATACTCACACCCGACAGTTTTTTTCAGCGGGATTTTTCCCCCGTGGAGGGGGAGAAATGGAGATTGCTAAAAGTAGAACTCCACAGGAGAGGCGAACGCGGTGAGACCAATCTTCGAATTCTGAACGGGGAGATCGTCCATGTCCCGAGGTCACTCCTCTGGAGAAAGCCGATAACACTAACAGCCTAGTCGGGATGGACAACAGTCCGTCTCCATCAGCACTGACAGCTCTTTGCATGCAATCTCACGCAAGAGGCAACCGCCTGCATAAAGTGGTGAATAAGTCTAAATTGAGCTTTCTTTACACTAATGCCCAAAGTCCTCCCTCAAAAATTGATGAACTCAAGGCATTACTTTCGGAGCGGAAACCTGATGTCGTTGTTATAACGGAAAAATGACTAAAAACAGAAATCGCAGATTCGGAGATTTCGATTCCAGCATACCAGCTTCTCCGCAAAGACCACCAAAGCCGACAAGGAGGTGGGGTTGCCGTGTATGTCGGAACTGAAATCTCTGTTGTAGAAAGAGAACACACTGTAGCCCTGAAGTAAGAGTCCGTCTGGTTAATGATCAAGAAGGTGAATTCACAGAACCTTGAATTCCTGGCCATTTATCTGCCAACAAACATTCTGAGTGGAGCCGACGACTGACTCCTTGGTCTGGTGAAAGAAGCTGCTAGCCACCAGGAGGTTCTCATCGTTGGTGACTTCAACGCCCCTGCAATTGAATGAAAAAACCTGACAGTTGAGGTGGCGTCAACTTCCTTGAGTTCAAAATTAATGGATCTCACGCTTGACCTATCTCTAGTTCAGAACGTTAAGGGCATAACCAGATTTTGAGAAAACCAGTGGGCTACTTGATTGGATCTCATTTTCACGAAGGATTCTTCCTACATAGATGAAGTGCATTCAAGTGCTCCGCTCGGTAAGAGTGACCATATGGCGCTAATGTGGGATTACTCACTCCATACTCAACGGCTGAGGAAAACGGAGGACCAGCCAAACGTATGGAAGGCAGATCTCAATTCAATGAAGAATGCTCTATCGTCCATAAATTGGGACTGCCTACTCAAGGGGGATTCGGAGGAGGATTGGTAATCACTCAAGAGGGTTGCATTAGATCTGATTAAGCGCTTTTGTCCGGTCAAGATACGCAAGACGACTAGTCGTCCTGCCTGGTTGACTAGAGACCTGAACAGGCAACTGAAGAAGAAGAATAGGAAATGGAAGTTATTCAGGAAAACTGGGTCGCCAGTTCACCTCGAGGAATTCCGACGCCAAAGAAATGCGGTAAAAAATCAATTCGCCAGGCCAGGATAAACTATGAATCAAGAATCTTCCAACAGGCCGAACAAAAGCCCAAAGTTCTATTCCGCTATATTAACATTAGATTTATAAAACAAGGATCCTGTCGCAGTACTTAAGAATGATGATGGCGGAGAAGTCGTTGAGAATGACGAGAAAGCCGAGTACTGTAGCCGGTTTTTTGCCTCTGCATTCACTTGGGAATCCGAGCTTCATTTTGATAATGCCAACAGTGCTGTTGTAAACGCCGGTCAAACACTTCATTCTTTACTATTTCCAACATCTGTAGTTGAGAGGGAGCTGCAGAGCCTCAAAGAAGCAAAGTCATCCGGTCCAGAAAATATACCAGCAAAGTTCTTGAAAGAATTGGCAAGCGAACTCTCAGAGCCCCTAGCACATATCTTTCATTCTTCATTTGAACTAGGAAAACTGCCATCTGAATGGAAAATGGCAAATATTTACCCGATAAAAAAGGGCGGAGCCCGAACGAAGGTTTACAATAACCGGCCCGTCGGCCTTACTTGCATTTGCTGTCAGGTGATGGAAACGATAATTAAGAACACGACAATGGAGTTCTTGGAGGATAACAACCTACTGTCAGGGCTCCAACACGGCTTCAGAAAGAACCATTCTTGCCTTTCCAGCCTTCTACTCTCCACTGAGCAGTGGACTCGCGCACTAGATGAAGATGGTAAGGTTGACGTCATCTATACGGACTTCAAGAAGGCGTTCGACAGCGTCCCACATAAGCGTCTAATGTATTAATTGTCAGAAACCTGCTGGCATGGATCACAGATTTTCTCACAGGGCGATCGCGAACTGTGTGCATCGGTGACTCAAAGTCAAACCCTACATCTGTTCTGGGTGGCGTTCCCCAAGTCTCTGTCTTAGGGCCACTGCTCTTCCTTATCTATACCAACGACTGTGTTAACGACCTGGGTTGCAGCGCTATCATGTTTGCCGACGACGTCAAACTCTGGAGAGCCATCAGGTCTGACGCCGATAGGAAAGCGCTTCAAGAGAGTCTCAATCGACTTAGCTGCTGGTCTGCTCGTTGGCTTTTACACTTCATCATATGTAAGTGTGTGGTTTTAAGACTCCGTACTAGAAGGACTGATGAGGAGAAAGATTCCTTCCAATACCTCCTTGATGGGCACCCGCTTTCAAATGTGAACGAACAAAAGGATCTCCGCGTTCTAATAAATTCCTCACTTAAACCATCTACTCAGTGTGTAAAGGCAGCTAAACACGCGACAAAGGAGCTGTTTGCGATTAGGCGGGGATTTGTCAACATTGACAAGGAGCTCTTCAGGAAAACCAACTGAGCGTTTGTTCGGTCCCACTTGGAGTATGCTGTCCAGGCCTGGCGTCCGTGGTTCAAGAAGGATTACCTGCACCTGGAACGAGTGCAGGCGAGGGCTATGAAGATGGTCAAGAATCTTGGTCATCTGCCTTGTCAAGACAGATTGACCGAACTTGATCTTTTCCCTCTCAATTATAGGCAACTCCGCGGGGACCTCATACAAACCTACCGTATTGTTAGAGGCCAAGACTGCACCCTAGAATTTGATGATTTCTTCGAATTGGCTAGGACCGACCATCTGCGAGGTCATCCTTTTAAACTACAGGGGAAACCGTCCCGTATCGACGTTCGACGAAACGCCTTCTCTCAGAGGGCCATTGGAGCGTGGAACGGACTCCCTGAAGAGGTGGTCCTCTCAATTACTGTTGACATTTTTAAACACAAACTTGATTCTCATTTGCTGAGAAACTGTGGCAGATATAATGAACAAAGTGTCAGTAGCGGCACTGCAAATGGCTCACACTTATCTCTGATGTTAAGCCTACATTTGTACATTTGTATTATGTACTATTGTTACGGTGGACCTATTACGCGATTTTGGTTATGAATAGGAGCTCAAGGGCGAAAGCCTTCTTCCCTTAATAAAGTGACTTAAAGTGAATTAAACCGTGCAGTAGGAAACCAAAAGTTTTTCTACAGCTACTTTAGACAATGTACTCGAAATAGAGACCCTATTCCTCTGCTTAAAACAGACGACGGTGCAGAAATTTCCGAGATTAACGAAAAGGTGGGACATTTATCCTGCTTCTTCCAGTTGGTCTTTACGAGAGAGTCTGAGTTTATCGCTATTAATTGCACTGTGGGTGTGATCCAGACCATAGACTTGGTTGCACTCATAGAAGCTACCGTTCTGCGATAACATCTGAAGCTAAAAAAACGAAGTCGTCAAGTACGGATGAGATACCTGCAGAGCTATTAAAAGAGCTAGCCATAGAGTTGGCGGTACCCCTGTACCTAATCTTCCGAGCTTCTCTTAATACTGGACAAGTGCCACCCGATTTGAAGGCAGCGTGGATCTCACTCCTCCATAAAAGTGGGAGTCGGGCGACCGCAAATAACTATAGACCGGTCAGCCTCACCTCAATATCCTGCAAGCTTATGAAACACATAGTCAAACGTGAGCTGATGCACTTTTTGGAGCAACATCAACTTCTTTCTTATAAGCAGCACGGACTCCGCAGTGGAAGGTCCTGCTTGACCAATCTGCTCTATTGTCAAGAACAATGGACCCGAGCGATCGATGAAGGGAATACGGTGCATACAGTCTTTGTAGACTTCAAGAAGACGTTTGACGCGGTGCCATATCAACGTCCCTTATACAAGCTCAGCCGTATGGGGGTAAGGGGAAACCTTTTGCAGTGGATCACAAACATCTTGACTGGTCGTACCCAGACCGTTTGTTTTGGCGAACAGCGGTCGGCAGAGGTAGCAGTTGAGAGCGGGGTTCCACAGGGATCTGTTCTTGGCCCTATTCTCTTCCTTATATATATTGATGACTGCATAATCGGACTAGAATGCGAAATCGCAATGCTTGCTGATGACATAAAACTTTGGAAGGTCATACGCAACCAAGACGACGAATTAAACCTCCAGGCAAATTTGCATAGACTGGAGCAATGGTCGACCCTTTGGCTCATGCCATTCAATGTGGCGCGCAACTTATCTTTCAAAGCTAAGTGAAATATATATTTTTATCAGAGTTCATCGTTATTTGCTGAAGTTACTAGCTTAATTGTTGTTATTTATTTGTATATCTAACCCTTTAGCAACTGCTCATACCGGTGGTTGTCTTTTTTACCGATAGGTCAAAATATACATTTTTATACTGTTTCACCGACATAGCCTCATTCTAGTTCCGGTAGATTCACGTAACAAGCAAGTAATCTATTGCATAAATACTGAATAATGTCTAAAAATTTGGTACTATATCAATTTCCAGCAAGAAATAGTTTGTATTACTCGATATACTATAAGAGATAATTTTCACCCTGCTTAGTTTCTTCGGTAATTCAAATTTTCTGTCGCAATTTTGTGCATAACTTTGCTTAGAACATATCCTATCACTCACTTTCTATTCAATATGATACCCAAGCCACAACTGAGACGTAAATTAACCCAGAATACCAATTCTCCTAACGATAAACCCATCTTAAGCATGAAGAAACTTGATCTTGATGCTTAAGAAAACTTGTAGAGGCTTTATCACTACAAATATACAAAACGTCTTAGCAAATACGCGATGAAAACTTTCGAGGGTAGACTAACTGCTAATAAGGGATTTACCAGACTATTCTAGTGGAAAAGTCGCAAAATCCAGTAAAGAGATTGACGATGAAGATTAGAAATGATACAACTCACTTAGATCCTTCACGATCCTAGTCGGCAGTAGTCAAGTAGTCGACTTGCCAAACGATAACTCTGCGAGGACTGG
>JAYGXS010000005.1:61217819-61279471 GCA_036362985.1 Ligula intestinalis
GCCATACATTCTAGGAATTGTAGTACTAACGGGTCTGAATGCCTCCAAATCTTTAACAGACAAACATCCATCTTTGCTGAACTATTTAAATGACTTTAATAGGTGACCTTCAGTGGCCTCTGTCCAGTCCTTGTATTTATCCGATTTTGTGAACTCCGTGCGGTCTGATAGAATTTCATTAATTTCTCCATATTATCTTTCTTATCAATCAGTTGATCAAAAATGACCTTGGTAAGGGGACATCTGGGTCTTCATTAGTTATTTTTGACAACAATTAACTGTGGTCAATTTGAGAAAATCAACTTATCTAGGTTCTGAGGGTTTTATAAATCCGTAGTCTGAATAAATAGGCTCTTGTACTGGATTTCAAGCTCTAGTTGTTTTTGATTTGGCTGTGCGATGCAAAAATTAGGACCAAAATATAGTATCTTAAGGAGCGTTCCATCGAGACGCATTGAAGAGTAGTTATGTTTGTGCCGCTTCGAATCATTTGGAAGTATTTTTTGCGCTTTCACTGGTTGGATATTTCATAGCCATTTAGTCGACCTGACCTCCGTTTGTTTATTTCTGACAGTCTGTACGTGGTCTTCGAAGGCCAGTCGCTCAAGACTTGTGATTTGGTCGAGGGTCACTGTTTTTGGGCAAAGCCTTTGCTGAATTTCCTGATTTCCGGCGTAAACTGTGTCCAGATGGCTTTCTGCATATTTCCTTTGCGTGACTGAAGTAAAAGTCATATGGATTCTGCGTATGTTTCTCCAGTAGTGTTTCGAATACTTCCCAAAATCCATGCACCCTGATATGAATTGGGAATTCACGATTGCTTCGGCAAGTCCGGTGTCAACTTTCAAGTAATAATTGAGTTCATTTAACGGCAATGTTAATTTGGCTGGCCATTATTCCGCATATAGTCCCATTTTACCATATGGTGGTATACATATGTTTTCGGCTATTCATCCTTAGGCCTGCTCCTATGGGACGAGCTATAGTGGCCAAACAATGGGACCTTGGGTTGGCAGACGAAAAATTCGATGGATCTCGCACACTTGGTCGATACAGATCACCAAGTTGACGCGAGCGAGGCCTGTCCGACACACTATTCTAAAAACCTGCACTACTGCATGCTCGCCACAGCCCAAACAACGGTAATCCACTTAAAAAGCCTGCTCTCTGCTGTCAAAAGATGCTGGTAGACCCTCATCTTCCCTGCTAGTCGGACCTAACAGCACCATAAAGCTTGAACACACATGCGTGAGACGAGGGGACACCATGATGAGGATAAAGCCTACAGCCCCAGCTCCCACTATCGTGAAACCATTAAATAACTTCACAAGCTATAACTGACTATGAAAGTCCTTGCATTTTACTGGCCCACTGATGAATTGCCGAAAATATATGTTCGCAAACTTGAATTCATAAACGTAAAATGGGAACATTTTCGGTAATAAGTATTTTTATTCATGCACTTAAGCTTGAAAGCATTTAAGTTTAAAATCCCGCAGCCTCTTCTTTACTGCTTCTTGGTTGTATTACATGTGTTACTGCTGGTTCGCGAGTGTTTATAAATATGTCGTTCACTTTGGCATAATTCACGAATTCTGGGCAGAACTATGCGTAATGTTGATTAGCCTTCTACACAATTTTTTATACCAATGCAAAATACTGGGAGCTGCCATTCACTCAATTGCTCTAATCAAGATTTCACTTTTAGCTTCTTAACCACATTTAAAACCGATTCTACCGACGGTCCAGTAAGGCATAAAATTGGGATTAACCAAATAATTGTAATGTGCGCTACCAATAATGCATCTGACCATATTTTCTAAAAATTAATTAAAGTCACTTAACGTTTTCATAAATTAAGGCAGCACTTAATATTGTTCGCAACATTCCCGTTTTTTAGTATGATTAAATGCTGCTTACTTGAAGAAAGGTACTTCTCTGCTAGTATATAATAGCAATTAACTTACATTTAGGCTTTGAAAAATAAATAAAGCAAATGTGATATGCATTTCTTTCTGAAATGTTATCATTGATAGCAAAGTACGGTCGTCAACTGATAAAATGCTTTCCGCACCAAATAATGGATCATACTTGGAGGCACCAAAGTCAATGACGGAAAAGTATAGAGTCCAACTGGTGCCTTAACTGATAGGCCACGAACTTCGAATTCTGAGAGGCGAACTGTGTTTGGCTTGCTTGGCTCGTCTTCCCAGTAAGAAAAGTCGATGACAATTGTTGCCGACACATTTTGCAGACGGGTGATGGTGATATCATGAAGCGTATGTTCTACCTATATTAACAAGAAAATGAAGCTGAGTTAAGTTAACATAACCTTGTTAGGTCTCGTATTATTCCGCAGTTTCATACATTCGGTTAATATATGGTCCGTTTGTTCGTTCACTAAACTTACCGCTGTATTCATTTGTATCACAACTGAGGGGAATTCCAGATGGCAGATATACTGAATGTAACTTGTTGGCATTATGTCTCGTAAAAAGAAACATGCTGAAACCTTGGCTTTCTCCAAAACTTCCATCCTGAACATTAGCGTGACGCAACTTCTATACTTCTGAGTGCATGTAAGTAGATCGATTTTATTGATTAGGTGCTCCGCAACGCCCGTTAAACTAAACGAGCCATCCTGACGTGGACACTGCAGGTTATCTTCAAATGATAAAGAGGACGTTAGTTAGCAGCGGGATGAAATTCCAAATGAATCAATGTTAACGAATGGGATGTTCATTTTGCAACTTGCTGATGGATGCGAAAAACTATATGAAACAATGCCCCCATTACATATTCTACATTTTTGGATAGTAAAAAATCCGCAATCCGTGGGTAACAAGATACGCAGTTGTGGTAACAGTCAACTACGTGTAAGTTACTACCAGATTGGCGTCGGCCATGTTATAATTTCTTGGAGAGTAAGGACAGCATAAGGTCAGTTTCAGGCTCGAACCTCGTGCGCTCGAGGCCTTGGGGGTTGCAAATGCCCAGATGTTGACCGTTACATCGCCAACAATGTTCATTATAGTATGCGTTGGTAATATGAGTCTGCTTAACTAATAACCTGTTGTGCGGTTTCTGACGGCCCCAGACAGAGACTAAACGTTAAATAGGGGGATGAATGCTAGCCGTAACCAATCGATCGGCGCCTTTCTATCATCATGTAAATTGTAATACGGGCAGCCCAACGCATTTATTTGAGAAGAGGACAATCTTTTTTGGAAAAATGTATACTTTAATGTGCGCACTAGATGGGGAATATTAACTGGCAGATATGCGTATACCGATCTGTCAGATGACATACTTGTGTGTCCAGGTTGCCATTAGAGCTCTCACACGAGCCTCCATTTCGATGTGACTAGGACAGAGGCCCCGGTAGAAAACAGGCAACACCGTAAGTACGAAGAAGAACGGTAAGACGTTCGTTCTTACCACAGAAATCGCGAGTTCAAAGCTCAAGTTCTGTAGCAATTTGAGCGGTACCACTGGTGTTGGGTATCAGTAGCCGATGACGCCAAATAAGCCAGAAAATGCCTTTTGAGTTTCCCATGTCATTGCTGCTAATGTCATTCTGCCTATTTTCTAGCTACCTTATGGTGGAGGCTCAGGTTAGAGCTCTAATGACGACATGAACGATTATTTCCTCTGCCTGAGTAAGAGGTATTAATATATTGTGTTTATAAGTGGTGGATATGAAGGTTTTATTATCTTCAAAATGTATGATACTAGGTAACGGTCAGATCAGCATCTTACAAATATAATTACAATCCCTCTTTTTACCCATGTTTATGGAAGAATACAGCTTAATCAAAAGAGCATGTGGTTTTTATCTGCAACATTAAATACACTTACCGCTTGGCCAGAAGCAAGACCTCAACCGTACCACCAAACAAAATAGCAGGACAATTCTCGTGTGCATCAGCTCTATTGTGCGAAGAATAGAAGCTGTATAGGTTAATGCTCTTTTATTAAGCAAAAGTAAGCCAATCAGTCATATGCTGTGAGCAGGCGACCTGGAAAATATGTCTGACCGCTTAAGCTTGCATTGAACTCTTGTCAATATCCAGAGAAGGGAAAAACATATAGGTTGACTTGACTTGTCTCTCCTGGATTACCGATAGGTAGGCGGCGATAACTTATGAACATTTTGCATGCTGCGGGGTTCGTATTGTTGCACCGTCTCCAAAAATTGTCTGAGCTGGCCAATGCCACTAGCTTTCGAAGTCAGACTCTCGAATTATGTTTTGCTGTTTCAAGCCGGGACCCAAGAAAGTTTTCGTCTAGAGGAGCGTAATTAGGACAAAAATTCTTTGCCTGCGGACATTGTCATGTTTCAATCCTTAAAAACCTTTTTGGGTAAAATTGACCTGCACAGCCATACATACCCGTTTCTCATCTGAAACCACCACAAGATTGTCTGTATAGCCTCACGCAAAGCATTTTCATGCCATAAAACATGGCGCTAGTAATTTTCTGAGTTATACTATTGCGTCCTTAATGCATTTTCTCGCCAGCACGCCTAGGCGAACACCTTCGCATTGTCTTTATTACCTTAAGCGAACAACAGCGATGAGGTCAGCAATCACCTCCACAGTGACTTCGACCCTAAACCAAAAGCTGTGGCGTACAATTGTCGTAACCCCTGCTCTGCGGGATGTTTTTTTTGACCTCTGTGGTCTCCTCCTCATGTGCTCCGTGGGATACGGACATAAACTGGGATGAGGTCTCAATGGCTTGCCCAGAAAATTCGCGCAAAACGCCAACCCCGTTTAGCACACACTTTCCTCCTTGAGATGCCTCAAATGGCATTTAAACTCCTAGAACCTCTGATCAGTTTTTTGACTGTCTGTTCTGTTATTCCGGTTACACCCATTGACTCATGCCTATTGACATCACATTGATTAATGATCTTGCATGCGATTATCATACTTAAAACAAGTGAGTTGTCGTTCGGGTTTACTTTTCTGAACTAGCCGGCATCACGCCTTTCGCCTGCAGTTATGTAAATGACCACGTTTGCAATGGCCTGATTTGCCTGTATATTTTATAACTGCTTCGTGTGCATCCCAGAAAAAGACAATTGAACCTATGATTAAAATTAATATGTCATCAATTGTTTGTTAACATTGAGGCATTTAGAAAACGTCTGAAATGTAAACCCTGTCCAGTCTCAAATGCACATGGTCTTAATAGTTTCATTTCTCAGAACATCAACATATCATAAATGGCCTAATGATGTTATTAATTGGCCCGTCATATATCTTACCCTTATATCTGAAGTTAAATGCCTAAAAATGAAACAAGGAATAATGAATAATGGAATAAATTCAAAGCTTACCAATAGAAATCAAAAAGCAACCACCAAATTCAAATGTACGTTTGTGGTTGGCCGGTTGCGCACCCGTCCGGGTGACAACTTCCTTCAACCTAATCCAAAACCCTTTCAGCCCGTATAACCGAGATCCACGACAATGAGGTGACCTAATGGGAACGAAAGTCAAAAACTCAGGATGTAGAGCATGGATGCTAAGGTTTGAAAGAGTTGCAAATTCTTTTGGAAGCACACACTTCTTAGGAATACGGTAATGTCTCCACGAGAGCTTTTTTGAGCGTACATGACAATATGGGTAATCTACACAATGCTTTATTTCATGAATCAATAAATGTATCCACCCTGAGGGCCTGTGAGGGCCACGCGTCATAATGCAAAGGACGCGCGCAGACATGCTTCACAAAGGTGGCGTGAACGTGGACCAATCAAAATGGTATTATTTTCCAACCCCAATTTACTAGCGTGTTTCTTGCAACAGTAATATACAGCGTGCACACATCACTCAAATTTACTGCAGAGACGGAGGAAGACAATTTAATAGCGTTTCTTGATGCTCTTCTGGGAAGTCAAAGATGGATCCATCCTACCTAGAGTCTTCCGAAAGAAAATCTGAACGGGACAATGCACCAACTTTCATTGTTTTTCTCCCTACATATAAAACGAACTCTAGTCCAGGAATAAGCAGCAAGAGTACGACAGATCTGCTTTCCCGAAAATGTCGAAGCAGTGCTCCAACAGCTGCAGCAGACACTTATTGAAAATGGATACCCGGAGAGGTTTATCCTTAGGAATATTCGCGAGTGGGTAAAAAGGCCTCATACCCTAACCACAGATAAGAAAGACGGGTGATTGCAACAGCCGAAGCAGTGGCTATGCTGCTAGCAAATCCGGTGCTGTGTTGTCAGAAGAAGCTGAAAGAAGCCCTTTCACGTCCGTGGCCGACCCCGACGCCAGGTGCCGATCGCGTTTAACCCACAGCTCCCAGTGACACTCGTTCGATGCGCGCAATTATCACTACATGTAGCTGCCCTCTGATCAACCCTCACAACCTAACCCAATTACCTCCCCTACCCCTCCTCTCTCGTTCCCCAACGCACGAAACTCTACGCGCCGACCTTGCCATGTGGGCGACGCGTAAACGATGAGTTGTAATAAGACAACACTATTTAACCCTGTCCATCTGTGCAGTTTAAATTACCCTGCAAATATTGTGGCCTAATAATGATTTGCTGAAAACATATGTTTGCTAAGTTGTCTTCTCAGTAATATATTTGTTAAGAATAACTTTTGATGACTGTGTGCTCCCGTGTTTCCACATCTGGTCGGCATACCCGGTAACCAGCAAGGGCGTATGATGAGCGCATCTCCTGTACTCGGTGATGTTCTCGTGACCACCGCGATCTTCTCCTCATGTGACCATTTGGATCTTGAGCAACCACTATGGCCTCCTACTGACACGATTCCAACACTTTCAGCAGCAGGACATCCTATCTACATGTACTCTTCACCTTCTTCCCCACAGCCCCACACGCGACAGTTTTTTCTCCTGAAAATCCCAAAAAACGGCATTTGAAACTTAACTTATGGAAAATAACTCAGGCGTGTTTTACTGTCTTCCCCTACATAACGCTGATAAATTTCTGGCAGCGCCACAGGCTCTGCATCATAGCTATATACAAAGAGGGAGTGCAAAGGTATTTACCTATATTCCCTTCATAAAACTGAACTGAACATGCCAAGCTTGTTGTTCTATCATTTGCTCTGAAATTAGTCTCATATGTTATTCGGAAAGTTTGAACTAGTAAAATTGCTGTCCCACTGATCAAAACTTCATTTGGTTTAAAAAAATTATGCAAAATTGTTCGATCTTATCTTAAGTCTCTTGATAGGTGATAATCTGAAACAAGGTTGAACGAAACCAACGTTGCATTGCTACAACAGCGGTTACGCAACAGTCTCTTTTCATAATTTTCGAAAGCGTCAGCCAAACGAACGGCTCGGGCGTCCGTTTGCGGTGGATGTATTGGGATCGAAGTCTTAGTTCACTGTTCTCACCCTAGACAGTTAGGCGAGTGTTAACTCATCACTGTGTCTTAAATAACGAGGCTTTAAACGCCAAATCAGACGGAAAACTAGAAGTTCGTAGTGAGAACATTATGTTTTGCAATTATCCTGGAAGAATGAGGAGTGGCAAAAAGTCTATCTGAGAGAATAAGAGCGTTGATCTGGGGGACGTTAGTGCTAGGATAACGTGAAAAATGAAGCAGAGGCCCCTTTGTGTTTTCTAACCAAAATTAATGTCATGTTCGCTAACTGCCATCTCTTCGTATGAGAAATATTGGATCGACGAAGAGCAAATATTTTTCGAGCAAACACTCTGAGTGCATTGCCAACCTTACTGCGGTCAGAAGCATTCATTTGAACAAAGAGGGGACAACAATATTTTAGGATAGGTAGAGCATATATGCGATATATTTCCAGCAGGGAGTGATAATATGATAAAAAACCGCATATTTGTGCAGCCTGGACAGATATTCGATCCGCATGAGGCGATAATGCTATTTTATTTGTGTAACGTATACCTAAGTCTTTTATGGTGGAGCGTACTAAAAGTGGAGTAATTTGAAAAACTAGGGGCTTGAAAACTTTCGTGGCGCAAAAACACATGGAACTACACTTGGATGGAAAAAAAGTTTCACCTGCGATTTAGAACCTCAACGTGAGAGGCTAAGTAGGTGCGCATTTATTTTATCAGCGCATATACTTGTCGTGTCCTTAGAAAATGAGTCTATGCATTTGAAGTCATCTGCATAAAAAATGAAGAGAAAGGATCCAAGACAATGCCTTGAAAATTGCCACACGTGATTAGCTAAGCAGTGGAGTTGCTGTTACCTACTAGGAGCTTCTGGCTGCAGTTAGACAAGTATGAACTAATGAAGTCGAGCGGAGGGTCAGGGATGCCTATGGCTTCCAGTTTAACAAGAAGGCGTATGTGTGGTACCTTTTCGAAGGCTTTGTCTTCATAAAAGAAGATTATAACCACATATTGTTGCTCATTACGTAGGGACGAGGCGTGCCCAAGAAACACTATGTGACACGTTTTGCATGATCGTCAAGGTGAAAAACCATGCTACCAGTCGCTAAAAAAGCTTTAATTGTAAGCAAAAATCGAGAATTTGATGAAACACGATGTTTCCCGGAAGTTTAGCAAGGGCGGGGTTTACATAAATCTTGGTATTTATTTACGTCCGAACCAGATCCTGAGTTAAGGTCTCGAAGAATAATGAATTTCTACCCCGAGTTCGGAGAAAAATGTTTTTGTTTAAGCAAATTACATGCCTAGGAATTAATTTTATGAAGAAATCAATGTTCCCGATAATATTGTCTGAGTATACTTAAAACAACGGAACCGGTTCAAATTCCATCGTAAGGTGCTTTGCAAAGAGTGCATTAAACAGTTAAATTCTTGTCAGACTCATCGAGTAGAAATATTGTATTTGTACTTCACAATGTGGGGATTTAATTACCTCGTTTATCGGACGAACTACGAAGCAACATTTGGGCCACCGACTCCGCAGAATTTAACTTGTTGAGTGCGCAAGGTTTCTTTTATTGGTCAAGGGGCAGGAATAATTTTGGACGCTTGTATGAAATCCTCTGCGATCCTTAGATGCACAGACAGCGAACCTCAATCTCTTGAGCTTTTACAAAAGAAAGAGAGGGATGGTTGATTTGTATGCATGTGGCTTAGATATTTGGTAGGCACAAATTCTAGCATTTTATTAGAAACCACGGAGGTGAGTTCAGAAACATATGCAGCGTCGTTCGCAGGGGAAAGATTCTGCGAATCAAATGCGTCAAAAAAAATATTTAATTAAGCTTATATGCGCGAGGTTAATAAGCATGATATGTACAAACGTTGCTAGCCGTTTTCAAAAAATGAAACGGAGGAAAACAGTGAATAAATTCTGATCACTTTGGGAGATATTCTGCTTAAAATCAACGTAGAGGGAACAATACTGTTTGGATAATCAAATATTGGAAATGATTTTGTCTTGTTGGAGAGCAGACAACTTGAGGCCAGTTAGAAAAATAAATGATGAATAGAAAATTCTGACAGTTAGGTGGAAAATAGTTTGAAATTCAGTCGATTTCAGAAAAATTAAAATGTCCAGCAATAATGTTAACTTCGAATACGGACTCTAAAATAAACTTGAATATTTCACATATATCAGCATCTTCTTTAGATGATAAGATAGGAGGTTTATATATAGATCAGATATTTGCCTATCGCCGGGGTGACAGGATAATAAAAGCGAATCAGAAATTTTCAAAGAAGGACGTGGTATTTAGATAAAACGGAAAGCACCTGAATGGCGTTCTAATATAGAGAAGGTAACCACCAATAGGGAGGAATGGCGGCAGCCTAGTAGGCATGTTGAAGATTGCGGGTTTCGGTAAATGAGGGTAGGTAAAAGAACTGGAAGGATCTGAAGGGGACGCAAAATTAGTGAAAGGACCCTTTGCGTAAGGAGAAGTGGCCTTAACCAGTGAATCTCCTGTACCGTGACTCCAATTTGATTTAAACCTATACCCATTTGATTTACTGCCGTGCGAATAACAGTTTTTATAGGTCGGGCTTGATGTGTTGACTAACACAGTATGCGGGGAATAAAATGATTCGCACTGTCAAGGAGGAGCTTAAATTTGCAATATCAAATGGATGACAAAGCGTGGACGCGTTTTTAAAAATAAAGGTATAATTTCGCTGTTGTCTATCGAAAGCTTCTGTGATTATCAGCTGGACGTAGGGATCATGCTTTTTACAATCTTGCGAAAAAAAATCAGATAAATTACCATCAAACAGTTTCCTTGGTATTGATAATACAGGTTAAAACTTAATTATGAAGCCATTCATATCCTGCAATGCAGATAAGTAAAGTTGCTCCGTTTTGATTATAGGCTGCATATCAGCATCAAGGCTTTGACTACTAGGTGAAGTGAGGCACAGCTTGGGTATCGAGACAGACATCCGACGATGAGCTGCAATTGTTGTTCTCATATTTTTATGGAAATGTGGTTTGAATAGGCGAAGGTTTAGAAAAAAAATCAGCCTTTATGATATTTATACTTTTGCTTATGAGGAATAATCAAGATAAACTATGTAACTACCGCAGCTGGTTGGTGACAGCACGTAAATTGGTTAATAAATTATTTTAATTATAATCAGTCGATATGATTTTGCGAATTTTACACGCGAAAAATAATCAGAGTAAACGAAACAAATACTGCAGCTATTTTTTTAAGATCACTTTAAATTTATTTGGTAAAACATGTATTAATTATCGAAAAACGAATCAACCTGTGATTATTTCTAGAAAACTAGGATCTTTACCTTCAAACAATTTTTTTTACTAAGCCGCTAATTTTATCGTTCGCGAAGGTTGCATTTTGGTAAGGTTTGGCTGAAGAAAACAAAATCTTAAATTCCGACATCAAATGATCATCCACGCGAGATACATTTTTCCAGAAACGCAGATTAAATTTAAATGGGTACGGATTTAGCTACAATGTCGTAGATGGTAACTTTTGTGGGATATCAATGTAAAAAATTCCAAGAAGGAGCGTAGGAAATATATTCTATGATCTTGTAGGGTGATCTGTTTGTGGCACCTAGTGCGAGTATTGTGCACGTCAGACGGTTCGTATTGGCATGAGTGCGGAAGCACAGGAATGAAATTCTCTCTTCGTCCTTTTTTGTTCCCTCTTTATGAGTTGTTTCTCTTCCCGATCCAGTATGAATTTTAAGCTGTGATTTGGCACATGTGGACGCCGAATACCATTTTGTCGTCTAAGCTTGCAATTCGACATGTTGTCCTGCAAAGTAGATGCTGTATTTGCAAAGGGAGGATGATAAAACAAACACAAATAATATTTATCTGGACGGATGTCAGGTTCATGTGGATGCAGCATCAATTAGGTGGCCATCGTTAGGTAGACATGCTTTAAAGCTTCAATCATATTGTGGTAAGGCAACATGTAGAGGGATGTTTTAGTTGACTGTACCAATGCGACTGTATATAAGAATAGTTTAGCTGGTTTTTTTTTTCCTTTTTTGGAAATCACAATAAAGAAAAGATAGGTGTTGTGGAGCTTGTGTGAACAGATTAGCAGATTTATCTACAGCTTACACCAATGAAGTTCCCTCACAGATTCTATCATGGTTTGTCATTGAAAATACCGAGATCTCTCAGCTTTTCCTTATCGATCAAATCCAAGTATTTGGACGTTAAACGGCTTGAGTCAACAGAATAAATACCGGGCGGTTGTGTAAAACTTGCAATTTTATTTAAGCTCCAGATACCTGCAGTTCGATCCGATGACTGAATGGGGCACGCATTCACACAGCAAGCTTTGGAAGCTGTTTGGTGAACAACGTACACAACGAGAACGGTAAATTATCCAGTATAGCCTGGCTTTAAACACATTATCTACTACAGTATGTCACATTCTCATGAAAAACGTTGGAAAACGTAATGGATGACATTTTGCGGGAAGTCAGCACACTTTTTTCAAAAAATGGCTACTCCAGAGAGCTCGTGCGTCGATGCATGAACCAGCAAAATTTAAAAAAAACTAAAAGGAAATAGAATGTTTCGATGAAGCGCCCAATTGACGAACACTTCCGTTTATTAAAAACGTGTCTGAACTCGTTGAAGGAGTATCAAATCCAAGAAGCGCAGAAAGCAACACATACTCTACGAAACCAGCTTGAACACAAAGGGAAAGGGTTGGCTATTTAGACAAAAAAGAGGTCGTTTACAAAATTCTCTGAAGGTGCTGCAATGGAGTTTATTATGGCAAACACGATGATTGGCCTCCACACGCTTTCGTCAAAATCAACGAGCGGCAAAGGGACGATATCCGTTGTCCGAGGTCGCCCTGCACTGAACACCAATTTCTATGTGACAAAACTTGCAAAGCAGGTCAAAAGTCGGGTGTTGACCACTATTATAATACCAGGCATGCTTCAGGGCATAAATAGTCCCGAAAAGCAGAACTATCACCAGGGTACTAAGAGGATGAAACCGAGTGTGTGACCGAAACGTCAGTCTCCGAATAAATCGGTGCATGTCCTTCAACCATTTGTTTCGTCTTTTTGGGGGGATGATGAAGAAGAGTTTTCTTTGAACTTTTACTCTAACTTATAATCTGATCTCCGTAAGCGGAGCCATGTGTTTCTTCAACATGTTCACTATTTACCTTTTCGATAAATTATATCTCACTCATATTTAGGCACAGATTGTGCGAGGTGGTGGTTATGAGGGCTTACAACTACTGCTAACACGTCCATACAGATACACCTTACCCCCAGGCAAATAGTTTCCCTAAACTTAAAACTAGCTCTTAACCTTTAATTGGTTTCGAGAGAAGCAGCTATGTGTTTAAGCAAGGCAGTTAGTTGTATCTTCGTTTTGTAGGTTGTAATCACTCCCTCCCTCGATAAGACAACCTCCTACCCCACACGAGGCCCTTTTGGAAATGCATCAGGAAAAACTTTCTCAGGGAGGCCGTTCTCGAGATTATTAAAGACTCTATTTTTGGCCGATAAAAATTTACACAAAATTCAAATAGGTGGGATCCGTGAATAATTCATGCATATCGCACAGTTTTTGTAGGTTTATGGATGGGCCAAGTTTGTATCAGGATGATTTCCTGGAAAAATATTAAAAGAATCCTACTGCTGCAGGCGTATCTATGCTACAAAAAATGGGAATTAATAAAGTAATCGGATATATGTGGCGCGTTTCGAGACCATGCCCACATCTTAAGCATTAGTCTAGATATAATTTTGCCACTGGTGTTCAACCGTTCTACTAGCAAAAACAACATTATTACCTGACTTTGGTCTGCCTAGCACCAAATCCTTTTGAAAAATGTTACATAATACTTTACCGTGTTTGTCCTTTAGGTTTACACCATAGACTGTCTTGCTTCGTCTGGTGCCTTTCGGTTGCCACTGTTTATCTTCGACTATCTGATCGATATTCCTTTCGACTAAGATGTCAGCAATAAAGCAACGCCATCATCGGTTTCCGTCTATCTCTATTCTTTATTCCAGCGATTTTGTTTCGCCTAGCATACACTTTAATACCCAACGCTGTCGGCGTATGTCCCAGTGGTGCACAGTGGCAGACGATAATTACGATTCAATTCTCAGGTAGCTTATCAGTAATACAGACCAAAGATTTAACTATCGATTTATTTTATATGTGTAGGTAAGTTTAGCTTCTGTAGGCTTCTCTGTTGTAATACCTTATTTTTTGTAAAGTTTGTGCGCTTTGCAAAATCCTGCATTTACCTGTTAGACACAATCAAGCTTTTGGATAGTTTTAAACCTTTCGGACCTTCAAAGAGTTATAAAAGGCTGGCACAATATGTTGGACACCCCTTCACACTTCAACGATATTGACAATTGATTTGACGCAGAGCAAACGTTCAACAGTACACTTCAACCTGTATCGTTATGGTACATGGTCCACGAAAGCAGACTAGTTGTAAGAAAGAAAATGTGACATCTGATAACTATTAGCTAGTTTGGCTGAACTTATTTTGGCAGACGTTTTTTTGGTAGTGCCTTCTATATTGTTGTGAAGACAAGGGGAAGATAAAGGGTGAGAGTAAGGGGTGGGTCAGGTATTAATGTTATGTTGAGGATTACATCTAGAGTAAGTGCTATAGTAAGGATTGGGGCACGTGTCCAGTTTGGGATATGCATAGAGAAATAAGTAGTTGATTACGCATAATAAAATAAATGATTTTAATTAGCCATCTGTAGTATTGTCATAAACTTTACATGTAAGTCATTCAACCTGAGCTGCCGTTCGATAGCTTTTGCCTATTTTCCAACCCTTAACACTCATATTACAGCCGTTCCCGTAAGATTCAAAATTGGCGCTAACCATATAAAAGGTGTTCTACAAAAGACAACCCCGCACCTATTTTTAATTAGCACTCAACGCTTTTTAGATTTAACATTACAATACGGTCGTTATTTATTTTTTCGCGCTATACCCATTATTTCACTATTTGTTTACGCCTGACCTCAAAAGAAGATCCGTCTCTGCTGAAATCGGATGGCAGTTTCTATAAATGCTGGATCCGCATCCGTCCAGATCGTCGACAGTCCGCCTTAGGTCAAACCAAGGGTGAATGTTTAGGCCGTCAGGTCTGGCTGATAAGATCGCTAGTGGGATATCACGGTACACAGATAGCCAAGTAGGGTAGACCGCGGAGACCTTCGCATGAGGCTATGTGTGGGAGGGCGTTATAAATAGCAAACGTGAATGGATATAAAAACTAATACTACTGAAAAATTGGAAGTAGCATTATTATTATTGCAAATTGTCAGTTCCGGTCCATCGTGCACTGCTATATCGATCCAGTTTTTGTTTGAAACCCTCTAGCGATTCCGACATAACAACGTTCCTAGGAAGCGCATTCCACGCTCCTACCACCCTTCTTGAAAAGAAGTGTTTCCGAGCGTCCAGCCTGGCCCCTGTCACCTTTAATTTGAGGGGATGACCCCTCAGATTCGTGGTCGTTGCTAATTCGAAAAAATCCCCTGATATAAGACAGCAGTCTTGAAGACGTAATGCGCGGAATGCTAGTATCAGGTCCCCCCGAAGCTGCCTGTAGCGCAAAGGGAAGAGGTTGAGATTCGACAGCCGTGTTTCATAAGGCTGCGAGCCCTGCCCCATAACAAGTTTGGTTGCGCGCCGTTGTACCTTTTCCAGGATGTTGATGTCTTTCCTGGCCCAGGGTCTCCAAGCTTGGATAGCGGATTCTAGGTGCGGTCGTACGAAGGTTCCGAAGACTTTTGTGAAGCACTCTTCATTGAAGGTAGAAAAAGCTCGTTTGACGAGGTATAGGATCGACATCGCGGACTTGGCTACCTTTGTGCAATGCAGGGAGGGTTTAAGCGAGGGCGTGATCCAGACTCCCAAGTCTTTCTGGGCGTTCACTTCCTTCAATGGTATGTCATTCAGTCGGTAAGCCGTGCCGTTTGAAGAACCGCATTTGCCAACTCGAATGGTGGTGCACTTGCTCTCATTGAACGGTAAGAGCCAGTCCGCCGACCATTTTTGAAGTCTATTTAAATTTTCCTGTAAGTGCACTTCGTCAGCCACAGTTCGAATTTCGCTCCAAAGTTGTATATCATCGGCAAACATGGCGATGCCGCAATCCAGTTCGCGGACACAGTCGTTGATGTAGATAACAAACAAAATAGGGCCGAGAACGGAGCCTTGGGGAACACCACTCTCAACCTCAACCTTGGCTGACTGTTTGTCGCTGATGTGGACAGTTTGCAAGCGACCGATTAGGAAGCTTTTTATCCACGTAAGGAGCCTACCCCTTACTCCTATGCGGCTGACTTTATAAAGGGGGCAGTGGTGCGGCACGCTATCGAAAGCTTTTTTGAAGTCAATGTAGACAGCATGCACTGAGTCTCCACTATCGACTGCCTCAGTCCACCGTTCTAAACACTAGAGCAAGTTTGTAACGCAGGACCTACCTCTACGAAAACCATGCTGAGCATCCGATAGCAGATGGTTTTGTTCCAGGAACTGCATAAGTTGTTGTTTGATATTTTTTTCCATGATTTTGCAACAGATTGCAGTAAGGCTGACTGGTCGGTAGTTATTCGCTGAGACCCGACTTCCCCCCTTGTATAGCGGTGTAATCCTCGCGGATTTCCAATCTACTGGTAGACATCCGGTTTCGAAGGAGGTTTGGAAGAGCATAGAGAGGTGTTTGGCCAACTCATTGGCGAGCTCCTTCAAAATCTTGGCTGGTACGTTGTCGGGACCTGGTGACTTAGATTATTTTAAACTTAAGAGTTCCTTAAGAACAGCAGCCTCGGGGAATTGGACAGTCTCAACTACTGTATCCGCTTCGGTGTCGTCGGTGGGGTGATCGTATGCCATTTCCTTTGTGAAGACTGATCGGAAAAATTTCGACAGATGATCAGCTTTCGCTTCATCATCTATCAAGGCTCTTCCCTCAGCGGTCCTTAGCAGGGGTATCGGATCCTTGTTTTTGGTACTCTGCCTGAGATAACTGTAAAACAGTTTGGTGTTCACTGTGGCCCGGTTTAGCAAGTCTGCTTCGAAAGCCCGTCTTGTTTTGAGAATAAGACCCTTGACCCGGTTTCTCTGAGTTTTGTAGGCACTGACAGATGCAGGAATCCTGTCTGCTAGCACTTTTTTTCCACAGCTTCCGCTTTTTGTTCACTTCTATTTTCAAGACCTGCGTAAGCCATCGTGGTCTAGTGTTCACCTTTTTTCGCGAAATTGGACAGTGGTTGTCGATGAGTCTGTGCAGTGTGGTCCGGAACGCTTCCCAGTCCGCCGTTATGTTTTCAGAAAATAGAGTTTCCCAATCGGCGCGCGTGAGTTCAGTCTTCATTCGATCGAAATCGCCTCGACAAATATTTCGTCTGGCTGTTGAGGGTCTCTCGAGTATTGACAATAACGAGTACTCCCATAGCAGTACAACATGGTCACTTTTACCTAGTGGTGGGAGACATGACACTTCGTCGATGCTGTCCTGCGATTTCGTGAGAACGAGGTCCAGACAATTGGATTGTTGGCCATTGCGCATTATTGTCGGAAAAGTGACGTGTTGCGTGAGAAATAGCTTTTGAGTCATGCTCAGAAGGCAGCTGTCGAAGGTTAGATCGGAGCTATGTGCGCAGGCCGCACCCCAGTCGGTATGAGGCGCATTAAAGTCCCCCACAATCAGGATGTCCGATCGTGCAGTAATCTTTTTCATCTCCTCTAGCAAGGAGTCATCCTCTACGGGCTCTCTTCTCGGTGGTCGGTAGAGTGTCAGTACATCGAGGTTGGGTGCACCTGGTACTTTAATGGACAGACGGATGGCCTCGGAAGTACACGCCAGTTTATCTGTTTTGTCTAGAACTGTAAGTCCATTTTTCACGTATGTTGCTACGCCACCGCCGTCGGCTACCTGTTCAGACAGCCAAGTTTATGTTATTGAAACTATATCTGGTGATAGCTCAAAGGCATGAATCTTCAGCTCGTCAAGCTTTGAAAGCATACTCTGTGCATTTGTGTACATGACAGTTAACTTTCTGTTTGCTCGATAATTTGTTACAGTCAGGCTCTCCCCGCACCGTTTCAGGTCGACTGTGCGGTTATCCGGGGAGGACCTTTCCTGGGGGAGAACAGTGGACGCTGAATCACTTGGTTGTTGCAAATAACCAAATGTTTTTCCCCTTCGTTCTGCCTCTGTATGTTTTTTCGATTGGGCTCAATCCTTCCTCTACTGAGCCGACTGTGTGGTTATCCGGAACGGACCTATCCAAGGTGAGAACAATGGACGTTGAATCACTTGGTTGTTGTAAATAACCAAGTTTTTTTCGCCCTTGCTGGCCCGCTCCCTCTTTTCGGAAACAAGTTGACGACTTTTGTTCCGTCCTGCAGCTGAGAACTCCTGTTGAAAAAAAACTCCCGGGTCAGAGTCTTTTATTTTAAAACGCCTACATAGAATGAGCTTGGCGTCTTGGCTTCTTGTCATGACCACTTTCAGAGGTCTGGGTGTGCCGTTCCAGTTGGGCATTCAGGCCGTTTGCCAAGGCGGAAGGCCTTTTCGCACTCTAATGGTACATTGGGTCCCAGCAATTTGTACATAAGGGCATGGAAGAGCTGGATATCTGCGGAATGGCGGTCCATGTGAGTGGCTGCCGTTGATTCCGTTAATCCCTGTATGATGATGCTGGCTTCTCTCTTAGTGTCATTATTCGTGCCTACGACACTGTCGCTTGCTTGCTCGTTAACAGCTCTCGTGCTGCTATTGTGACCATCTTGTGTGCGACCGGACTCTATGGTTGATGTGCTGCCCTCGTTTTCTACTGTGTGCTTCAGTCTCGGGTCTGCGACACTGTCACCCACTTTCTGGTTAATAGCAGTACTGGCAGTGGATTCCGGTAGACCTGGTATTACGAAACTTTTGCCCCTATCGGTGACTTTCTGCGTCCCCTCTACGCCGTCGGTCACTTCTTGGTGCAACGCTTTCGTGTTTTCCTTCGTGTCTTTGCTGACGGCAGCCTGTACTTTACGTGGCGAACCAATCGTGTTTTTGTTGTTTACGGCGAGATTGTTTAAACTCGCCTCAGCGGTGGCTGATTGGTCTACTGTGGGGGCCTTAACCGTAAGTATGGGCTCCCTGGTATCCGTCTCCGCGGCAGCCTGTCGAAAGAACTTACATTTCTACGTTTACCAGAGCAGTTTTCAATGCGTTTTTTGAATTCAGGGCAGTGTTCCTTAATTTCAATTGGACAATGGAGTGACCCAAAATATCATCTAAGATGTCTAAACGCGGTTATTTTCTAATTATTTTGCATTGAGTTTTGATATTAATTGATTTTCTTCTATATTTTGACATAATGTGAATATACTTAGTTTACGAAGTTTATAAGAAAATATATGATATAACGAGAGAGTTCGTCTAAAGTCAAATAGGCCTACTAATTTAGGCGTAGTTTTTAGGGAACCAGACGCACCGCATTTGTAGAGCAAACATTTGTTTACAAGATTGATCAACCATTTAAAGACTGGAGTTATGTATCTTGTTAGAACACTTACTTCACTGTAATGGACGCAAACCAATTTTTATCTGAAGTGAACAAATATTATTAATATTTTTTTGTTCTTTGTGAATGTTTTTTTATACTTCAGTGCATTGTATCATAGTAACATTATTGGCAATCAACAAACGTAGGATTTCGCCTAATTCTCCCCATATGTTTTTGAATATATACTGACCTGAACGGAATTCAATTCTAGTATACAGCATTTTGCACCTCAAGCAAACCCAACGAACTTTATAAACGACCTCAAGTTTGTGTTTACTCTGCCTTTTCTAAACCTTTCATCAGATATATCACCAACTTTAATCCTTTGGCATCTAAGTTTTGCCATTCCTGGCGTTCGGTGTAACTTACAGCCTGAAACACTGTATTGTTCTGATCCTAAATACGTTCTTGCAATTGCTTGTTCTTTTGTTTGACTGAAACTAGCGAAAGGCGTTGCTCTGGACATACGAACGGCGTTTTTTTACGACATTTACTATTTTATGTAATTTGTACAAAAGGCTAAGTGCAGTACAGTAAATGTTGATGATGTTGTTACCCAGTCTGTCCTAAGATATTTATATTTTGCCTCGATTGTGCGTTAGCATTGTCGTCATTTAATGGGCTTCTGCTAAACGACCATTAGGCAGCACATTCAGTTTGCCAAGTGTGATCCTCTTCCATTCTTGAATTCGTTGACTTTCTGTCAAATGACGTGTCCTGTTTCCGGTGCATTTGTCTAATTCTGGTATATAACCTCCAATTTCGTTTCATATTGAGGGTCCCTTTATCAAAATGCATAAACTGTTATGCTAAAGAAGACCTAATTTAACTATAAATCGACGCCTGCTTTTTCCCCGTCACTCTTCCTGCACTCAAGGTTTATGTTTAGCTCTAGGTAAAAACTAGTGGTAATCTAGAGCCGTATCTTTTGAATGCTCTCTTCAACTGCCATTACTTGTTGTTTATTTTATCTGATACTATAATCAAGAGGAAACTTTAAAACGATCAACTTTATCATGACCCACACAAAACGAACATTTACTGCAAAAATTGAGGCAAACAATTAAGTCGCTTTCCTAGACGTCCTTTAATACATACAAGATGATGGTGCAACACAATGACGGGTATCCAGAAAGAAAACCTGGACCGGGCAATATATTAAATTTCACAGTTTCCATCGTTATAAAAATGTGGTTATATTTCAGTTTGGTGGGACTGTTTCAGCCTTGATGTATGCCTAGTATCATACCGTGCTCGAAGCACGAACTTTGACATTTTTTCTTCCCAGCTGAGTACCTGCGAGGCTTAATGTTGGTGGTTTGATGTGACCTTAGGTCCTTTTATGGTTGGTGGTTATGTCAGTCCCTTATAACCAATGAATGAATCGCTGTTTGCTGCCGGCGTGAGTTGACGTCAAGAAGCAGAAGAATGATAATAATGCTATATTCCGGATTTTACGAACCTGCATTTTCAGCAAAAATGGCTCCATTCAGGAGAGTAGACGGTAAGGTAAATAAAGGGTCATTTTAAAAGGACAAAGGTAAAAGGTCATGTCATACTCACAAGCCAAGTTTTTCACGACATTCACATCAAACTATGACGAAAGATCGGCTTTCAACTTCTCCATATCTGCTTCATCACACCCTTGTTTCTTAGAGTTGTCATCCTACGGATAATTGTCAATGTTGGTGTTGTTATTGAATTGCATATTCGACAGATAGCCAGCATTTGATAAATATTAAGTTGATAATATGTTGTAGACAAAATAACTTGTTTTAGTGCATTTAAAAAGGTAGCAGTGTACTTTAGATATAACCTTATGATCACAAATGCAGACACGAAAAGCAAGGATTAGAGGGGATGGTAGATAATAATAAATTTCCAAGTAAATTGAGAGCAAAAACACGGGTGGCTCAAATTCGAACGCTAACGAGGTGTCCACACTGGTGACTTGATTCCTGGCCTGATCAATCCTATCATTCTCTGATACCATTTATATTCCACGCCTATACCTTTTTTAAACGATCATGTTGCCCTTGTTTGAAACGACTCGAGTAGTTGACGTACCGCCTGTTAGGCAGGAGGAAGCTATGTTGGCTCTGTGAAGCCTGCCAGTTGAAGACCAACATTTCACCAGTAGCCTAGCTATCTTGTTGCTGGTTCGTAGCGTGGAATGCTAGCTCACCGCACCGCACACGACGTTGACATGAAATAGCGCTGGCAGCAGCAAATGATTTGTCCGTTGGTGGACGAGTTACCACCCTGTGAGTACGCTGACTTGGCAATACCTACGGCAGCCGCAAAGTGAGCAGAGGTCACACGGGTCCCCAATCAGTCAATCTCCGCACAGGAAGCAGCAAAAAAGCAGGTCGAAAATCGGGTGTTGACCTCAATTATAATACCAGGCATACTGAAGGGCTGACACAGTCTCGAAAAATAGTAATTATCACCGGGGTACTCAGACAATGAAACCGAGTGTGTGTCCAAAACTGCAGTCTCAGAATAGACCAGTCTGTCTTTCGACCATTATTTTATCATTTTTCCGGTGGTGATGAAAAACCTTCTGACGTTTCACCTTAACATATAATCTGATCTCCGAAAGTGGAGCCATGTTCAGCCTCAACTTGTTTGCTATTTACCTTCCAGATAAATTATATCTCACACATATTTAGGCACAGATTGTTGGACATGGTGTTTACGATTGCCAACAACTAATGCTAACACGTCCATACAGACACGCTTTACCCCCAGGCAACTAGTTTCCCTAAAGCTAAAACTTGCCCTTTACCTTCAAATGGTTTCGAGAGAAGGAGCTACGAGTTCAAGCATGGCAGCTAGTTGGACCTTCGTTTTGTAGGTTGGAATCACTTCCTCCCTCGATAAGACAACATCCTAACCCACAAGAGGTCCTTTTGAAAAGGCATCAGGAAAAACTGTCTCAGGAAGGCCGTTGTCGAGATTATTTAAGACTCTTTTTTTGGCCGATACAAATTAACACAAAAATTCGAATAGGTGGGATCCGTGAATAATTCATGCATATCGCACAGTTTTTGTATGTTTATGGATTGGCCAAGTTTGCATCAGGATGGTTTCCTGGCCAAATATTAAAAGTTGCCTACTGCTGCAGGCCTATCAATGGGGATTTATTAAGTTATCGCATATAAGTTGCACGTTTCGAGTTCATGCCCACATCGCAAGCATTAGTCTAGATATAATTCTGCCACTGGAGTTCACCCATTCTACAAGCAAACGCAAAATTATTACTTGACCTTCGTCTGCCCAGCACCAAAGCATTTTTGAAAAATGTTACAGAATACTTAACCACGTCTATTCGATTGGTTTGCACCATAGGTTGTCATGCTTGGTCTGGTGCCTTTCAGTTACAACTGTTCATCTTCGACTATCTGATTGATATTCCTTTCGACTTAGATGTCACGAATAAAGAAACGTCGTCATCGGCTTCAGTGGGTCTCTACATTTTTTTTCAGCATTGTATATGAATTGGTGGCATTGTACAGCAGTGAAACACTGTGTCGAAAGCAATATTGATCGCCCAACATACACTTTAATACCCAACGCTGTCGGCGTATATCCCACTGACGCACAGTGGCAGACGATAATTGAGATCCAATTCTCAGGTAGCTTATCAATAATACAGACCACATTTACCAGGAGACAGCCAAGGATTTCACTATCAATTTCCTTAACGTGTGTAGGTTCGTTCAGCTTCTGTCGGCTTCTCTGTTGTAATACCCTATATTTTGGAATGTTTGTTCACTTTAGAAAATTCTGCTTTGCCCTGTTAGGCACAATCTAGATTTGAATAATTTTAATCGTTTCGGGTTTTCAAAGAGCTAAAAAAGGCTGGCTGTTGGACACCCCTACGCACTAAAACGATAGTGACAATGATTTGACGCAGGCCAAAGGTTCAACAGTACACTTCAACCTGCCTCGTTATGGTACATGTGCCACGACAGCAGACTAGTTGTAAGAAAGAATATGTGACCTCTGACAACTATTAGTTAGTTTGGCTGAACTTATTTTGGTAGAGGTATTTTTGGTAGTGCCTTCTATCTTTTTGTTAAGACAAGGGGTAGATTAAGGGTGAGAGTAAGGGGTGGGTTAGGTGTTAATGTTATGTTGAGGATTACATTTACAGTAAGTGTTAGAGTAAGGATTTCGGCACGTGCCCAGTTTGGTTTGTGTATAGCGAAATACGTAGTTGGTTACGCATGATAAAATACGTGATTGTAATTAGCCTTCTATAGAAGTGTCAAACAATTTACATTTAAGTCATCAAACCTGAGCTGCCGTTCGAAAGCTTTCCCTATTTTCCAATCCCAATAGACACGCGATTGGGAATTACCATATAAAAGGTGCACTACAAATTACAAACCCGCACCTATTTTTAATAAGCCCTTAACGCTTTTTTAGATTTTATATGACTATACGGTGGTTATTAATGTTTTCGCGATATCCCCACTTTTTTACTAATTCTTTACGCCTGACCTCGAAGGAAGGTCCGTCTGTGCTGAAATCTGATGGCAGTTTCTATAAATGCTGGATTCACAGAACGAAAGTTAACGTTTATGTAGCGATTTTTATTGAAGATATTTTATCACTGATATCAAAGTACAGTCCCAAATAATTGAGTGCTTTGCTAAAAAAATAATAAATTCTGCTTTTAGGCACCAAATTGCACAGTAGATATTAATGCCTTTTAGTGGGTATACTTAATGTGGTTTCATAGGCTTGGCTTAATCGTTTAATTCAATAAGCAAAATTGATGGTGATTTTTTTCCAACGTATGTTGCCGTTGGTGCGTAATGTGTATATAGTACGACCCTCACATCTAAAGTACTACGGCAAGGTTAAGCCTTTCGTTTGGCCTGCAAACAAATCAAGTTAAATAATAGTGCCGGAAATTGTTTATCGAATTTACCATTTGCAAAATTTTTACAAAAGTAAAGATAAATGTCAGATGGCAGATATACTGTATGTGACTTGCTGGCATTCTGTCTAGTAAAAAGTTCCGGAAGCCTCTTGTACTGCATAGAGGACTGCAATAGGTCAATTTTATTTTCTATGTGGTCCGCAACGTCTGTTGAACTAAATAGGCAGTCTTTACTTGGAAACAGCAGATTATCTTCGAGTGGAAAATCAGACGCTTGTAAGCACAGGTAAAATACTCAAAATGAAATTATTTTAGGCTAAGTAATGTGAAGTTTTAATTTTAAAATCTCATCGCGAACACAGTGTTTTGTTTCACGTTTGGAGACAGTGCCCACATAGTAAGCATTAGTCTAGATATAATTTTGCCACTGGTGTTCAACCATTTTACTAGCAAATATAAAATTATTACCTGACCTTCGTCTGCCCAGCACCAAATAATTTTTGAAAAATTTTACGTTATACTTAACCGTGTTTGTCGTTAAGGTTGACACCATAGGTTGTTTTGCTTGGTCTGGTTGTTTCGGCTGCCACTCTTCATCGTAGACTATATGATCGATATTCCTTTCGACTTAGATATAAAGAAACGTCATCATCAGCTTCCGTCCGTCTCTACTCTTTTTTCCAGCCTTGTATATAATTAAGTGGCATTGTAGAGCAGCGAGATACTGCGTCGACAGCGATATTGTTTCGCCTAACATACACCTTTATACCCAACGCTGTCCACGTATGTCCATGTGATGCAGAGTGGCAGACGATAATTGAGATTCAATTCTCAGGTAGCTTATCAGTAATACAGACCAAGGATTTAACTATCGATATACTTTACCTGTGTAGGTTCGTTCAGCTTCTGTCGGCTTCTCCGTTGTTATACCTTATATTTTGGAAAGTTTGTGCGGTTTGCAAAATTCTGCATTGACATGTGAGGCACAATCTAGCTTTCGGATAGTTTTAACCCTTTTGGATTTTAAAAGAGTTGAAAATTGCTGGCACAATATGTTGGACACTCCTACGCACTTAAACGATATTGACAAGTGATGTGACGCAGGGCAAATTTTAAACAGTACACTTCAACCCACCTCGTTATAGTTCATGGTTCACGAGAGCAGACTAGTTGTAAGAAAGAATTTGTGATATCTGATAACTATAAGATAGTTTGGCACGACATTTTTGGCAGAGGTAGTTTTGGAAGTGCCTTCTCTCTTGCGGTTAAAACAAGGGTTAGATTAAGGGTGAGAGTAAAGATTGGGTTAAGTGTTAATGTTTGGTTGAGGATTACATCTAGAGTAAGTGTTAGAGTAAGGATTGGGGCACGTGTTCAGTTTGGATTGGGTATAGCGAAATAAGTAGTTGATAAGGCAAAAGTAAATACGTGATTGTAATCAGCCTTATATGGTTGTGTCAAAAACTTTACATTTAAGTCATCCAACCGGAGCTGTCATTCGAAAGCTTTCGCCTATTTCCCAACCCATAACACTCATTTTACAGCAGTTACCGTAAGAAACAAGCTTGGGGCTAGCTATATTAAAGGTGCGCTACGAATGACAACCCCGCACCTATTTTTAGTAAGAAATTATTGCTATATAGATTTTACATTACAATACTGTAGTAATTTATTTTTTGCGCTATCCTCATGCTTTTTTCTATTTATTTACGCCTGACCTCAAAGGAAGGTCCGTCTGTGCTGACATCTGATAGCAGTTTCTATAAATGCTGGATCCACAGAATGAAAGTTAACGTTTCTGTAGATATTTTTTATTGAAGATATTTAATCACTGATAGCGAAGTACAGTCCCAAATAATTTAGTGCTCTGCTTAAAAAAAATTAATTCTACTTTCAGGCACCAACTTCCACGGTAGATCTAAATACATTTTTGTGGGTTTACTAAACGTGATATCACATGCTTGGCTTCGTCGTTTTCCCAATAAGCAAAGTTGATGGCGATTTTTTCTGACGTATGTTGCAGTTGGTGCGTAATGTGTTTAGAGAACCTCTCTCACATCTAAAGTAACATGGCAAGATTAAGACTTTGGTTTTGCGTGCAAATAAATCCAGTTAAATAATAGTGCAGGAAATCGCCTATCGAATTTACACCTTGCATAATTTTTACAATATTATAGGTAAATGTCAGATGGCAGATATACTACATGTTACATTGCTGGCTCGTGTAAACTAAGTGTGAGTTTATTACGTGAAACAAGGGAGAGGTCGTCTGAAATTGTGTCAACAACTTCTTTGGAATTTTCGGCTAAACCGATGCAGTTTTTGAATCCTATGTTCTAAGAGGGAGTTCAAAGGCACCTACCTATATTTCCTTAAATAAATTTGACTTGACTTGACTTGGTGGCATTATGTCTAGTAAAAAAAATCCATAAAAACTTTTGTTCTGCATAGAGGACTGCAATAGTTCAATTTTATATACTATTTGGTCCTAAATGCCTGTTGATGAAAAAAATGGTCGAAAGAGATGGACCGATTTATTCTGAGACATCATCGTCTGAGTACCCTGGTGATAGTTACTCTCTTTCGGGACTGTTTCAGCCCTGAAACATATCTGGTATTATAATTGTGGTCAAGACTCAAATTTGAACTGCTTTTTTTTGCTGCTGACTGTGCGTGAGATTGACTGATTGGGGTCCCGTGTGACTTTTGTCCACTTTGCTGCTCTCGTAGGTATTGCCAATTCAGCGTGCTCACAGGGCGGTACCTCGTCCACCAACGGACAAATCATTTGCTGCTGCCCGCGTAATTTCATGTCAACGAGGTTTGCGGGGCGGTGAGCTACCATTCCACGCTACGAACCACCAACAAGGTAGCTAGACTACTGGTGAAATGTTGGTCTTCAACTGGCACACTTCACAGATCCAACATAGCTTCTTCCTGCCTACCAGGCTGTAAGTCAACTACTCAAGTCATTTAAAACAAGGCCAGCAGGATCGTTAAAAAAGGTATAAGCGTGGATTATAAATGATATCAGAGAATTATTGGAAAGAGCAGGCTAGGAATGAAGTCACAATCGTAGACAACTCCTTAGCGCCGCATCCACAAGAGTGACGCGGCTTTCGAATTGGAGCCACACATTTTTTTTGCTCTCAATTCACCAACAACACCAACATCGACAATTCTCCGTAGGATGACAACTAACATAAAAAAGCGTGTGAAGAAGCGAAAATGCAGAAGTTTAAAAATGGTCTGTCCTCATAGATGATGTGAATGTCATGAAAAACTTGACTTGTGAGTATTACATGGCCTTTAATCTTTGTTCTTTTAAAATGACCTTACCATACGCTTGCCGTGAATGCAGCTTTTTTGCTGAAAATTCAGGTTTTTCAAATCCTCAATATAGCATTTTTCTTCTTTTTCTCCACGTCAGCTCACGCGGGCAGCAAACAGCGATTAATCCATTGGTTAATGAGGGTTTGACATAACCACCAACCATAAAAGGACACACGGTCACACCAAATCACCAACGTTAAGCCTAGCAGATACTAAGCAGTGAAGAAGGAGGTCAAAGTTCGTGCTTCGAGCACGGATATGATACTAGGCATACATCAAGGCTGAAACAGTCCCGCCAAACAAGAAAATTACCACATTATTGCACCGATGGAAACAAGTGTGTGTCAAAAAGGTCAGCCCCAAAATAATTCGGTCATTTTCTTCTGAGTTTTTCATTCTCTTCTGTGGACGATGGATAAAAGGAGAAGATATCTTGACCGCATAGTAATCAAAGTTTGAATTTGGACCTGATATCCACATCTTTTATGAAAATGGATGGGATTTTACCTTCCATATTTCCGTTTGTTCACTCGTGCTGTTTCTTGCTAGATGAAGCGTGTGGAATGCTGATATGCCGATGTACGTGAACACGCATCACAGACGCTTAGGCGCAAACAACGGGAGCATTTTTTAGCCATTAACTCAGACTGAAGAGGGTGAAATACCTTACTAGGATTGAGACCGCCTAATTGGTTGATCGTTTTAAAGTGTATTTTTATTATAATGTCAGCCAAATGCAGAGCAATTACTGGCAGTTTAAGAGAACATTCAAAAGGTACGGTTATAGATGACCGCTAGTTTTTACATTGAGCTAAATTAAAACTTGAGAGCAGGGAGAGTGACAGGGAGAACGCAGGCGTCTATAAATCGTTAGATTAGGTCTTCTTTTGTATTACGGTTTATGCATTTTGATAAAATGGCACTCAATATCAAAGAAAATGAGAGGTTATATGCCAGAATTAGACAGATATACCGGAAACAGGAAACGTAATTAGGCAAAAAGTCAACGAATTCAAGAATGGGAGAGGATCACACTTGGCAAACTGAATGTACTAATTAATGGTCGTTAGGCAGAAGCTGACGCAAAATCGAGGCAAAATATATATATCTTAGGACAGAATGGGTTAAAACACCATCAACCTTTTTTGTTCTGCACCAAGCGTTTTGTGCAAATCGCATAAAATTGCAAATGTGTTAAAAAATGCTGTACGTATGTCCAGAGCATCTCGTTTTGCAAGTGTCAGTAAAAAAAGAACAAGCAATTGTGGGAACGTATTAAGGATCGGATCAAAACGGTTTTTCAGGCTGTAAGTGACACTGAAGGCCAGTCATGGCGAAACGTGGACTGCACGAAGGATTACAGTAGGTGACATATCTGGTGAAAGGTTGAGGAGTGGCGGAGTTAACACAAACTGGAGGTCGTTAATGAAGGTCGTTTGGTTGGCTTGAGGTGCAAAATGCTGTTCACTAGAATAAAATTTCGTTCAGGTCAGTATGCATTGAGAAAATATAGGCAAAAATGGGCAAAATCTTACGTTTGTTGATGACCTAGGAATTTCCTATGATATTAAGCACTAATGTATAAAAAGGATTCACAAAGAGCAGAAAAAGTTAAATAATATTTGTGCAATAGAGGGAAAAATTTGTTTTGCGTACATAAAATTGAGGTAAGCGTTCTTACAAGATACATAACTGGAGTCTTAAAAAAATTGATGAATCTGGTAACCAAATGTTTGCTCTACAAATTCGTTATGTTTAGTGCCCTAAAAATAAGTAATCAACATACAAGATGCAAAAAATATCTTAATGCGCCAACATTAGTAGGCTTACCTGACTTACGATGGACTTACTCGAAAACCAAATCTATCGAAATAATGTCAAAATATAGAAGGAAATCAATTAATATCAAAAATCAATACGGAAGAAGTAGACAATTACCGTGGTTAGACATATTTGAGGTTATTGCGGGTCACTCCGTTGTCCAATTAAAATCAATATACACTGCCCTGAAAAAAGCGAACGTATAAAAAACTGCTCTGGTTAACATAGAAATATGAGTTCTTTTATTTCCAGCGCAATTTCCCTCTCAGTTTTAGGGAAGTCAAAAACCGGTCAAAATATGTCATTTTGATTTTGACTTTAACTTCGAAAAACGTACCCTACACAGATATTCGACTTCAAAATACCTAACTACAGCGCCTTTTAATGAGGTAACGCTTGCTAGAAATTTTTTTCAATAAATTCAAGTCGTATTAATTTTTGGCTTTTCTTGTGATAATTTTTTTTTCGACATAGCGTTAGATGTTTGGGTGATTCGTATCTCATAATCAACTCAGGCAGCTATGAAAGGAGGAATGTTTACGAAGTCTTTATTTAGGTAAATGCTTAATTAATATTTCTTATTTATAATTTTTCGGTATAAAGGTTTAATGAAATCAGTTTTTATGGACAAACAAAGCCGCTCAACAGCCGGGATGTGATTTTCATAGAAAATGTTTTGCAATTGACAATCGAAAATTATACAAAAAACGAAATAATATTTTCGTTAACTAAAAACGGAAATGTGTGCTAAGATTCAAAATTTGGATATAACTGTACCTAAGGTGACTACATCCATTTTTGATGCATAATGAGCAAGTTTAAATGTTATTGGATAACATTTAGTATATAACGATTTTGTATTTTTTCTGATCCTATGTAACTTTTCCATCCCTTTCCATTCATATGCCTTAAACACACTTTTATACACATTGAACTGGTAAATTGTTCTATTGCTATTTCTTGAATTAGCAGAATTTTGTAAAAATTACATTTTTCTATGCTAATAAATTGTAGTTTCTCATTTGATGGAGAAATTTTTTTGGGAAACGGTTACAAACTTTATTCGTAAAATGTTCAGCACTAGCACGCTAGATCATTTTCAAACGTAAGGAAATAGTGTGAGGAATAGTTCACGTGTTTAAACGTGTCAAAAAATCGATAGTGCTCTGTCAGCTGTGGTCATTAGCTTGCTTTTGTGGTTGGTCTATTTTTCAGGCTTTTTGAAGGTTAATGTATATTGGATCCAATTTAACGTGCCTGTTGATGCAAGATTCGTCAGAAATCATAGCTTCTAAAAATGCGCGACCCTTCTTTTATGGGCAAGAGCCGCCAATGCACCTTTTGTCCCATGCAAATTAGTGCTCAGTTTCTACTACTATGTGCATGGCGACCTCGGACAACGTATATCGTCCCTTTACCGCTCGTTGATTTTCACGTATGCGTGTGGAGGCCAATCATCCTGTTTGCCACAATAAACTATATTGCAACAGCTACAAGGAATTTTGTAAACGACCTCTTTTCTGTCTAAATAGCCAACCCTATCCCTATGTGTACAAGCTGATTTCGTAGAGTATGTGTTGGTTTCTGCTCTACTCGGGTTTGATACTCCTTAAACGAGTTCAGACACGTTTTTAATATACGGAAGTGTTCGCCAATTGGGCGCTTCATCGAAACATTCTAGATCCTTTTTTTTATTTTTTAAAACATTTGCAGTTTCATGCATCGACGCACAAGCTCTCTGGGGTAGCCGTTTTTTGAAAAAAGTGTGCTGACTTCCCGCAAAATGACATTCATTACGCTCTCCAAAGTTTTTCAGGAGAATGTGCACCTACTGTAGTTGATAATAAGTGTAAAACCGAGTGCTTGTTAAAAAAAGACTAGGAGTTCAGGCAAAACGTTTAGCCAAAATTCAGAGGTGAATCTGTTGAACCTCGAACAGCTAAAATGGTGTTTCATCAGTGTTGCCACAGGTTCAGGTGAAAAAAAAACATGCTATTAAGGAAAAGCTGTTTAGTAGAAGATATGAATCGTTGAAAACGTTGGATGGTAACTGCACTTACACAGTGCAGGCCAGCATGGACGAGTACTGCTGTGTTGCGTTGACAATGGTGAAAAGTGAAATGAGGGTGATCTAGAAGAAGTACAAAAATGACTAGGCCTAACACTTTGGAAATGTCATATTTTATAAGGATGTAAATGTCGTTAAATATTTCCTGAAGACCCATTTTATCTAAAAGTATTTCTGTGCGTCTCAACATTTGTCACGAGAGTGCCAAGAGGATAGCGGTTCTTTTAAAGATTCTGTTTAAAATATCGCAATAT
The DNA here is from genome assembly GCA_036362985.1 of Ligula intestinalis. Lineage (NCBI taxonomy): Eukaryota > Metazoa > Platyhelminthes > Cestoda > Diphyllobothriidea > Diphyllobothriidae > Ligula > Ligula intestinalis. The sequence goes on from JAYGXS010000005.1 coordinate 61,249,185, forward strand.
AACTAGAGCATGTTTTGGCGTTCGAGTCTCTAAGAAGGGTGGGAACATTTTCAGATATGCCACTCTGTAGCAAACACATGTTATGAAATGACATATTGCGATCATTTTGATTTCTCTAGAATTTTGCTAACATCGCTATTTAGAACTGAAATACCTGGTTCAGAGTTCCAATGCGATAATTGTCTGAGCCTCAAACTGTGATCGAAAAACCGCTTGGGAGACATGGTCAGTATTAATGCAATCTTAGTTGTCAAAGCATATTAACGTTTGGGGACATAACCTCGTATATTTACATAAAACCTTTCAAATAACACATGCCCGGAAGACAATACGGCAAGCATAAGGGAAAATAAATTATAAAAAATATGGCGATATATGCAGACCAGATGCCAGCTGCACTCGAAGCCTGGCACAAGTGGATAACGTTCATCAACCGCTAGGTGGTGTTCCCCACATCTTCTTGAGCCCCTCGAAGGCAGCTCAAGGAAAGAAGTGGAAAACGTAAACACGGGTCTTACATGAGTCAGTCTGCTGTGGACAAACTCAGAACCGCACTTACATAGGGACTTGACGAAAGGGGGACATAATCGCAGCCAGTCCATCTAGGCGGATTGAAAAGGCAAAACCAGACGAATGTTTTAGCGCAGGAAAGGGTCTGCACCTAGGATGACAGCTTAGATCAGGGAGGATACTGGATACAGCTAAACAAGAAACCCATCCTGGTGCAACAGCTGAGCCCGAAGCGGGGCGTTCAACAGCTGCAACGACACGAAGACCAAACAAGACGTACGGAGCAGAAAGTCAATTCTGTCATTCGCAGGCAGATGTACGTATTGAGTAGCCAACCCCTCCCCATCACCCCAGCTCGCATGCCCCTAAGACTGATAACTGCTGCAAACGGCAGAACAGAAAGCAACTAGTGGAAAGCTTTAAACTATCACCGACTGACCAGGGCCCTATCCGCAAGAAGCCACACTCCAAGTCCCGCAAAATTCGCAATCCCGATTAACTCTGCTTTTCACTCACATATAAGTGTTGTGAGATGTGGCGTGACACTTACCTTCGATGACGGAGACTTATGTGCTTTTAAAATGACGGAAATTAAAAGTATGGATTCCGAGATCGCTGTTCCTTCTAATTTGTGCCCGGTGACTAGCATATTTGCCTCTTAGGCAAAATATGTATAGATGAGATGGATTCAGCAAAGCAGAGGGAGACCGGAAGCACAATTTTCGGCCTGTTCACCATCACCAAGAAGGCATACCTAATCTAAAGTTGTGGATCACCTGAGAGTTAAACCCGGGACGTTTGTTCATTGAGTTCAATAATCTACCTCGGCACCACGGGCTCCTAGATTTGCCATTTGAGATCGGAAATATGATGGATGTATGTGCGTTGCTGATTGATTAGAGGAATAAATCAGTTTCACTTTATGCAGGTGCTTACAACGCCAATACGCCAGACCATCACATTGATACTAGTATTGTATGGTGAAACGGTCTGAAGAATAGGCAACTTGATAACCGGTATAATAACGTTTCTCAATGTCGATTATTGCACATATTTTTTAACCAATCACATATATCGACTGTATATTGCTGTATCCACCTAATGAAAATTACCCGATTGAGCACAGCACAGGTGAGGAAAAGTCTTATTTGACTTAACTGGATACTTTACCATTCTCGTTGTTAGGGTTGTTCACCAGACAGCTTGCGAAGCTTGCTGTGTGTATGCAAGACCAATTAATTTATCGGTTCAAACTGCAGATATCTGCAGCTTCAACAAATTCGCAAGTTTTACACAACCACCCGATATTCCTTCTATCAACTCAAGCCTTTTTTCGCCCAAATATTCGGATTTAATCGAGAAGGAAATAGCTGACTGATCTCGGTATGGTCCATAAGACCAACCAGGTAAAACAAGCCATGATAGACTGTGTGAGGGAACGTCATTGGTGTAAGCTGTAGCTACATCGGCTAATCTGTCCACAACAGCTCCAGAATATCTTTCTTTACTCTATTGTGATTTTCAAAAAATGACAAAATACCAGCTAAAATATTGTAATATGCAGTCGCATTGGTACACTTAACGTATATATTATTTCGCATGTTCACTTACCACAATGTTTTTTTAAGCCTTTAAGAAAGGCTACATGGTAGCTACAATTTACTTTGATCTAAAATAAGCCTTTGAAAAAGTTCCCCATAAAAGATTGATCTCGAAGCTACTGAGTCACGGGATTCGACCCCTCCTCCGATTCTAAGAAGTACAACTTCGAAATATAGCATCAGAACCAGCTCATATAAGCATTGGTGTTTTTCAAGGCACTATCCTAGGTCCTCTCTTATTTCTTATTTAAATTCATGAGTTATCCACGATATCAACGTCTGCTTAAACATATTTATATGCAGATGACTTAAGGCTCGCATATGCCTTTAACAAACATTCGATTATAAGTGTGCATATAACAATTGACTTAGATCTTCGAAAACTATCGACTGGAGTGTTCAGTGTCAAATGCCGTTTTCACCAACAAAATGTCATCTCATGATTTTTGGACCACGAAAGCTTCCCCCATAATGTTAAGTGGTCAAGAAATAAAAGAGATAACATATAAAAAGGTTAAGGTCTTAGCTTTTGTAATACTTTTGACTAATGCCCACATGTTAATCAGATCACACCAAACGCTTTACCTATTCTAGATTACTGCTCAATATTTTTCGGTGCCATGTCATCAGATGACAGACAGCAACTAGAAAGAATCCAGAGAAGGTTCACCAGATTTCTGTGTAAACGCGATGACGTTCGCGACACCTATAGAATAATGTACAATAGATATGGTCTTAAACCCCTCTGGCAAAGGCGGCTCCAAAGTGGTTTAACTTTACTATTTAAAGTGACACATAATCATAAAATCCTAAGCAATAAAACGCTACTAAATCAAAACGGTTCCCGTCCGACTAGAAACAACCAGCCTACAATTCATAACGCTAAAGGTAGGATGGCCCAGCGAACAAATTTCTACACCATAAGATATGCGATCATATGGAATGCCCTACCCAACGATATTCGCAAAAGCCACAGTTAAGCCAAATTTAGAAGAAAGACCAAGCAGTTCTTCTCAAATGACATGACGCATATATTTCTGAACAAAATGGGACACTTTTCTTACCAGGTCTTTGACATCCAATTCGGACCAAAAGGGATCTAACGCTCCAGGAGTGTTCCCGCACCTTTTGGGGAAAACTGGCAACTGCTGGAGGCTTTCCAGACGACGGTTTCAACGCTGATCAAATCAAAGCTTCAACAAAATTGTGCCTTTCCTCCTTTTCCAATCCTTAAATATATAAAAATAACTAAGAACAATTTATCGATTCCAATATTATTCGACTAACATCTCAATATTTATTTAAAAAAATATAATGGAAGAAAATATTTTTTTCTACAACTATACTTAAATATATCTTGTTGCCTCTTACAATGTATCAGAAGTATAAATGCTTATCATATTAATATCAATCTCACTAAGATATTCGACAAAAGAAAGGCCAAGTGTCTTTTGCCGATGCACTTGAATGACGATGGTACTTCGCAGCTGCCTCGACCCACCTCAGACATCTGCAATGTCCTATATAATTATCAAACTCCTGCCACTTGACAACGATTGTAATCTCCTTATCGAGCAGACCCATCTATATGGAAGATGCAATGTCCTCAGCTGATTTTCCGTCTTCTAACTGACCGCGACTAAGTCCACTTCAGTTAAATGAAATGACATTTTTCCAGACCCCAATTATTCTTTTTATAAAACCGTAGCACGTACATTGTATAGTTATTTTATTTCATGTTTTCCTAGTATTTTACCTTAGAAATCAGTTTTTTTTCACTAAAAACAAACTTCTTATTTCGCACACTATTGACCAAGCAAAGGACCAAAACAAATGCAATAGTCACTGCGAAAGAAGGGGCTTGGGTTAGGTTTTTCCTGTCTTCCGGGGTTTTTGACGGCGCCAAAGATGTGATTTACAAATAAACCTTATTATAATTATTTAAGTAAGCATATCCTCGTACATTTACAGAAAACTACATCTATAAAACATGCTCGCAGGATAATACGGCAAGTATAACGGAAAATAAATTGTAAAAAATATGGTTTTGTATGCAGACTACATGCCAGCTGCACGCCTTCGTCATTGTGACAACGCACTGGTAAGGAAGCTGGGGACTCAACTCAAAACGATGCTCACCGAAATGCAGAAGAGCAATACGATCACCAAGTCGGTAGGACTGGCCATTTAACCAACAGAATCTTCCGAAGCAAAGTTTACCGGACTGCCAAAGGTACAAAATCCGGTTTTTTTAATCCAGCCAATCGTAAATTTACGCGGCGCACTAAAATTTAATCTGATAAAATGAATATCACGAAATTTGCAGTCATTGACATTGGATGCGGCCACAAAGGTCTGGTCGGCCACCCAATTATTGGAGCACCAAACCCTGAGCTACCGCAGCAAGCACCAAGCGTGCATAAACGCAGTTGCGCTCGAACGCTCTACAAATGTGCAGAAGCACATTGCAGTGAGCCGAATGACTGGAAATATGAAATGCACTCGAAGCCTGGCAGAAGGGGATAACGTACATCAACCGTTATTTGGCATTCCCCGAAGCTTTAGAAGCCCCTCGAAGGCAGCTTAAGGAAAAAGTAGCAAACGTCATCACGGGCCTTACATGACCCAGTCTGCGGTGAAAAAACTTGGAACCGCACTAACGTAGGGACTTGACGAAAGGGGGACATAATTACAGCCAGTCCATCTAGGCGGATTGAAAAGGCGAACCAGACGAATGTTTTAGCGCAAGAAAGAGTTTGCGCCTAGGACGACAGCCTAGATCAGGGAGGGTACTGGATACAGCTAAACAAGAAACCCATCCTGGTGCAACAGCTGAGCCCGAAGCGGGGCGTTCAACAGCTGCAACGACACGAAGACCAAACAAGACGGACGGAGCAGAAAGTCACCTCCGTCGGCCGCAGGCAGTTGTACGAATTAAGTAGCCAACCATCTTCCCTTCACCTCAGCTCGCATGCGCCTTAGACTGATAACAACTGCAACCGGAAGAAGAGAACGCAACTAGCGGGCGGCTTTAAACTGTCACTAAACGACTAGGGCCCTATCCGTCACAAGCCACACACCACGTCCCGCCAAATTCGTAATCCTGATTTACGCTGCTTTTCACTCACATATAAGTGCTGTAAGGGTTGGCGCGACGCTTTCTTTCGACGACGGAGACTTATGTGTTTTAAAAATGACGGGAAAATTAAAAGTATGGATACCCACATCACTCTTTCTTCTAATTTGTGCCCGGGGACTAGCATATTTGCTTCTGTCGGTAATATATATATGAGATAGATTAAACAAAGCAGAGGGAGACCAGAAACGCCATTTCTGGCTTGTTAACCGTCATCGAGCAGGCATACCTAATCTATAGTTTCTGAACACCTAAGAGTTAAACCCGAGACGTTTGGTCATTGAGTTTAAATAATTTACGTCGGCACCACGGGCTCCTAGCTTTGCCAGTAGAGATCGGGAATATAATGAATGTATGTGCGTTGCTGATCAATTAGAGAAAAAAATTAGTTCCACTTTGAACAGGCGCTTACAACGTGAACTAGCCCGACCTTCACATTGAGACCAGTATGATATGGTGAAACAGTCTGAAGAATAGGCAACATGATAAACGGTATAATAACGTGTCTCAATGTCGATTATTGCACAATTTATAACTGATCGCATGTAGCGACTGCCTATTGCCGTATCCACCTGATGAAAATAACCGGATTGAGCACAACTCAGGGGATGAAAAAGTCTTATTTGGCTCAACTGGATAATTAACCATTCTCATTGTTAACGTTTTTCACCAGACAGCTTCCAAAGCTTGCTATGTGAATGCGAGCCATCGGTTCGAACTGCAGTTAACTGGAGCTTAAACAAATTCTTAAAATTAACACAACCGCCTGATATTCCTTCTGTCGACTGAAGGCTTTTGTCGTCCAAATATTCGGATTTGATCAAGAAGGTTAAAGCTGACAGATCTCGGTATTTTCCATAAGACAACCCTGTTGAAACAAACCATTTAAGACTGTGTGAGGGAACGTCATTGGTGTAAGCTGTAGCTAAATGTCTAATCTGTCCACAACAGCTCCAGAACACCTTTCTTTTCTCGATTGTGATTTTCAAAAAAAATGAACTACCAGCTCAAATATTGTTATATACAGTTGCATTGGTACACTTAAATTAAATATCCTTTCGCATATTCACTAACCACAATGTTCTTTAAGCTTTTAAGCATGCCAACTTACCGATGGCTAACTCATTGCTTCTGCATCCACATGAAATTGACATCCGTCTAGAAAAATCTCAGAAGTGTTTGCTATATCATCCTCCCTTTGCGAAAACCGCATAAACTTTGCAGTCAAACATGTCGAATGGCACGCGCAGACGTTAAAACTGTATTCGTCGGCCAAATGTGCCAAATCACAGCTTACAATTCATACTGGATAGGGAAATGTAAAAAAATTATAAAGAGGGAACAAACAAGGACGAAGAGAGAATTCGATTCTTGTGCTTCCGCAATGATTTTCAATACGAACCGTCTGACGTGCACAAACCTCGCACCAGGTGCCACGAGAAGATCACCCTTTAAGATCACAGTGGATATTTTCTACGCTCCTCCTTGAGCATTTTTACATCGATTTCCCTTAACAGTTACCGTCTAGGACATTTTAGCTAAAACCATACTCATATAAGATTTATCTGCGTCTCTGGAATTATTTACCTCGCGTATAAGATCGTTTGATGTCAGAATTTAAGATTCTGTTTTTTAACCAAATCTACCAAAATGCAACCTTCGCGAACGGATCAAATAAGCGGCCTAGTAAAAAAAATCGTGTGAAGGCCAATATTCGAGTTTTCTCGAAACCATCACAGGCAGAGTCGTTTTTCGATAATAAATACATGTTTTACTGTATAAATTTAAAGTAATTTTTAACAAAAAGCTGTCGTGTTTATTAAGTTTACTCTGATAATTTGTCGTAAGTTATAGAGGAAAAATTATATAGACTGATTATAATAAATACGGATTATTAAACAATTTAACGTGCTTTTAACAACCAGCTGCGGTGTTTACTAAGTTAATCTTGGGTATTTGTCATATGCCACAGTCGTTAAATCCTATAGGCTGCTTTTTTTTCTAAACATTCTCATATTCAAACTATATTTTCATCAAAATATGTGAACAAAAATTGCAGCTCATCGTCGGATGTCTGTCTCGATACCCAAGCGGTGCCTTACTACGCCTAGTAGTCGAAGCCTTGATGTTAAGATGCAGCCACAAATCAAAACTGAGCAACTTGATGTATCTGCATTGCAAGTCTCGTTCGGCTTCATTATGAAGTTTAAACCTGTACTATCAATACTAAGGAACCTGTTTGATGGTAATTTATCTGATTTTCTTCACAAGATTGTAAAAAGTATGAGTCCCTCGTCCAGCTGATAATCACAAAAGTTTTTGATAGACAAAAGCGAAATTATAACTTTATTCTTCAAAACACCTCCACGCTTGGTCACCCATTTGATATTGCAACAGACGTTTTATGCTCGGGTGGATTCAACTACAAAATTGCGAAAGCAAAGCACCTCCAAGAATCCGCCAATTCTAGTTAAATAATTTTCACCGGTCAGGGTGGACTCAATATTTGCTCAACGAGGTCACATTTCTGATATTAATAAAGGAATAAATATATCCCCTGCCGAGATATCACACCAACGGAGCGAAGAAGTGCGGCTCGCCAGTCAAATTGACCAATGACTTCTCAGCCTACTATAAAGAAGTCTGGTCATAGTCCCGCTTGCGTCAATATTTCCTCTTATCAGTCACGCCGGATATCTGGTCATAGCCGTGCAAACGTCAGTACACCTGTTTTACTGCCCCCAAGTCTGGTCATAGTCCCGTTAACGTCAATCCCTTTGGACGTCAGGTCCTCAATGCCCCTCCACTTCAGCATTTACTGAGATAACAAATAGTCTAAAACCTTTTTTGAGTGCAACGACCCATAACGTCCGTTGCCTTCAACTCTGCAGCAAGCTCATCAATAATGTCGGCAACGCCACCGAAAGCGTTTAGGCCGACCACTTTGCCACCACAATCTAGCTCATCTCTGGGCCGTGCGAAACATTTAATTCACCGCATAATGCGTTACTAAACGCATCAGCCCCGACCTAATAAAACTCTAATTCGCACGACAGTAAATCGAACGGGTATAGCTTTAAATCAAATCGGAGTCGCAGTACAGGAGATTCTCTGTTTAAGGCCACTTGTCCTTACGCAAATGGTCCTAAAACTATTTTTTGTTCCCGTTTGTTCCTGCCAGTTCCTTTACCAACCTTCATTTACCCAAACTCGCAAACTTCAACATGCCTTCTAGGCTGCCCTCATTCATCCCTAATGGCCCAGAAACTTATTTTGGTTTCTCCTCTCCTCATTTTTCCATGCCCGAATATTGGGTCCGTGGATATTTAAGACCTTATGAGCCAATCATTATTGGCTACCCATATACGAATAGCTCAATACCCGTAAGTTCTTATTCCAAAATGAAAACGGTCTACAGATTACCTACCCATCTGCAAATTCCTTTTTATTAATAACGTAAGTTGTGGTGCTGCCACTCGAAACACACTATATGGCAAGGTTCTGAATGCCAGGTCTGATATAAAGAAGATGGCTCAACTTCGAGCCATTGCTTTTGAGATGACGTCCGATAATATATGCATAACAGAATTATGGGCCCATCCAATCATTTCTGATTCCTGTTTTATCAAGGAAGAGTATGATTTCTACCATCAAGATTGCATTAATAAACGTGGTGGTGGTTGTCTTCTCTATAGTAGAACGTCATTCGGGCACTTTCCGTTTATCTAAATACCGCGTCCTTCCCTGAAAATTGCTCATTCGCTTCTATTATCCTATTGCATCGGTGAAAGGCAATTATCGGATGTGTGTATAAGCCTCCTAACTCATCATCTAAAGAAGATGCTTATATTTGTGAAATAGTCAAGTTTATTTCAGAGTCAGCTTTCGAAATAAAACTTATTGCTGGAAATTTTAATTTTTCCGAAATCGACTGGTTTTGAAACAATTGTCCACCTCAATATCAGTATTTCCTAGTTATCATTAATTTTTTCTAACTAGTGTTAAGTGGTTTTCCCTCCAACAAGACAGAATCGTATCCAGGGTCTGATTTTACAGACGGTATTGTTCCCTCTACGATGACTTTAAGCAGAATATCTTCCAAATATATCGTAAATTAATTCACTGTTTTCTTCCGTTTCATTTTGGTAAAACGGCTAGCACCATTCGTACCTATCATGGTTTTAAACCTCGTGCATATTAGCTTCATTAAATATTTTCTTGAAGCATTGGATTTGCAGAGTCTCTCCTCCACGAACGACGCTGCATGTGTTTCTGAACTCACCTCGGTCGTTTCTAATAAAATGTTAGAATTTGTGCCCAACAAAACCCTATGCATCAGAATCAACGATCCCTCTCTTTTTTTGTCAAGACTACAGAGATTGAGGTTCGCTGTCTGTGCATATAAGGATCGCAGAGTTTTTCACATTAGCGTCCAAAATTAGTCCTGCCCGTGACCAATAAAAGGAACTATGCGTACGCAGCATGTTAAACTCTGTGAAGTCGGTGGCCCAAATGTTGCTTCAAAGGTCGTCCGATAAACGAGGTTATGAAATCCCAAAATTGTTAAGTGAAAATAAAATATTTGTACTCGATGAGTCTGACAAGGGGTGAACTGTTTAATGCAAATTTTGCAAAGCCTCATACGATGGAATTCGAACTCGGGGTAGAAATCCATTATTATTTGAGTCCTTAACTCAGGATCTCGTTCGTACGTAAATAAATACCAAGATTTTCGTAAGCCCCGGCCCTAGTTTAACTTATGAGAAAGATGATATTTTATCAAATGCTTAGAATACAAGCTTTTCAGCTACTGACAGCATAAATTTCTAGCATGATGATTATGCAAAACGTGTCACTTAGCTTTTATTCAGCACGCCACGTCCCTATGTAATGAGCAACAATCAGTGGTTATTATCTACTTTAAACTGACCAAAGCCTTCGAAAAGGTATCGCACATACGGCTTCTGGTAAAACTGGAAGCCATCGGGATCCCTTCCCCTCTCCTCGACTTCATCGGTTCCTACTTGTCTAACTGCAGCCAGAAGGTCCTAGTGGGTAACAGCTATTCCACTGTTCAGCTGATCAAGATTGGCGTTTTTCAAGGCACTGTTTTGAGTCCTTTGCTCTTCATTCTATACATAAACGAAATTTTGACTTTTCTAAAAAATTCATACAATCCCATTTATGCAGACGACCTCAAATGCATATACTGATTTTCTAAGTTCGCGTTGATAAGATAAATGCGGACTTACTTACCCTCCCATTTTGGATTGCTACCTAGCACGTGGAATTTTCTCCATCCAAGTGTATTTCCATATGTTATTGCACCACGAAGGTTCCCCGTCCCCTAGGCTTTCAAAATAGTTCACTTTTAGAACGCTCCACCATAAAAGAATTAGGTATAAGTTACACAAATAAACTAGCATTATCGCCCCATACGGATGGAATATCTGTGTAGGCTGCAAAAATATGTGGTTTTATATCACATAATCTCTCCTTGCTTGAAATATATCGCATATATGCTCTACCCATCTTAAAATACTGCTGTCCCCTCTTTTTTTCAAATGAATGCTTCTGACCGCGGTAAGGTTTGTAATGCACTAAGAGTGTTTGCTCTTCCTCGATCCACTTTGTCTTATACGAAGAAATGTCAGTTAGCAAACATGACATTTATTTTGTTAAGAAGACACAAAAGGGGGCTTCTGCTTCTTTTTTCGCGTATTCTTTGCCTTAACCTCCGCCAGATCAACGCTTTTATTCTCGCAGATAGACGTTATGCCACTCGTAATTCCTCCAGGATAATTGAAATTATAATATTCTCACTACGGACTTCTAGTTTTCCGTCTATCTTTGGCGTTCAAGGCCTCTTTATTAAAGGCGCAGTGATGAGTTTACACTCGTCCAACTGACTTGGGTAAGAACAGTAAACTAAGACCTCGACCTCACTACGTGCAATGCAGACGGACGCCTGGGCCGTTCGTTTGGCTGACGCCTTCAAATATTATGGAAATATACTTTTTCGTAACAGCTGTTTTTTCCAATGCAACGTTGGTTTCGTTCAAGCTTGTTTCAAACTATTACCTGTCAGAAAACTTGAGATAAGATCGAACAATTTTGCATTAGTGTTTTAAACCAACTGAAGTTTGGATCAGTGGGACAGCATTTGTACTAGTTGAAACTTTCCGCTTAAAATAAGAGACCGATTTCAGAGGAGATGATAGAACAACAAGCACTGGCATGTGCGTAGAGGTTCGTGCGTTGGGGAACGAGAGAGTAGGGGTAGGGGAGATAATTGGGTTAGATTGTGAGGGTTGGTCAGAGGGCTGACAAATGGAGTGATAATTGCGCGCAGCTAACGACTGTCACTCGGGGATGGGGGTAAAATGCGATCACCACCTGACATCGGGGTCGGACACGGACGTGAAAGGGCTTATGTCAGCTTGTTCTGACAACAATGCACCGGATTCGCTAGCCGCATTGCCACTGCTTCGGCTGTTGCAAGCATTCATTGGCGTAGACCTTGGAAAATTTGGCTGGTGTCTGGTAGACAACCTGAAAGTCTTCGTTAGTATCCACTCGATGATTCGTATCGACAAGATGTGCCAGAAAAGAACTCGAGATTGATGTAGTTTAATCTATACTAAACCAGGTCGGTATGTGTTCACGTACCCTTTTTTTCAGGCGCCTCGTTGTTCGGCCTTTGTATGATGATCCACAGGAGCAAGTGAAAGAGTAAATACACATAGATGTGGCCTTCAACGGGAGTCGGTATTTACCTCTTAATCGTAGGACAGGAGAGTTCGGGAAGAAGACTCGTAAGTTTTCCGTGGGGAACGCGCCTGCAATTTTGGTCCTTAGATGCTGGCTGAGAAGCTTACAGGTTGCATTGCCTTAGAATAGCAGTCTTATGTAAACGTCCTTCTTTTCTGTGGCTAGGGTGTGAGGTTTTTTGACTCGCTTGCCAATATTCCTGAGGATAAATCCTCTCCGGGTATCCATTTTCAATAAGTGTCTGCGTCAGCTAATGAAATGCGGCTTCGACTGTGTTGGAAGAGAAAAACTGTCATACTCTAGCTGTTTATCCCTGGAGTAGAGTTCATTTTATATTTAGGGGGACAAAACTATGACAGTTGGTGCATTGCCACGTCCAGATTTTATTTTAGAAGACTCTACGCAGGATGGATCCATCACCTTGCCTTCGCAGAAGGACATCAAGAAACGTTATTGCATCGTCTTTCTCCGTCTCTGCAGTAAATTTGAGTGATGTGTGCACGTTGTATAGTACTGTTGCAGTCAAAACGCTAGTAAATATGAGTGGGAAGAGGATACCATTTTTGATTGGTCCACGTTCACGCCAATTTAGTGAAGCATGTTTGCGCGCGTCCTTTGCACTATGACGCGCGGCCCTCGCACAACGCATAACTGTGTATCTATTTCATTTATGGGGGTCTTATACGTCAGTGTGGATACACTTATTGATTCATTAATTAAATCATTACGTATTTTTCCCATATTTTCATGTATGCTCAAAATAGCTCTCGTGGAGGAATTAACATATTCCTTACAAGTGTGTGCTTCCAAAAGGATTTGCAACTCTTTCAAACCTTAGCATCAATGCTCTACATCCCTAGTTCTGACTTCAGTTCCCATTATGTCACCTCCTTGATGTGGACCTCGGCTAAACGGGCTGAAGTGATTTTAAATTAGGTTGATGGAAGTTGTCACTTGGACGGGTGTGGAACCGGCCAACCGCAGCTGAAAATATGAATTTGATGGCGGCTCTTTGATTTCTGTTAGTAAGTTGTCAATTTATTCCATTATTAATTATTCCTTATTGATATTGCCAGGACTAATTCATTTTTAGGCATTTATTTTCAGATATAAGGGATGCATCTATTGTGGGCCAATTTATAGCCCACTTCCTATTAAGCTGAGCGCATGTGAGACCTAATTAAGTGTTTACTTTTTTAAAGCAAGCTTTTCGCATTTGGGGTTCACGCCTACTAGGCCATTAATGAGATATTGATGTTTTGAGAAATTAAAGTTTCAACACCATGTGCATTTGAGACTGGGCAGGGTTTTCATTTCAGACTTTTTCGTAATACCTTTATGCTTACAAACAATTGATGACATAGTAATTTTAATCATAGGTTCAAGTGCCTTTTCTGCGATGCACACAAAGCACTTATAAAATATACAGGTAAATCAGGGCATTGCAAAAATGGTCGGTTATGCAACTGCAGGCGAAACGCATGATGCCGTTTAGTTCAGAAAAGTAAACACGAACGAAAACTCACTTGTTTTAAGTATGATAATCGCGTGCAGGATCATTAATCAATGTGATGTCAAAAGGCATGAGTCAATGGGTGCAACTGGAAAAACAGATCAGGCATTGCTCAGAGGTTCTAGGAGTTTGAATGCTATTTGAGGCATTTCATGGAGAAAAATTTGTGCAAAACGGAGGTGGCATTCTGCGAGAATGTTCTGGGCACGCCATTGAGAGCTCATCCTGGTGTCTGTCTGTATCCCACGGAGCACATGAAGAGGAGACCTTAGGGGAGAGAAAAACATCCCACAGAGCAGCAGGTACGACAATTTTACGCCACTGCTTTTGGCCTAGGAACACATTCACTGTAGAGGTGATTGCCGACCTGATCGCTGCTGTTTGCTAAGGGAAATGAAGACAATGAGAAGGTGTTTGCTCAGACGTGATGGAAGGAGAATGCATTAAAGACGCATTTCAAGGAGAAAAGTGTGTGCAAAACTGGAATGGCAGTCTGCGAGAATGTTCTGGGCAAGCCATTGAGAGCTCATGCCACTTACTCTCTGTATCTCACGGAACACACGAGGTCACAAAAACATCCCGCAAAGCAGCAGGTATAACAATTTTACGCCACTGCTTTTGGCCTAGGAACACAGTCACTGTAGAGGTGATTGCCGACCTGATTGCTGCTGTTTGCTAAGGGAAATTAAGACAATGTTAAGGTTTTAGCTTAGGCGTGATAGCGAGAAAATGAGTCGAGGACGCAATAGTATAACTAAGCAAATTACTAGCGCCATGCTTTATGGCATGTAAATGCTTTGTGTGAGTCTATACTGACAATCTTGCGGTGGTTTCTGATGAGTAAGGGGTATGTTTAGCTGTGCCGGTCAAACATGACCTGGAAGGTTTCCAAGGATTTGGACAGGACATTCTTGGGTCCCGGCCTGAAACAGCAAAACATATTTTGAGAGAGTCTCGTCGTAAGCTAGTGGAATTGGCCAGCTAAGACATTTTTTTGGGGCGGGACAACAATCCGAAACCCGCAGCATGCAAAATGTTCACAGCTTATCGCCGCCTACCTATCCGCAATCCAGGATAGACAAGTCACGTCAATCTTTATGTTGTTTCCCTTCTCTGGAAATTGACAAGAGTTCAATGCAAGCGAAAGCGGTCAGCCATATTTTCCAGGTCGTCTGCTCAAAGCATATGACTGATGGGCTTACTTTTGCTTAATAAAAGCGCAGTTACCTATGTAGCTTCTATTCTTTGCACAAAAGTGGTGATGTACACGCGAATTGTCCTGTTTTGTTGTTTGGTGGTACGGTTGAGGTCTTGCTTCTGGTCAAGCGGTAAGTGTATTTAATGTAGCAGATAAAAACCGCATGCTCTCTTGATTCAGCCGTATTATTTTGTTGTTGTGAATAAAATAATGTGTTGTTATTTCATTTGTTAGATAGTGGTCTGATCGTTACCTATTATCATACATTTTGAAGATAACTTGACCGTAATATCCACCGCTCATAAGCACATTATATAAATGCCTGTTACACCAATCTGTTTGAGGACATACTCGTCCGTCTATGTCGTCATTAGATATCTCACCTCAGCCTTTACCAAAAGGTGACTAAAATATAGGCAGGATGACATTAGCAGCAATGACATGGAACACTCGAAAGGCCTTTTCTGGCTTATGGAGCATCATCGGCTAGTGATACCGAACACCAGTGGTACCGCTGAAATTGCTGCCAAGCTGGAGTTTTGAATTTGCCATTTTTGTGGTCACAACGAACGTCCTAACCATTTTCCTTCGTACACACGGGGCCTATGCTCACGCCGCCTCATGGTGGGGGCTCGTGTGAGAGCTCTAATAGCAAACTGGACAGACGATCATGTCTTCTGACAGATCTGTATACGCATATCTGTCAGTTGATATTCCCGATCTAGTGTGCGAACATTAAAGTATACATTTTTCCAAAATGATTATCCTCTTCTGAAGTAAATGCGTTGGGCTTCCCGTATTACAATGTACATGATGATAAAAAAGGCGCCGATCGAGCAGTTACGGCAAGTATTCATCCCCCAATTGAACGTTGAGCCTCTGTCTGGGGGCCGTCAGAACCCGCACAAAAGGTTATCAGGTAAGCAGACTAATAGTACCAAAGCATACTATAATGACCATTTGTGGATTAATAACATTCAACATATGGGTGTTCGCAACCCAAAGGGCTCGAGCAGACGGGTCTCGAGCCCTAAACTGACCTTACGTTGCCATAACCCTCTAATAAATTATAACATGGCCAACGGCAATCTGGTAATTACTTACATGTTTGTGACAGTCGCCACAACTGCGTGTCTTGTCTCCCATGGATTGCAAATTTTCGTTTATAATCCAAAAATTTAGAATCTGCATTGGGGGCATTGGTTTATATTGTTTTTGGCATCCATCAATAAGTTGCAAAATGTCCAGCCCATTCGTTAACATTTATTCCAATGGAATTTCCTCCCGCTGCAAACTAACGTCCTCTTTATCATTTGAAGATAACCTGCAGTGTCCACGTCGGGATGGCTCGTTTAGTTTAACGGGCGTTGCGGAGCACCTAGTCAATAAAATCGATCTATTGAAATGCACTGTGACGGATAGAAGCGGCGTCACGCTAAAGTTCAGGATGGAATTTGAGGAGAAAGCCAAGGTTTCAGAATGTTTATTTTTACGAGACAAAATGCCAGCAAGTTACATTCAGTATATCTGCCATCTGGATTTCCCCTCTGTTGTGATGCAAATTAACAGAGTGGTAAGTTATGTGAGCGAACTAACTGCCCATAAATTAACCGAATTTATGAAACTGCGAAACAAAACGAGACCTTACGAAGTTATGTTAACTACTCTCCGCTTTTTTTTCTTGTTAATGTAGGTTGAACATACGCTTCATGGTATCACCATCATCTGTCTGCAAAATGTGTCAGCGACAATTGTCATCGACCTTTCTTACTGGGAAGCCGACGAAAGCAAGCCAAACACAGTTCGCCTGTCAGAATTTGAAGTTCGTGGCCTATCAGATAAGAAACCAGTTGGGTTCTATACTTTTCCCTCATTGACTCTGGTGCCTACAAGTGTGATCCATTATTTGGTGCGGAAAGCATTTAATCAGTTGAGGACCGTACTTTGCTATCCGTGATTACCTTTCACAAATAAAGTGCATACAAAATTTGTTTTATTGATTTTTCAAAGCCTTACTTTAACTAAATTCCTATTATATATTAGCAGAGAAGGACCTTTCTTTGCAAATAGCAGTAAATAAACATATAAAAGGACGGGAATTTTGCGGAAAATATTAATTTCTGCCTTAATTTATGAAAACGTTTAGCTACTTTACTTACTTATTAAAAATAGGACCGGATAAATTATTGGTAGCGCACCTTACAGTAACATGGTTAATCCCAATCTTATGTCTTAGGGGACCGTCGGTAGCATGGGTGTAAATGGTGGACAAGCAGTCAAAAGTTAAATCTTGAGTATAGCAATTAAGT
Organism: Ligula intestinalis; assembly: GCA_036362985.1. Classification (NCBI taxonomy): domain Eukaryota; kingdom Metazoa; phylum Platyhelminthes; class Cestoda; order Diphyllobothriidea; family Diphyllobothriidae; genus Ligula; species Ligula intestinalis. Next base: position 61,266,223 of record JAYGXS010000005.1, read on the forward strand.
GAATGGCAGCTCCAGATATTTTGCATTGGAATTACAGTTGTGTCTAAGGCTAATCACCATTATGCAGAGTACTGCCCAGAATTCGTGAATTAAGCTGAAATTTACGAAATATCTATAAACACTCGCAAAGCAGTAGTTACACATGTTATACAACCAGGAAGCAGTAATGAAGAGGCTGTGGGATTTTCAACTTAAATAATCATATATTTTAGAGCCTTTACAATGCTTTCAAGTTTTAGTACATAAATAAAAATACTTATTACCGAAAATATTCCCATTTTACGATAAGGAATTAAAGTTGTTGATCATATGTTTTCGGTAATTCATCAGCGAGCCAGTACAATGCAAGTACTTACATAGTCCGTTATAAGTAATGTAGTTATTTAATGGTTTTCCGGGTAGTGGAAGGGGGTGTAGGTTAAAAATGCATCATCATGGTGTCTACTCGTCTCACACATGTGTGTTAAAGCTTGTTTGTGGTATTGGGTCCGACAAGCAGGGAAGAGGAGGGGCTACTAGCATCTTTTGACAGCAGATAGCTGGCTTTTTTAAGAGGATTATCGTTGCTTGGGCTGTGTCGAGCATGCAGTAGTGCAGGTTTTTAGAATAGTGTGTCGGACATGCCTCTCTCGCGTCAACTTGGTGGTTTGTATCGATCAAGTGTGTGAGATCGATTGAATTTATCGTCTGCGAACCCAAAGTCGCGTTGTTTGGCCACTATATCTCGCCCCACAGGAGCAGGCCTAATGATGAATAGCCGAAAGCATATTTATACCACCATATGGTAAAATGGGACTTTATGCGGAATTACGGCAAGCCAGATTAACATTGCCGTTAAATGAACTCAATTTTTACTTGAAATTTGACACCGGACCATCGGATGCAATCGTGAATTGCAAATATATTTTGGGGTGCATTAATTGATGGGAGTATCCGAAACACTACTGGAGAAACCTACGCAGGTACCATATAAAATCTACTTCAGTCATGCTTAGGAGATACGCAGAAAGCAATATTTATACAGTAAACGCCAGAATTCAGGAACTTAAACGATAGCTTTGCCAAAAAACTGCGACCTTCGACCATGTCACAGGTATCGAAAGGCTCTCCATCGACAACTGCGAACAGACCGTCACATATAGTCAAACCGAGGTCAGGTGGACTAAACTTCTACGAAATGACCAAACAGTGAAAGCGCAGAGGCATGTTCGTAACTACTCTTCAATACGTCTTGACAAACGCTCCTTGATGTTCTATCATTTAGTCCTACGTTTTGCATCGCAAAGCCGGATCAAAAACAACTGCAGCTCGAAATCCAGTTTTCACAGTCTATGTAGTCAGACTTAAGATTTTTAAAACACTCAGAACCTAGAGTTGTTGATTTCCCCACATCTAGAGCAGTTAAGTGTTTGAAAAGTAACTAATGAAGACACTGACGTCCCCGAACCAAGGCTTATTTTGATTGTCTTAGGGAGTTACGTCGAAACGAAGATATGTTGATTGCAAAACGTGACAAAGATTCGGGTATTGAACTGATTTAAAGGAAACATTTTGTGGATAAATTTATAATATTCCATCGAATGGCAGGAAGTTTACAAAATCGTGTCGAGACAAGGACTGGACAGAGGCCTCTAAAGGTATACTATTTCAGCTACTTAAACAGCTCAGCAAAGAAGGATGTTTTTTTCTTATAAACGTCTGAAGGTATGCAGACCAGTTCGTACTACAATACCTAGAATGAATGACTAGATAGGGATGACAGTGGAGATGCTAAAATAACTACTGTACAAACAAACTTACAGTACATGTGCAGCGGACATTTGTACAAGCAAATGGAAGGATTTGCGGTGGGTTAACCACCTGGACCATTCCCCGCAAACGTCTACATGGGCAAGGTTGAGGAAAGGATTCTTAAAGACACGAGTAATGGGCTTGTGTTCTATGGTCAATTCCTTGATGATATAATTTTGCCTGACAAAAAACACTACTGATATTTATGTTCTACTACAAACAGTCAAGCATGGCCGACACAGAATTAAAATTCACTGCGGAGCTTGAGGCAAAATATTAAGCTGCTTTCCTAGAATTCCTTCTACACAGATAAGATGATGGTGCAACACAATGACGTGTATCATGAAATAAAACCACGATGGCGGCATTCATTCACTTTCACAGTTTCGTTACTCTTTATCTCAAACAAACTTTGTGCAGTGATTTGCAGACAGAATACAGTGCATCTGCTCTCCTGAAACAGTGTGTGTTGCATTTTAACAGCTGCAAATTACCCTCCGCAAAAATAGATACGTTGAAATATTTTTTTTTCGGAAACTTCAAGGAACGTGTCACAAAGTCTGTCGTTGCAACGGCAGAAAACAAACATTTATTCGTAAGACTACCCTTTCTAGGAGACGCAGCAAGTCAGCTAGTTATGCGACGTCTAAAGGTAGAGGACGCAAGTGTCTTCCCGGAGGCAAACCTACACGTACGTTTCACAAACTTCCGTCTTTTACTTATACTGGCCGAACAACGTGCCTTTTGGAAAAGAGAATACGCAAACATATAAATGTCTGGCTTGGCAAAAGATACAATCGATCGATCTTGCACACTTGATCGATAAAAAACAACCAAATTGATGCAAGAGAGGCCTTTCAAGTCACATACCATGCTTCGACACACTATTCTAAAGGCCTGCGCGAACGGGTGCTGGCCAGAGCCGAAGCAGTGATCATCAACTTAACCAAGCCCACTCTCTGCTGTCAAAAGACGCTGGTAGCCGTAGTCTGCTTACCCTGACCTACTACTCCAATGAATACCATGTCGCAAGGACAGACGCCCGCACCGAATACGCACGCCGACACTGACAACACCCCTAACTCCAGCCTCTGCCCTGATTGTCGGATCCAACACCGCCAACAGGTTAGAACCCACATGCGTGAGACGAGGGGACACCATGATGACTTATTAAACCAACACCCCCCTCCGTCTAACGCGATAACCATTGAATAACTACACAACCTATAACAGACCATGCATTGCATTGACTGGCCCGCTGAGGAATTGCCGAAAACATATGTTTGTCAACCTTTATTCTCGAAATACTTTTCCTTAACCTAACTATTTACCGCCCCAATACTCAAAATGTGTCGGCAACAATTGTCATCGACCTTTCTTACTGGGAAGACGAAGAAAGCAAGCCAAACACAGTTCGCCTGTCAGAAGTCGACGTTCGTGGCCTATCAGTTAAGGCACCAAGTGCGCTCTATACTTTTTCCTCATTGATTTTGGTGCCTACAAGTATGATCCATTATTTGGTGCGGAAAGCATTTAATCAGTTGAGGACCGTACTTTGCTATCCGTGATTACCTTTAACAAAAAAGTGCATACAACATTTGTTTTTTTGATTTTTCAAAGCCTAAATTTTACTAAATTGCTATTATATATTAGCAGAGAAGGACCTTTATTCTAGCCTTTACAATGATTTTAAGCGTAAGTGCATAAATAAAAAAAATACTTTTTACCACAAATATTCCCATTTTACGATTAAGAATTCATATTGGCGAACATATGTTTTCGGCAATTCATCAGCGGGCCAGTACAATGCAAGGACTTGCATAGTCAGTTATAGGTAGTGTAGTTATTAAATGGTTTTCCGGGTAGTATAAGGGGGTGTAGGTTAAAAATTCATCATCATGGTTTCTACTCGTCTCACACATGTGTGTTCAAGCTTGTTTGTGGTGTTGGGTCCGACAAGCAGGGAAGAGGAGGGGCTACCAGCATCTTTTGACAGCAGATAGCTGGCTTTTTTTAGAGGATTACCGTTGCTTGGACTGTGGCGAGCATGCAGTAGTGCAGGTTTTTAGAATAGTGTGTCGGACAGGCCTCTCTCGCGTCGACTTGGTGATTTGTATCGATAGGGTGTGCGAGATCCACGAATTTGTCGTCTGCCAACCCAAAGTCGCGTTGTTTGGCCACTATAGCTCGCCCCACAGGAGCAGGCCTAATGATGAATACCCGAAAACATATGTATATCACCATATGGTAAAATGGGACTATATGCGGAATTACGGCAAGCCAGATTAACATTGCCGTTAAATGAACTCAATTATTTTTCAAAATTTTACACCGGACATGCGGAAGCAATCGTGAATTCCAAATTCATATTAGGGTGGATGGATTGTGGGGAGTATCCGAAACACTACTGGAGAAACCTACGCAGGAACCATATGAATTTCACTCCAGTTACGCTAAGGAGATATGCATAAAAACATTCTCACACAGTTGAAGCCAGAATTCAGGGAATTCAACGAAAGTTTTTTTCTAAAAAAACTGCGACCCTCGATTATCTCACAAGCCTTGCGAGACTGGCCTTCGAAGACCACGTACAGACCATCAGATATAGTCAAACCGAGGTCAGATTGACTAAATGTTTGCAAAATGTCGAACCAGTGAAAGCCCAAAAATACTTCCAAACGATCCGAAACGGCACGTACATTACTGCTCTTCAATACCTCTTGACAAAATGCTCCTTGATGTACTATCTGTTGGTCCTAAGTTTTGCATCGCACAGCCGAATCGAAAACAACTGGAGCTTAAAATCCAGTTCGAGAGTCTAGGTAGTCAGACTTAAGATCTTTTAAACCCTCAAAACATAGAGTAGTTGATTTCCTCACATCGACCGTAGTTAATTGTTGTCAAAAGTAACTAATGAAGACCCAGACGTCCCAAACAAGGCCTAGTTTGATTGTCTCAGGGAGTTTTGTCGAAATCAAAAATGTTGATTACAAAACTGGACTAAGATTCAGGAATTGTACTGATTGATAGGAAAGATTATGTGGAGAAATTAATGAAATTCTATCGAATTGCAGGAAGTTTACAAAATCGGGTCAAGACAAGGACCGGACAGAAGCCAATAAAGGGCACCTATTTAAGTTACTCAAAGCGCTCAGCAAAGAGGGATGTTTGTCTAATAAAGATCTGGGGGCATCCAGACCCGTTTGTACTACAATACCTGGAATGTATGCCCAGATAGAGATGAGAGTGGAGATGCTAAAAGAACGTACAGTACAGTACGTGCAACAGTACCTGTGCAAAGGACAGTGTCACAAGCAAATAGAAGGATTTGAGTTGGGGTTACCACCTAGACCATTCCTCGCAAATGTTTTTATAGGGCAAGGTCGAGGAAAGAATTCCCAAAGACACGAGCAATGGACTTCAGTTATATGGTCAATTACTTGATGATTTACTTTTGCCGGACAAAAAGCACTACTGATATCTATGTACCACTACAAACAGTTAAACCTGGCCCACACAGAACTTAACTTTACTGCGGAAATCAAGGAAAACAATTAAGTCGCTTTCATAGACGTCTTTTTACAGAGATAAGATGATGGTGCAACACAATGACGGGTATCACGAAATAAAACCTGTACGTGGCAATACATGAACTTTCACCATGTCCTTCCTCTTAATCTCAAACGAAACTTTGTCCAGGGATACGCAGCCAGAATCCAGTGCATCTGCTTTCTCGAAACAGTGGGGGTAGCATTGCAACAGCTACAAAACACCCGCCGCGAAAATAGATACTCCGAAATATTTATTTTCCGAATTGTCAAGGAACTTGTCACAAAGTCTGCCGTTGCAATGGCAAAAAAATAAAAGGTAATTCGTAAGACTGCCCTTTCTAGGAGTCCCAGCAAGCGAGCTAGTAAGGCGACGTCTAAAGGTAGCGGTCACAAGTGACTTCCCAATGGCAAACCTACGCGTATTCTTCACCAACTACCGCCTTTTACGGATGGGAGGTAAAGGATGACTACTGTTGTTCATGTGCATTTATCCACTCACATGCTCCATATATTGGCCAAACAACGTGCCTTTTCGAAAAGAGAATACGCGAAATTATAAATTTCTGGCTTGGCAAAAGATAAAATCGATCGATCCTGCACACTTGATCGATAAAAAACAACCAAATTGATGCGAGAGAGGCCTTTGAAGTTTTTATAACAGGCTACGACACACTATTCTAAAGGCCTGCGCAAACGGGTGCTCATCACAGCCGAAGCAGTGACCATCAACTTAACCAAGCCCACTCTCTGCTGTCAAAAGACGCTGGTAGCCGTAGTCTGCTTACCCTGACCTTCTATGCCAGTGAATACCATGTCGCAATGAAAGACGCCCCCACCAACTACGCACGCCGACACTGCCAACACCCCTTACTCCACCCTCTGCCCTGATTGTCGGACCCAACACCGCCAGCAGGTTAGAACCCGCATGCGTGAGACGAGGTGACACCATGATGACTTATTAAACCAACACCCCACCTACCCCGAAAACAATTTAATAACTACACTACCTAAAACTGACCATGCCTTGCATTGTACTGGCCCGCTGATTAATTGCCGAAAAACATATGTTTGTGAACCTTAATTCTCGAAATAATTTGGTAGATACAAATGTAAAAAAACTTCAGGTAGATAGAACTCACAAACAATGTATGCAGATCCCGCAGCTTTTCTATGTTTATGCATGGACCTAGCTTGCATCAGGATGGTTTGCCGGTTAATTAAGGAACCGGACATCTGTTCCGCGTTTCGGGGCCATGCCCAAATCATATGTATTAGTGTAGTGGTAAGTTTGTTACTTGTGTTAAACCATTCTCCTACCCTTCAGCGGAATAATTACCTGACGTTTTTCTGCCAAACAAAGAATCATTTTTGAAAAATGTTGCATAATTCTTTGGCGTGTTTTTCCTTTCGATTTCCACCATAGTTTGCCATACTTGGTCTGGTGCCTTTGGACTGCCGGTGTTCATATTATGCTATCTGATCCATATTCCTATTGTCGCTGATAAAAGCAGTAATGATACGTTGTCATCGGCTTCTGTCCTTCTTTACTCGTTCTTCCAGGCTTGTGTATATTTTGGCAGAATTGCACAGCAGTCAGACCTCTTGACTTCTTCGACTTGATGTGTATCCTAAACCCCGGTCTACTGACAACTTTATTGTTTTTCCCCACATAAACTGTAATACCGAACGCCGTCAGCGTATCTCGCTGTCACTTAGGGTGGCCAACGATAACTGCGATTCAATTATAAGGTATCTTATCAGTTATAAAGACCGCATTCTCTGGGGCCCAGCCAGAGTTTTTATTGTCTATTTTCACTGCGCGTGTAGATTTGTTCAGCTATCGTTGACTGTTCTGCTGTACTGCCAAATATTTTGGAAAGGTTGTGCTCTGTGCAGAATGCTGCATTGAATTGTTACGCACAATCTATATTTTGGAGAAATTAAATCCTTTCGGACCTTCAAAGAGTTGAAAAAGACAGGCACAATATGTTGGACACCCCTACGCACTTAAACGATATTGACAAGTGATTCGACACATGACAAAGGATTATCAGTACAATTTGACCTACCTCGTGAGGGTACATGTGCCACTAAGCTATGCTAGCTGCAATACATAATATGTGACCTCTGATAAATTATTAGTGTATGGTATAAGACTTAAAAGGCCTCTCTCGCATCAATTTGGTGGTTTTTATAGATCAAGTGTACAAGATCGATCGATTTTATCCTTCGCCAAGCCAGACAGTTATATGTTCGCGTATCCTCTCTTCCCAAAATTACGTTGTTCGGCCAATATACGGAGCATGTGAGTGGATTCCAGCACATGTATGTGGCTTGCAACAGTAGTCGTTTTGTACCTCCCATCCTTCAACGGCTGAAGTTGGTGAAGCATACACATAGGTTTGCAAATGGGACGGCACTTGTGACCGCTTCCTTTAGACGTCGCCTTACCAGCTCGCTTGCTGAGTCTTGAAGAAAGGGCAGTTTTACGAATAAATGTAGTGCCCCGTTCATGTTTTCTTTTGTGATGCCAGTCATTGTGTTGCACCATCATCTTATCTGTGTAAAAGGACGTAAAGAAAGGCAGCTTAATTGTTTGCCTCAAATTTTTGTAGTGAATTTAAGTTCTGTGTGGGCCATGCTAGACTGTTTGTAGTAGAAAGTAAATATCAGTAGTGTTATTTGTCAGGCAAATATACATCATCAAGGAATTGACCATAGAACACAAGTCCATTGCTCGTGTCTTTGAGAATCCTTTCCTCGACTTTCCCATGTAGACGTTTGCGAGGAATGGTCCAGGTGGTGAACCCACCGTAAATCCTTCTATTTGCTAAAACAACTGTCCATTGCACAGGTACCGTAATTTTTTTGTACAGTAGTTATTTTAGCGTCTCCACTGTCATCCCTATGTGGTCATACATTCAAGGTATTGTAGTACGAACGGGTCTGCATGCCTCCAGACGTTTATGAGAAAAAACATCCTTCTTTGCTGATCTCTTTCAGTAAATTAAATAGCATACCTTCAGTGGAATCTGTCCAGTTCTTGTCTTGACCTGATTTTGTAAAGTTCCTGCAATTCTATAGAATTTCATTAATTTCTCCACAAAATGTTTCTTTTGAATCAGTTCAATTCCCGAATCTTTGTCAAGTTTTGTAATCAACATATTTTCGTTTCGACGAAATTTCCTGAGACAGTCAAATTAGGCCTTGGTTTTTGGACGTCTGGGTCTTCATTTGTTACTTTAAAAACAATTTACTGCTGTCGATTTGGGGAAATCAACAACTCTAGGTTCTGAGGGTTTTAAAAATCTTAAGTCTGAAATCATAGACTCTCGAACTGCATTTCAAGCTGGACCTGTTTTGGATCCGGCTGTGCGATGCAAAGCGTAGAAACATAAGATTGTACATCAAGGAGCGTTTTTGTCAAGATGTTTTGAAGAGTAGTTATGTGCATGCCTTTTATAATCATTTGGAAGTTTTTTCTTCGCTTTCTTTGTTTGGACATTTCGTAGAAGTTTAGTCCACCTGACATCGGTTTGACTGTTTCTGACGGACTGTTCGCAGTCTTCGATGGCCAGTCCTTCAAGACTTGTGAGATGGTCGGATGTCGCAGTTTTTTGGAGTGTTCTGTAAATCTTTGCCCTGCGTCACATCACTTTTAAATATCGCTTAAGTGCGTACGGGTGTCCAACATATTGTGCCAGCCTTTTTTAACTCGTTAAAAGTCCGAAAGGGTACATTTATCCAAAAGCGAGATTTTGCCAAACAGGTCAATGTAGGACTTTGCAAAGCGCACAAACATTGCAAGATGTGGGTATGGTCTTTAAGCGCACAACGTACATCCGATTACTTTATTAATATCCATTATTTATAGTATTGGTACGCCTAGAGAAGTAGGCTTCGTTTCATATTCGGCCAGAAAAACCATCCTGCTGCAAACTTGGCCCATCCATAAACATACCAAAACTATGTGATATGCATGAATTATTAACGGATCCAATCTATTTGAATTTTTGTGTAAATTTTTATCGGCCAAAAATAGTCTTTAATAATTTCGACAACGGCCTTTTCTGAGAAAGTTTTTCCTAATGCCTTTTCAAAAAGGCCACGTGTGCGGAAGGCGGTTGTGTTATCGAGGGAGGAAATGATTCCAACCTACAAAACGAGGGTCCAACTACCTGCATTGCTTGAACTCGCAGCTCCTTCTCTCGAAACCAATTAAAGGATAAAGACTAGGTTTTGGTTAAGGGATACTATTTGGCTGGAGGTTAGGCTTATCTGTATGGATGTGTTAGCATTAGGTGAAGGGTAAGTGAAAAGATTTGGGAAGGTGTTCAGTTTGAATGTTGGAAAGGTTAAAGGTTAGGTTAAGCATAAATGTTTCGAGAATTCATGTTGGCCAAGATAAGTTTTTTGGCAATTCAATTGTCGGCCAGTACAATGAAAGCACACAAATAGTCCCCTGCAGTTATTTAATAGTTCTCGGGTTAGGAAGAGAGTGGGTGTTGTTTTACACAGTCTTCATGGTGTCCCCTCGTCTCGTGCATGCGAGGTTTAGCGTGTTAGAGTGGTCAATCACGTCACCTAGACGTCAGAAAGTACGAGGTTACATGAGGCCAGTCTGAAGCATACACACCGCGCGAAAGCTCGACATGGCTAGGACAAAGAAGTCAGGCGGCCACTGGAGGCGGCCACTGGAGGCGGACTGATATCGGAGCCGGCCGGGAGTTGAGTGAGGTCACGCGAGGACAGAAGCATGCACGTGCATAGCGAGCATGTGCACTCGCCCCCAATGGGGAAAATGGCTATTGCCCCTTAAATAGCGAGGCGCTAGCAGAACGCAGACTCCGTTGTGGACACGCTGCCAACTACGGGACACTGCTGCTTAGACGAGGCGGACGACAGAAGACTACCACTGGACACACGGACCAGAGTTGATGTACAAGTACCAGTGACAGTAAAGCACTTATTGCTATCCCTGTCTGTTTTCCCTTCCTAACGCGCACCAGGGAGCATAACAGGTGATGACACAGGAACATAGCCCGTTAATGCTGTTGGGTCCGACAATCAGGGAGGAGGGGTACTTAGGGGTGTTCTCAGTGTCTGCATTCGTAGTTCGTAGGAGCGTTTGTCCTAGTGACTTGGTATTCACTGGAACCGCATGCCAGGCTTAGCAGACTGCGGGTACCAGCGTCTTTTGACAGCAGAGCGTGGGCTTTTTTTAGTGCTTGGGCTGTGGCGAGCACCCGTTTGCGCAGGTTATCAGAATAGTGTGTGGGAGCCTAGTAAATGACATGAGAGGCCTCCCTAGCGTCAAATTTGTGGTTTGTTTCTATCAAGTGTGCGAGATCGATTGAATTTCTCGTCTGCAAACCCAACGTCGCGTTGATTGGTCAATATAGCTCGCCCTACAGGAGCGGGCCTACTGATGAATAGCCGAAAACATGTGCTTGCCACCATATGGTAAATTTCGACTGTATGCGGCATTACGGAAAGCCAAATTAACATTGCCATTATATGAACTCTATTTATTCTTGAAATTTGAAACCAGACTTAAACGTACAGTCGTGAATTCAAAATTCATATCAGGGTAAACGGATCGTTGGGAGTATCCGAAACACAAGTGGAGAAACCTTCGCATGTACCATTTAAATTCCACGTCAGTCATGCAAAGGAGATACGCAGAAAGCAATGTGGACATAGTAAGCGCCATAATTCAGGAACTGTAGCAGAAGCTTTGCCAAAAAACTATGGCCTTCGACCATTTCACAAGTCTTGAAAGACTGGCCATCGAAGACTGCGAACAGACAGTCAGAAATATTCAAATCGAGGTCAGGTGGACTAAATTTCTACGAAAGGTCCAATAAGTGAAAGCGCAGAAAATACTTCCAAATGTTCCGAGGCGGCATGCACATAACTACTCTTCAATACGTCTTGACAAAACGCTCCTTGATTTACTATCTTTTGGTCCTAAGTTTTGCATCACATAGCCGAATCAAAAGCAAATAGAGCTTGAAATCCAGTTTGAGAGTTTATTTAGTCAGACTTCAGATTTTGAAAACCTTCAGAACCTAAAATTGTTAATTTTCTTAAATCAACCCTAGTTCATTGCTTTCAACAGTATCTAAGGAAGACCCAAATGTCCTGCTAACAGGCCACAACAATAATATCGACATTTCTCCGTATTTTGTAAACTTGAAGAAAAAAGTGTGTGGAGAAGCGGAAATGGAGAAGTTGAAATCTGATCTGTCGCCATTGTTAATGTGATTGTCGTGAAAAATTTGACTTGTGCGTATTACATAACCATTACCTTTTTTCTATTAGAATGACACTGTATTTCCTTATTATCTGCTTTCCGTTAATAGAGACATTTTTGCTGAAATATCAGGTTTGTTAAATCCTAAATAAAGCATTTTTATTCTTCTTCTACTTCGCGTCAACTCGTGCGGGGACAAACAGCGATTAATCCTTTTTTAACGAGGGACTGACATAGCCACCAACCACAAAACACCTAAGGTCACAACAAATCACCAACTTGAAGCCTCGAAGATACTAAGCGGTAAAAAGAAGGTCAAAGTTCGTGCTTCGAGCGCAGATATCATACTAGGCATACATCAAGGCTAAAAGAGTCCCGCCAAACAGAAAAATAACCACATTATCATAACGATGGAAACAAGTGCGTGTCCGAACGGTCAGCCGCAATATAATTCGGTCATTTCCTTGTGCGTTCTTCATTTCCTCATTTGGACGATGATAAAAACGAGAAGATATCTCGACCTTTCATCTTTGCGCACGCTAATTAAAGTTTGAATTAAGACCTGATATCCCCATCGCTTATGTAGCGGATCGGATTTTACCTTCCGGCTTTCTGTTTCTTCACACGTGATGATACTTGCTAGATGAAGAGTGTGGAATGCTGATATGCCGATGTACGTGAACACGCATCACAGACGCTTCGGCGAAAAGAACGGGAGCATTTTTCAGCCATTAACTCAGACTGAAGAGGTTTAAATACCTCACTAAGATTGAGAACACATTAATGGTTCATCGTTTTAACGTGCCCTTTTATTATAATATCAGGTTAAATGCACAACAAGTACGGGCAGTTGAAGAGAGCATTCGAAATATACGGTTATAGATGACCATTAGTTTTTTCCTAGACCTTAAAATAAAACTTGACATCAGGGAGAGGGACAGGGAGAACGCAGACGTCTATAAGTCGTTAGATTAGGTCTTCTTTAGTATAACAGCTTATGTATTTTGATAAAGAGGCCCTCAAAATAAAAGGGAAATTGGATGTTATATGCCAGAATAAGACAAATATACCGAAAACAGGACACATAATTTGGCATAAAATATTAACGAATTCAAGAATGGGAGAGGATCACACTTGGCAAACTGCATGTGTTGATTAATGGTCGTTAAGCAGAACCCCATTAAATAACGAAGATGCTGACGCATAATCTAGGCAAAATGCAAATATCTTAGGACAGAATGAGTAACAACATCATCAAAATTCACTGCAATGCACCTTGCCTTTTGTGCAAATTGCATAAAATCGTAAGTGGTAGTAAAATCGCCGTACGTATGTCCAGAGCAACTCCTACAAGAGTCAGACACATGACTTAGTACCTACAACGCCAGAGGAGGCAGAGTATTTCAAATCTACACTCGTTAATTGCTGCTATCAATATCTTAGAACTAAACCGTTAAGTATTGGACACATCACGAAAGAGCATTTGGAGAAGCTCAAAGTTTTGCGCCAAAATACTGATATATTCATGACAAAACCGGACAAAGGTTCTGGTCTCGTTCTTATGAGTAAAAGTATTTACGTCTCAAAGATTGAATCAATCCTGGCTGACGAAACTAAGTTCAAAAGGGAAAGACAGAATAAGGATCAAACG
>JAYGXS010000005.1:61279571-61302803 GCA_036362985.1 Ligula intestinalis
CAGCCAAAGACAAAAAAAACCTCGAAAGGGTACAAAGACGCGCAACAAAATTAGTACGAGGACAACGGAACCTCCCTTATGAGACCCGATTGGTAAATCTTGACTTGTTTCCTCTGGATTACAGGCAGATACGTGGGGACCTAATCCAGGCATTTCGCATGTTGCGTGGTCAGGATTGCTGCCTCCAAACAAATGACTTCTTTGAGCGGGCCACCACCTCTAGGCTGCGAGGACACCCCCTCAAATTACGTGTGACTGGGGCAAGACTTGACCCAAGAAAATTCTTTTTCTCTAAGAGGGTAATCCAGGCATGGAATGCCCTTCCTGCGGATATTGTCATGTCCCCTTCCGTGGATGTCTTTAAGGCAAACCTAGACCGATATAATGAGTATCGTCACGATTAAGTACTCCAAATCCAATCACTGAACTATTCCGATTCTAAAAATTGAAGCGCTCTATATCCAAACCCTAAAATGCTAGAAATGCTATAAATATATACTAATAGTAATTTGTAAGTAGTATTATTATTAGTAATTAACCAAATGAGTTTCTGACATTATCTACCTATGACGTTTCTACTCACTATGCGATCTGTGCCGATCGTGTCTGAGGACGCACCTACCGCACCTATGGTCCTAGGCTATGCGGCCCTGTCACACCCTTTCTCGTATCGACCGACTGCTGACAACGTGGTGGGTTCCTCGGCTCTTGGCACAGCAAAGGCGTATCATGGTCGCATCTCCGGTCTTCGGGACGTTCTCGTGACTCCGGGGTCTCCTCCTCGTATGGTCCTTCGGGTGTAGATATTACTCGTCATGGACGCCATGGCTACCGTCAACATTCACAGAAGCATCATGCCCCTATCATTCACATGCTTCCCCACGAGCGACAGTTTTTCTCCTAAAAACCAAAAATGACATTCCATTTTGAATTATGAGCCAGCCTTAGGAGTTTTTTCACTGTCTGCTATTATTCCTCAGTTACACTGCTGGCTCGTGTAAACTGCGTGTGAGTTTATTACTTGAAACAAGCGAGTAGTCGTTTGAAACTGTGTCAACGACTTCTTTAGAATGTTCGGCTTTGCCGATGCATTTCTTAAATCCTATGTACCAAGAGGGAGTTCCAAGGCGTTTGCCTATATTTCCTTTAATAAATTTGACTTGACTTGATTATTCTATACCTTTTAGGGCATTCTTCCCTGTTCATACGGCTTGTAATAATCTCCTCTAATATCGTACCGATTTTTCTTACTGGTCTACGTTTACGCTCTGATATTTTTGGGTAAATGGAAGCCTGCCAACTTCTTTTTGCCACTTACCAAGTATGGGTCCGTTATTTTGTAGCCGCTTAGTTCTTCGCCAAATCGGATCAGAATTATAATCTTAAAACCTCGATAGGCGACCCCAGATCAGTCAGATAGACTTGAGATTCCTAACTATATATCTGTAGCTTGCCGCCGTTCCACTCTCATCCAATCTGACGGTGTCACGACGCGACGTGCTAATTCAATCTGTCGTCTCCCTTCCTCCCCTATCTCTAGCAGCCGATGACCGTCGTCGTTCGTATCGTTTTCCCACACTCCCTCGTTACGCCCCCGCAGTTGCATCACGCTCTGCATGCCCTACCGATAACTGCTCCGGCACACGAGAACATCCGACACTCCAGATGGGAGTATATTATTTAAAGGGGGTGGAGTTAGCAAAATTTTAAGCAACTAATCAACGTTAGTTAGAGGGGAGGGGGGATTTGTTAAGAGCTCAAAGGGGGCGGGGGAGTAGAGACGTGTCCTAAAATTAGTGCATATCATATTTCTTTCATTGCCGTTGCAAGGTGATCCAGCAAGCGAACTTCCACAGCTTTGCCTGAACGCTGCAATCGCGTGTACGTATCCAGCAGCCAAGTGAAAAGTAGTATTTTCAATCACTCTACTTCTTCGTCTTGAAGGCAAGAATACACTCCCGTTCCAGACCTCATCAATGTGCATCTACAACTTTACATGCTCCTGTGGGCAAGTTACATTGGTCGAACAACTAGGCGGCTATCCAAGCGCATGCGGGAAGATCATCCTGCCTGGCTAAACAGAGGCGAGGTCAAGTCAAAATATAGCGCGATTTTGGCTCACTTGTTTGACAGCGGTCACCGGGTAGAAGTAAACCAAGCGTTTCGAGTCCTGTTTAAAGTGCCGGCGAAACACTCCAAGTTCCTGCGTCAACGGATACTTGCGACGGCAGAAGCTGTGGCCATGCGACTCACAAACCCGATCTTCTGTGCACAGAAGGCCTTCGTCGTAGCCCTACGGCTCCCGTGGCCGAGAACCAGTTCAAAATCCGTCTGCACACCTCCTATCATGCCGCAAGACGATGGGCAGACAGTGACAACTGGTGCCAAGACGCCGCGAAGCGAAGAGGTATAGTATTTACCTTTCGTGTAAGTATACTTTTGTTACCAATAGTTTTCGCAATTTACCTGCTGCTAGAAAATATGTATGAACGGGGGATCTATTGAGAATAATGGCAAGAATCAAATACTCACATTTCTCGCCATCGCACTGGACCGTCCTTGTCCCGTTATGGACATATATCCATCAGGGATTTCAGTTACTTTTCGAAAAGTTCGAAGTCCAGATAAAATATTCCTTCCATCATCCCCAGAAGAGACGATTTCTGGGACCAAGGTGTATTTTGGCTGACGTTTCAAAAGCTTGCTCGTTTCCATCGTAAGAGCGTGGTGTCTGAACTTCTGTTCGCGTCAGATGAATGCGTTTGACCATGAGCCCTGCTTCCTGCCCATGTGTCAATCGATTGCACCAATCGATTTCTGTCGCTGTTTGAATTGCGCACGCGAGACTACTCTCACGCTGAGGTCACGCCTGGCCTAGGATAAAGCGCGCGCAAGGCCACTCATGGAGAGCCAATGGGGAGCAGTGACTACTGCCCCTTAAATAGCGGGGCTGCGAGCAGAACGGGCTTATGCTGTTGGAAACGCTGCCGATGACATGACACCCTGTTGTACTAGACGAGAGACTGCTGCCGAAGCGAGACCGACCACAGAAGGCAAGCTGCTGGACACACGGAACAGAGTTGATGTACTAGTACAACTGACAGTAAATTACTAGCTGTTATCCTGTTCTATCTTCTCTTCCTAACACGTACTGGGAGAATGTAACCGGTGTTGGCTCAGGAACACACTTTTTTATAACAAGTAAATTACTTCCTGTACATTCCTTCCATCGTTTATCATAACATTCCGTTTCTGCGCCTGGTGTGCCGTTTATCACCCGTGTTCAGTGCTCCCGATGACTGAACGTCTTTAGTTGTCTCATGCGTTCATGTGTGTCTGCCAACCTCAATGACCTCAGTCGCTGCACAGTTAATCAGTTCTTTTAGAACTTTCTCTGGAAGTGGATTGGATAGAATCCAGCCAACTCGAACGGGATGCTGCAAATGCAGGCAGCCATTCAGTGAAAAGGGCTTTCAGGTTCTCTGATAGCCTAGTGTGGTCTTTTGCTCTGCCGTTTTAGCGGTTTGCTACAACAGTCGAGCAAGCCTTAGATTCGTGTGATTTATGAGTACTCAGTCGGGCCATCGGTTGATGATACCAACGTCATTGGATGATTGCCGGAACATTCGAGGGATCTCTAATCTGAGGAGTTCAAGGTTTGTATTCATGTTGCTGACGTTTCGGAGAGCTCGGCAGGTTCTCCATTCTCAAAGTGTCACTCGATGGAAGATGTAAAGAAAATTGACCCAATTCCAGTTGAAAATTTGCTTTCAGAATGTGATCCTAGCGTTCGACGCTACGGCACGAACATAAGTTCTTCTCAGCTTTGTTTAACCGCTAACTCAGTGCATGCTGTGTTTTTCGACAAATTGTGTAGTCTTTCCATCTATTTACCTCTTTATTGATCATTGTTATCCGTATAAACGCCCAAAATCTCCCCTGTTATCACCCCCTTCTCCGCATTCCTGCCAATATTCAGTGAAAACGCGTACTTTAAGGACAAAAACTCTTCTGCACAAACAGTAACTGCAAAGCGCACAGTGAAATCACTAACTTCTCAAAAATGCTATTGCTTTGCCGATGTCGTTGTTATCGAAATCACACCATCAAATTTGTTTTTGCAATTTACCTGCTGCAAGAAAATATGTATGAACGGGGGATCTGCTGAGAATAATGGCGATAATCAAATGCTAACATTGCTCCCCCTCGCAATCGATTGCACCGATCGATTTCTGTGGCTGTTTGAATTGCTGGTGCCCTCACGGGCGTCTTCGTGAGCAGCGTCAAGTTGTTTTTATGTCTCATGAGCGTTTCCACCCTCTTTGCTCGCGGCTGCCGGCTGTCGGTCCTGCTTACCTCGCTCCGCCCGACCTATTGCTCCGTTCTGAGCCAATGTTAGCCTACTGTAGAGCGCTTGGTAGGCGGGATGAAGGTCCATGGCTCTGTTTAGTGTGCCAGTCAAGGACCAACTTTCAGTTCAGTCCTGGCCATCTTGTCATTGGCTCGGCCTATTGCCCCTGCTTTTTCAAAGGTGATTTACACATGAGCATTAAGCAAGGCTTATGCTCTGACACAATTATCTGACGCAAACAGGTGTACAGACACCACGCTCTGACGATGGAAGCGAGAAGGCTTTTGAAACGCCAGCCAAAAATACACCTTGGTCCTAAACATCGTCTCTTCTTGTTCTGCCTCTTCCGGGGAGGATGAAAATAATATATCAGTTACTGCCCAGAGAAACTGCTTCGGTGCTTCGTCTTTCAGGAAGGTGAAAGCCGTCACCTCAAGAGAGAACTGATGAGGTTATCCAAGGCTTCATTTGAAGGCTTTTGGGATACTTTCTGCGGGTAAAGAGGAGAAGAGACAATCCTGTGCACATCGTGCGGCGACAGACGTGCCCTATGCGTCAAAATCCGCATACAGTTTTTCGTTTAAAATTCCAAACTTTCCGAATGATTGATAATCACTCGATGACTAAAAACTGCACACGACTCTGAGTAGCTGCAAGGTGTGTGTGTTGGTAGGCATGTTCTCTGTTGCATCATTTGCGTCAAGCTGTACCGATGAAAGCTCACCCATAGCATTTTACTTGTACTTCATTTGACCGTCATCCTTGAAATTGCTTCAAGAATGCTACGCTTAAGACAAGCAGATGTACCCAATGTATTACCGACAAACGTCGAGAGCGCAGAATACGCGTATTTCTAGCTTATTAGCTGTCGTCAGCTGCACATAGCCAACTCCAGTTTATCCATAGAAACTGCCAATACACACGATTTTCGAACCCGCGACCAGTGAGCTAGCGACGAACGTCCTATCCTACGCATATTCTGTACTCACAACGTTTGCCGGTAATACATTGGTTACTTATACTTAGCGAGTAACATAATTGTTTCGTCATTGAGAAAAATAAACTTGAAGTGTCAATTCCCCTCGCCAGACGAAACAGTCAGGGTTGGTGAATCCTGCAACAGATCAGTGTACACCTATGTTCAAGGCGATGTTCACAAAAGGTCGTCTTAAGAATAAAGGTGAGCTGTGGCTCTGTCTTTTACTAACGTCCTGACTAGTGCTTTGATGACGATTGTAATTAAGATCGGCTGGTAAAATGAATGGCTAAAGGTGAAAGGGGACTTCCTAGTGTTATTCCAGTGGTATGTGATCAGACAGTAGAGAGCTTTCCGAAATCCAGGTGGGCTGTTTATCAGTGGAACGCCTTTTATTACTCTATTGTATTTACCTTACGTGTACGTATACTTCTATAACCAATATAGTATCATAACATCTCCGTTCGTGCGCTTGGTCTGGCGCCTATTGGTCCTGCTCAGTAATCCCGATGATAAAAACGTCGTCAGGCTTCTCATGCCAACCTCAACGTCCTCGGCTCCTACACAGTTAATTAGTTCTCCTAGAACTTTCTCTGGAACTGGATTGGACAGAGTCCAGCCAACCCGAACAGGATGCTGCAAATACACACAGCATTTCAGTATAATAAACTTTTCCCGTAGTGTTAGGCCTATTAAGGTTAACCCTAACGCCTGTGATCTTGCAGGCCCGGTTCCATAGGAGAAAAGTCTATTGAAAACCAGATTTTTAGGAAAAATGCATTGTGTACAGAATAGTTAGGAGGAAGTTACCACTCGGACTGGCATGGCGTTCGACTGTGAGGGCCGTGTGAAAGCGCGGCATCGTCTCAGTGACTGACGCGGCTACCTGCGGCCGCCTCGCTCGGGGCGGAATCTTCAGTGTCCTTCAGCGCGGGAAATTTCACAACGACCCCAGAGCGGGCTTTGTGTGAGTCAGCCTAAGGACGATGATTGGCCCGGCCAGTCTTGAGTGCGTGTGTGCGCCTCGGTCGAGCGAGGGCAAAAGTGGCACGTCGCATGCGGATATAGACAATCGCGCTGGGATGAGCGTGACTGGGCGACCAAGATTGCCACAACGAGAGCACGTCTGTGGCGTCTCCCGTTTGGAGGAGGTGAGCTGTAGAACCGCTACAGACTTGCAGGTTCTCTCTTAGCTTAGTGTGTTCTTTTGCTCTGCCGGAAAATAGACGGTACAACGGCTGTCTTACTGACCAGATGCCGGCTGCATTTGCACGCCAGGTGTGTCCGTGAATTCATGTGGGTAAGTGAAGCTTTGGGTGCAGGTTTGGGCTCTGTCAGCTGCCGCCAATCAAAAGAGGCAGAATTATTGATTTCATTTGATTATACGCGCGTATAAAGCAGTGATTGGGCCGATAACGTAGGAAAGGCCGATAGCAAGTGAGGTAGATGATTATGCATGGGTGTAGGCCCTGGCAGACCGAAAGCAGAATGAATCAGCACAGTTGCGCTGGACGGTGGACTCCTACAACTCTAGTGCCAATATTGAGCAGTGTCCTGAATGACTGGCAGAAATTTCCAGCCCTGGGCTGATCAATTGTTTTCCTTGTTCGCTGTCCTGGCTCTCGTATGAATGTATGTGTAGGTTGACGGCCACAGATGAAGCGCTCCGTCACCTTAGTGGAAGGTGCTGTTAAGCCTCCTTCCTCTCCGAGTAGTTTCGTTACGAGACCGCTTTCGCTCACATTCCTGAAGTTCTGTGTGAGCTTCTTGTTTTGGTCTTCATCCACTTGCTGGTTCAGAGCTTTATAGGCCGTAGGAAGTTCCAAATGCCTTTTGAGAGAGCAGTCATCTAAGTATTAAGCGTCCCAAGCGTCAGTCGTTCTAGTTTTGGGGTGCCTCAGTCTAAGCTGGTTGCTCCTTGGATGTCGAAAGCATGACCGGTCTCTTTAAAGTGGATTACAAGCTTTGAGTTTGAGTCTAGCCTTCAAGCTGCCAGTTTTTGCTAATACAGGCAAATCCGCAATTTTTGTCCAATTTCCCCTACGTAGTTGCCGGCCCCATTATTCCAACGTATTTATTTGACAACCACGGAGGTTTCAGAAGGAGACAGTCTTTTCTTAGGTTGCATCGTGCAGCAGCGAATTGGCTCCTATAATCGGTAAGCCCACCCAAGTGGGTGGTAACCGTTGAGAGACTGCTTAGGAGAGTGCTTTTTATTCAAGGAATGACCCTCCAGACTTTGCGTTGCTGCACTTTTGAACTTACTATGTTCACTTGGTGCTAATTTAGTTTGATAAAAGAACTTGGATATCCCGGATGAATGAGAAGGTTTGCGATCCAGGTGTTTGCATGGACGAGGAATAAGGCATTTCGAGCACCAGATCAGTTGATTTATTCCTCTGAGCTTTCGAACTCTTACAGGAGTTTATCTTCAGAGATGAGAAGAAGCAACCAAAAAAGAAGGTGTGGTGACTCACTCCACATAGGCGAGCATGTCCAAAGCCTCACTGCCGCTAACGAGTATTTCTGCATATAGCCCACCTCGGCAACAGCCAATCAGGTCCCTCAAAGGCTAGCCTCTCTCGGTGGCGAATAGGACGCATGCATGCCTTGGTCGATGCAGTCTTTCCGGCCAATAACATTTGAGACAACGAGACAATGCACGTTCTCATTGCTGCTACTGCTGCTGCTCAAAACCGCACTTGGGATCCGGTCAATCTCCTGAGCGTTGTCAAGGGGTTAGAAACAGCAATCAAAAAAGCTAGTGGAGGAAGGCAGGCCTCTAGACCTGCCAGTGGCCTACAAATTCTTGTACAATTATGTGAGAAAAAAGACAGAATGATGCCAGACCAAACGTAAGAATGGCAAGCGAAGACGACCACAGCCAAACCACACATAAAAAGGCAAAAGATAGGATCCCACAACGAACCGGCTGGAAGAGGAGGCAGGGTTACCAGGACTCTCTACCGAGTGACAAGGCGCCACAATAATTGCTGTTCATGACCCCAGCTCCACTGGCAGCTAATTAGTGTACGCCATTATAATCACCCCCGACTCCACTGACAGCTAACTGCCCTCCTCCTCCATCCTTTTTGATTGTTGTTTCTAATCCCTTGACCATCTGATGATTTCTGAAAATTGATTGGCCTATGGCCACTACAATTACCTTCTTTTTTGGTCGCTACTTCCGAGCTCTGAATATGGACTCCTGTCAGAGTTCGATAGCTCAGACGAATAAATCAATTGATCTGGTGCTCGATACGTCTTCTTCCTGGTACAACTTGGGTATCCATTACCTTGGAAGAGAGCATAAAGGTATATTCATACATTTCTTTTGTCAGGAAGCATGCTGCAGAGTGGTTCAACCCTTTGGAATAGCGTGCGGATGCAATTGCGTATGTGAATTGGGGGTGATTTCTGCTTAGACATAGTAGTTGTGTTCTATTAGTGGCCTTTCTGAATCCTGTAGTTTGCATTAGTCCAGGGAAATTTACGAAAGGAAATTGTTTGTTTTGTTTCCTTTCAGTCATAACAAAATTAAAATAAATTTCACTTATCCTGATATGTTTGCGATCGCCGCTAAAGCGTTTACGTGGGCCAAATTTCGTCACGCCTCAAATTCTTATTACCTGTATTTCTTCTTTTCGTTATAGTAGCATAGTTTTATCCATATTGCACAACGTTTTGTTCCTGTGACCACGCTTCTACAAACCGGAGTCTTCCTCATCTTTATAAAGGTACCGTAAACACAGTGACCAAAGTTATCCGGTTGATATATCACTCTCCAGCATGCACTGAGGCCACCTGAGATGTAGAGACTGACAGTTCCAAGCTAAAGATGATATTTTAACCATTTATTGCAGATATTTTCACATTTACTTTGCACAGAGAGTGGAGTTTATAGAGCATCTGACATCAAATTGGCACTTTATACAATCTCTAACTTGAGCTTATCAAATTAAGCTTGCTGAGTGTAAATTCAAATGAAGATGAAACTACATGACGCATTCTTTTTTCCCTTTTCATAGTCACATTGCAGTTTTAATTTTATTGCGATAATTTGTTCATTGGAATATTATAGGCGAGCAAAATACTTCGGTTTGACAGAAGGAGATCAAATATTAATCAAGAACATCCTGGTAGGATGAGCTGATTACCAAACGGATGCATGGATAAAAGCTGCGGTCCGGATAGTGGTCTGATTACCGCGGAGTAGTTTGAAACAAGGAAATGTTCTTTGATTCAATTAATCTTTCCCATTTTTTTGCGATCGTAGCTAGAGCGTTTATGTAGGCCAACTTTCGCCGAGCGCCTAATCTTGCAGTCTGCCTGCTGCTGCTTTCTTATTCACCTCAACTTCGTATTTCCTGAATTGCTTCTTCTCATGAGAAAGTAGCATAATTTTATGAAATCTTCTCAGGGCTGTGTGCGGGAATTTCATTAAATAAAGTGAGACTGCTCAGGCCGCTATCCGTCGCATGCAAAGTGAATCTATCCTTTGTCTAATTAATATACCAAATATAGAAAGTTGGGAGGGTGGGGGAGACTCGGGGCGGATGGAATGAACGTATTCCATTACTTAATTGGGCGAGAAGTTGAAAGAGTCTGAGTATTATCCTCCCCCCCCTGCCCTCGCCCTGCTGGGATTTTGATCAACTAAACAGGCCGTAAGTACGCCTTCACTGCTTACGGGGGGGGGAGAATCGAGCAAACTGGGCTAGCATTCCGCTTTGATGCTTTTATTTTTGAAAATGCGTCGCAAATACTATTTCGGGATGTCATCTCTGCGGCCACAGGCCGGGCAGTTCAAGCCTCCAATTGATTCAGTCACTGACACAAAGAATTTGCGTCAGTGATCAAAGGTCGCATATATTGTCAATTTCATGGGGAATCGATGGAATTAAATAGTCCGCAATAATTTGTGTGTATTCTTTGACGTCATTGGTTGGGGCGTTTTCGTAAACAAACTTTGTACACAATATGAACTGGAAAATCGGCATCCCAAGGAGTATAATTTGGTATAAGGAGTTCTCCAGGAAACAGTGGTTTATTGTGCGTATCTCGTCAAATTGGACGCGATGTTTATCAATATCAGAGAAGCATGGAAGAGACGACAGTCTACCTAGACTAGAAAAAGCAAAAATCAGCCACCACCGACCACATGATTAACTGCGGTTGACAAATAGTTCCCTACCGACCGCATAATTACATGTGGGTGAGAAATATTTTTCCCAACCGACCGCATAATTACATGCGGGCGACGATTATTGACTTTTTCCTTTCCCACCATATAAGCTTCTATTAGCTATCTTTTTGAATTAAGTGTTTCGTAAAATTTCCATCAGTCTGACGACGACCTGTTGTGCGAGTGCCGAAAATTTACAAAATAAACCACTTTTTTCCAAAGAACTCTTTCTACCGAATCTGTACACAAGGTTTTCCATGCGGTAGAGTTGTGCGGATAAAGATAGGAAGTTTGTGGTAGTCCGCGCCCATCGCCTCTGTGCTGAGTCATCTTGTCTTCGCTCGCCATGCATTTGTGTACTAGTGCGTGAAAAACCGATGAATCGCCGCACTAATTATTCCATCCGTCAAACGCAAAAATGACGTTATTTGGACTGCAAGTCCTTACATCTTTTAAAAGGTTGAAGTTCCGAGGTGTAGCTCTACAGTCGGGACGTGAGGAGGAATATCCTCTGAAGGGCTTGTAGAGGCTATATCACTACAAATATACAAAACGTCTTGGTAAATACACAATGGAAAACTTTCTAGGGTAAGTAAACTTCTAGGATGTGATTTACTAGACTATTCTAATTGAAAAATGGTCAAAACCGGTATATGAGAATGACGATGAAGAGTAGAAATGATACAACTCACTTAGATCCTTCACGGTCCTAGCCAGCAGTAGTCAAGCAGTCGACTTGCCAAAGGATGACTCTGTGAAGATCGGGATCCAAGTTCATTGGGCCGCGCTTGTGAAAATTGAGAAAAATCTCGTTTGAAAATTGTTGTTGGATTCTCCTGAGCCCGAGAATGATCACCAGAGAGGTGTCGTTGAAGGGCAAAATAAACAGCGGCAGGTGAGGAGAGAATTGAGCTGTGTAGTGTGGTTAGCAAGACAGTTGCTGGCACGCGTCAAAACCGAAAATGTGCTTGTGTGTTATATTAGAGTTTAAACAAACTTGGTTATCGATAAATTTAAACAGCACACAAGTTGAGCCAAGAGCCCACAGGCTCTCTAATCTCCACGGTATACCACAGGGTCAATGAGTGAATGGGGAATAGTATACAGAGGAGTTCCTAAAGCAGCACCTGTTTAAAAGATTTGAAAGAGATCGAGTCAGCAGATCAAAATTTTAGAATAAACTTGTTCCGGACATGTCAAGGCGTATTTTTACGTAGGGTTAAGCCACAGCTCTGGAGACCCAGAGGTTGCTGACAGAGAAATTTCTACATTTCTGGAGAAAAGACATATGGCCAGTAAATAGTCCTGCATTGCCACTGTATCTCTTATAAATTATCCTCGATGGATTTCGAAATGTCAGGCGATCTTATCTTCTTCTTAAATAGTCTTGACCTGAATCCAGTTGAAAATCTGTGTTCGATTTTCGGTTGACGAGAACCTGCCTGCTCCTACTCCTGTCGTTGAATTGGAGAAATCCCTGCTTGTCGCCTGAAGAAGGATCCTCTTAGAGACTCTTCTGAATCCCATTAATTTGATACAAATGAGAGTAGAAAGTGTACTAAGGGCAAAATGAAAATTTCCTGTTGAGCAAATTGTGTAATATATATTATTTTAAAAACAATGAATGTGTTTGTAGGGTGCAAAAATTTCAGGACACCCCTCATGACCTGTCAGATAGCTGTCTTGTGTGTCGCCTCTATTTATTCCCAAAACAGAGCACCCAATGAAGACAATAAGTCAATGAAGTGACGGAAATGAATGCTGAAGGGACAGTGTTTTGAGTACGAAACGCCAACGATGAAGAAACGAGTTGGTAGGGTATGAGCGGAAAGAGCACCAAATTATTTTCACAAATGACCAACACATTCTTTTCGCGCAATATACCAATTCTCGCGCAGTCTCTACCTTATCGAGGTTCCCTTAAATATGCCTGGCAGGTGGTTTCAAGTTACAAAAACAAACTATACCCGCCATTCTACCACATAATTGGATATGGAAAGGCCGGCTTTATGAGGTCAACATTTGAGGAGTTCAGCTCGGTGCGGTGTACATCAGTGCAGACTCCGTTTAGATAAGCAGCGTTTGTCAAACACACATCTTACAGGAGAAGAGTACCAAAGGGGTTGTCAAACCAAGTGGTGTCATGTAATGGTTTGAGCGTCCATTTCGACCGTGTGCACCACGTTCTTCAGCGTGGCTTGCCCGTAGATTAGTTTCAAATGATAGTTGATTTGTGCTGCATCTACTGCATTCTCTCCCCCCCCCCACCTGGACCTGGTGTCATGATCAAGTTAAGAAGACCGGGCGCGGGAGAGCGCGCTGAGGGTTGGTGTGGCCAGAGCCGCCCACCACCGTGTTTCCAGACCTGGATCGGACTCCAGCTGAGTGGGAGTGCCATATCAAAAAGGAGCTATCGCATCCTGGCTCTCAGTCCGCCAGCCAGCCAGCCAACCACTCCACACGAACGCCCACTGGGTTGACCGCGCGGTTGTAGGTCCGACCCGACAGGTTAGACACTTCAGGTACCTCGAGTGCGAAATCGCCTGCATAACACAGTGTCCGTTCCATGAGCTGACCAGAAGAAGACACGTTCTGGGCCTCAGGAGCAGAAGAAGCGATTGCTGGAGGAAAAAAAATTATCAGCTAGAAGTTTGCGAATTCTAGCTCGAATACATCATCACCATCACCATCATCATCAACATCATCAGAGGCAACCGCATAACAAACCTCTGTTTTTCTGCGATTTTTTCTGCTGATGGATTCAAACTGGAATCCGAAACGTCAGGCCAATTAATTTCTTCATCCGGTGATCACACAGTCTCCTTGTGAACTGATTCCTGGAAGTCGCCTGTTCTCTTCTACCACGTTTGAGCTTTCATCCTTGCCCCCGCTGTTGGGACAATGAAACAAAACGATTTCCTTCCGCGAGGAAAGAAAACAGTAAACATTCCTGGTCTGTTGCGAGATCCCGTCAACGCCGCAACATTTTCCTCGTAGTCTTAGCAATTCAAGAAGAAAAAAAGGAGCAATCAGCCCTCAAAAGTCCCTATGGGTGATAAAAATATTGACTCATCAGAGTCAGTTATTAAGAAAGGCCAGGAACCTAGAGTAGCCGCCGAAAATAACGCAGCATACCGACGTATGCGAAATATTGATACCCTTTCGCTAATCGGCATGGACTCAGGTTGTGCTATTGATTATCCCCCCCCCCCCCCCCCCCCCCCCTAGCCCCCTCCACCAAACCTTACCCTTACAACCAGCCGTCACTTATCGACCCCACCCCCATTCCCACTACTCACTTGTCCGAAAAGACGAACACGTTCAAACTCGCACCCAGTTTCCATATAAATGTAAGGCCTGATGAGAATTTGTCGAAAGTACACGTATACTCGCCCAACTGGACTTCTATTGATTATCAGGTAGTCTACTTTGAAGTCGTTTCAGTCATGATAGGATGCGGGCTTTTTAACGAGCTTCGTTCCAACCAATAACAAAACGTATCTGTCGTAAAAACTGACAATTTAAGTAGTAGGCCTTTTTATCATTTATTTTACTGCCTTTATAAATTCAAATGTATTTTATGGAAAACGTGCACGAAAATACTATTTCTTGTACTAGTTTGATAGAAAATTACGCCTTCTTTAAATGTTATACTTAATGAAAGGGTATCTTTTGGTTTTATAAAGGTTGCTAATTATGAGCTGTTTTACAATTGTTAAGTTTTTTTTCATAATACATCGTCTCCGTCAAATTATTAATGCTGCCTATACTGCATGAAACATGTTCCACATCTATTGCAATATTTTGTGACAACTATGTGACTTCTTTCTCAAGCTGTAGGCGAAAACGTACTTTTTCCTAAGCTAGATGCACACAGTGCACAGTTTTTAAATCTGGAATTCGAGTGTAGCAGTCAGTAGGTTAGAAAATTATTCGGCAATTGAGCAACTTTTAAAACCGAAAGAAAACCTTTCTTTGATTATAAATTTAAAGAAGGCGTAATTTTCTATCAAACAAGTACAAGAAATAATTTTTTCGTGTATTTTTTCCATAAAATACATTTAAATTTATAAGGGCAGTCAAAATACCTGATAAAAGGCCTTTTACTTAAATTGCCCGTTTTTACGATAGATACGTTTTGCTAGTGGCCAGAACGAAGCTCGTTAAAAGCCCGCATCCTATCATGACTTAAATGACTTCAAAATAGACTATGAGATAATCGACAGCACAACCTGAGTCAATGTCGATTAGCGAAAGCGTATCAATATTTCGCATATGTCGGTATGTCGCGTGATTTTCGGTGACTACTGTAAATGGTAAAATAGTACCTTCTGTTATAGTCAGTGAGGACTACGGAGAAATATTCTGATGAAGGATACCTTCAAATAATTTAAAAGAAGCAAAAGAGCCGTCGGTCCATTGCAGAAGTCAGTCTCGGTACTGTGTGCAATGGATGTCGGTGAATGACCAGTATGGCACGTCCTGCATGCCACATTTATGACGAGATTTAACGTTGTAATTTAGCATGTATTTAGACAGGTTATTTTGATCAACTGAGTGAATTTAATCATTAGAAAGGCTAAGTTTGGGAAACTGTCCACTTATGGGGCGAATAGGCACTAATTCTGGCTAAATCATGGGTAAGTTTAGATCGAAGAAATTCCCTATGTTTTAAAGTACGACAGAACCAAACTTTTTATTCATATGCATTGTGCTATGGAAGAATTCCAGAAAAAGTAAAAGAGAGTGGAAAAATTATGCCTTCCAGAACTGGAAAATTTTGTTCGAAGTTGTTCAAATGGAAATGAAGCCAAATTTAAGGAATCATGTTTATTTCCATAAACAAGCAACAATTTTAGTCTTAAAATTTATGTTTAGCTAACCTGTGAATTTTTTTGCACAAAATGCAATAAATAAAAGTTTTCGTCGCATTTTGTTTTACCCCTCACCGTTTGGCTCACCATGGCGTATAAGCTAAGTGTCTGCATAGTTTACCGCGAAAGTAACGTAAAGAAGGCCTTATTGAATGAAAGTCATGTAAAAATATACGTTCATTTTATGCGTTATTTAGAAACGAAACAGACAGAAGTATAATAAGTATTTCAAAAATGGCTATATATGGCCAATATTTTTCTGAATTCGCAAGATACTAACAGATCGTGGAATTAAAACCACTTATGCGTTAAATACTCCATTATAAAGGAAAAAAGTAAGTTCTTTCATCTCCAGTCAAATTGAATCGTTTATCTTCAGGTAACTTAAAGAAATTGTCAAATGTCTCCGGTTTCGTTGTGATAGTGCCTTGCAAAAAGTAAATATAAACAGAAATTCGTCAACTGAATATCCAATTAAAACACTTTTTAAACAGGTAACCTATTAGGGGAATTTTTTTCTTAATCTTAGGAAAAACAATATCCGAGTTATGTTGTAGACATTCTGTATGCTTGGCAGTGTGGTTTGCTGTTT
Source organism: Ligula intestinalis (assembly GCA_036362985.1). Taxonomy (NCBI): domain Eukaryota; kingdom Metazoa; phylum Platyhelminthes; class Cestoda; order Diphyllobothriidea; family Diphyllobothriidae; genus Ligula; species Ligula intestinalis. Next base: position 61,295,550 of record JAYGXS010000005.1, read on the forward strand.
TGAGGCATTTCCGAATGTAATTCACATAATAACTTATATCCAAAAACTATTTTTTTTCGGTAAACGCTCTTTATTTACATCATATTTTAAAGTTTTTGATGTACAAGTCATACGGAAGATAAACTTATCAATGAAGGCATTGAGGACATTCTTATGAATAAAAGTGCTTTCGTCTCCAAGATCGAATCAATCCTGGCTGACGACACAAAGTTCAAAAGTGAAAGACAGAATAAGGACGAAACTGAGAGCGCAGAATCTCAACTCACAACTTGTCTTCGGAAACTCAACGACAAAGGTTTCCTCAGTGAACAAGAGTAAGAAGCGCTCAAACCCACAGGCACAGTCCACCCAAGGCTATATGGTTTGCCTAAGATTCATAAACCAGATGTTCCAGTACGGCCAATAATTGATGTGTGCAATTCGCCATATCATGCAATTGAAAAGTGGCTGGCAGAAAAACTGAAACCAATTCGGCACCAAATAGCACCATACGGCCTATGCGACACGTTTCAATTCGTCGAGTCCATAATCAACACAAAGATCAAGGGGAAAACGATGTTATCCTTAGATGTCGCGTCTCTGTTCACCAACATTCCCCTCTCAGAAACTATATAATATTTGTGTGAAGAGATTGTTGAGCAGGATTTTCCAATCGGCATGTCGATCGGAGACCTAAAAGAACTACTTTTCCGCTGTACATTAAACGTGAAATTCAGCTTTAATGGACAATTTTACCGCCAAATCGATGATGTAGCGATGGGATCACCACTGGGACCTCTTTTAGCTGATGCCTTCATGGGCAAACTGGAGAGCAACGATCTTTCCCCTATTATAAAGGATCTACATTCCTATGCTAGATATGTGGACGATATATTTGTAATAGCAGATGGAAGTATTGAGTTGGACACTTTCTTAGCTAAAAGGAATCAGGTGCTCCCAGCGTTAACCTTCACTCTAGAAAACGAAGACAGACGGTGCCTCCCCTTTCTGGACGTCCTTCTTAGTAGAAGATCGGATGGAACAACAAGTAGAGGTGTATTTCGTAAGAAATCCTGGACAGGGCAGTGCACTAGTTTCTAAAGTTTTGTACCACTAAGTCAGGAACGAGGCCTAGTCCGCTGCCTTGCGAACCGAGCCAGGAGAATCTGTTCCCCAGAGACACTGGAGAAAGAACTCGTACTCATTAAAAACATCCTACAAGAAAATGGATTTCCTGAGAATTTCATCAATAATTTTATGGAAGAACGTCCACCAAAATTGGAAGTACCAAAGGCTGAGAAGAAAACCTTATTTCTTACACTGCCATTTCACGGTGATCCAGCAAGTGAACTTCTACAGCTTCGACTGAACGCTGCAATAGTGCGTACATATCCAGCAGCTAAGTTAAGATTAGTATTTTCGAGCATTTCACTTGTTCGCCTTGAAGGTAAGGCTACACTCCCATTCCAGACCTCATCAATGTGCATCTTCAACTTTACATGCTCCTGTGGGGCAAGTTACATTGGTCGAACAACTAGGCGGCTGTCCAAACGCATGCGGGAACACCATCCTGCCTGGCTAAACAAAGGCGAGGTCAAGTCAATATATAGCATGATTTTGGCTCACTTGGTTGACAGCGGTCACCGGGTTGACGTAAACCAAGCGTTTCGAGTCTTGTTTAAATTGCCGGCGAAACATTCCAAGTTCCTGCGTCAACGGATACTCGCGATGGCAGAAGCCGTGGCCATACGACTCACAAACCCGATCTTATGTGCACAGAAGGCCTTCGTAGTGGCCCTACGGCTCCCGTGGTCGAGAACAAACTCAAACTCAACATCCATCAGCACACCTTCTAGCATGCCGCGAGTTGATGAGCAGACAGTGACAACTGGTTTCAAGACGCCGCGACCATTTGACTTAGTACTTCTTATAGTTCTTTTAATATGCTTATGCTGCTCATTACTATTTCTAAGTTTTCGTATGCGAGTAATGATAAAAATTTGCAAAACTTATACATGTTGCGTGCAGCACTCGCCATACTGTACATCATCAATATGCAGCACTGTATTGTGAAAAATCATCCAGGCATGTAAGTACATGTTTTATTCTATTTCTCCGCACTATGGAGGTGTTGGCCCATGCATACAGTTGTACAGTGCATGCAGTGAAACCCTGTCAAAGACATGCTTGAGTGTAAAAATACTTAAGTCATTCCTTCGGTAACCTGCACATAAACTGCTCTGCGCTAAGTTCGGTACTTAGATTTTTCTGACATACTGCAGTTGGCGTAAACATTGCGTCATTCGATGAGAACTAATTACGTGAGCAAAGAGAACACATCTCAGGCACATTACATGTGATTAAAGGCCCTGGGATATGGAGTAGGCTAGATAGATAAATAGATCCAAGTGTGATTTAATGCAAGGCTTGTTAGGACGGCCTAACGAACATCCTAAGCAACCAGTAGCTTGCAAGCCGTTGCTGCGCTCCAAGCAGGCTATCGATCGGCCTACACGGGCGAACGTACACAAGCCGTCAATCGATCAATAATTTAGAATTTAAACTACAGTCATCCACTGAGCCAACAACCAATGGGACTGGCCACTATTTTAGAAGAGAATCGGATTGGTTCGTTGACCTATCTCACACACATTCGTTTCCCTAGAGTTGTTGTACCTCTAACACTCAAAGACTTCCACTTTCTGCACAATTCCTGTTCTGTTCTCCCTTTGGAGGCTCACATGAGGCGTAGTTAGACGGCCAATATTTTGGCCTCGGCTCCGTTACAACAATTTGGCGACGCATTGCGTGGCGATATCTCGGCCTGGGCCTCTGTTACAACATTGCTTACTATCATTAAGAAATGTCATGTGTAGCACCGTGGATCAATCGCTGTCTTTCATGCAGCCCTACCCTTTGTATTACCGTCGAACAACCGCTGAATATCCTGCAACAAGCCCAGCTCCAGCTCCAGTGGTGATATTTCGGCCTGGGCCTCCGTTACAGCAAGGCTCTCATAGATCAGTTGGTAGTGCGTTGGCTGTTCTAAGGCCTTCCCTGTTGGTGTGGGTTCGAACCCCACAGAAGCCACGAAGTTTTCATAATTGGATCAATTGAAACATATTTTGATTTTGAAATACGCACATCCCAAGATATTAAATTATGAAGATAAAGGCTTCTTTGGGAAAATTGAAACTCTATGTGTAAATTTTCGAGGCAAGATCCCCCAATCATCTTCAGACGTGAGAAAATGTGTAACAGAACAACTAAAATTTTAAACCTTCAGAAAAATCAGTATTCATCTGACGTGTACACCGACTGGCAGGGTTTTCAGTCTGCGCTAGTAGGCGTTACGTGCCTTTCGTCATTTGGTTGTGGTTGGTGGCACGCATCGAATTTGCTTTTGAGTTAACTATAGCTGGCGTTCAAATAAATATACCTGTTGATGCATGCCTCGTTCGAGTGCATTGCTTCTAGGAATTCACGGCCTTTTCTAGTTGGATAAGTGCCACCAATCCGTGTGTTCTCCCATGCAAATTTGTGACCAGTTTCTAGTGTGTGCATGGCCACCTGGGATAAATGGTGTCGTCTTCTGACCCCTGATTGATTTTGGTGTATGCGAGTTGAGGCGCATTTCCCAGTTTGGCCACAATAGACTGCATCAAAACTGGAACACAGGATCTTGTAGACAACCCTATTTCTTTCAAGATAGCTAATCTTGTCCTGGGATCGTTAGGTGGTCACTTGTTTTTTGGTGTTTTATTAGTTGCCTTCCAACAAGCTCAGATACATTCTCATGTCTGAAGACGAGCGGGGTATCCTGCCTCAAAAATTTGCAAAATAAAGATTCAATTTTCCGAAATAAGGTTTTATCTTCATCGTTTTTTATTTTAAGCGATACTCAAAGCCGGTGGCTAGCGAAAACGCACCGAAGTAGAAAAGTTTGCAAGCACCTTTTAGCCTAAGGAAGTATGAAAAGATATGAAGGCATATCTTTAGTATTAGGGGCAGAAATAAGTTTTGCATCTTTTGAAAATCCAATGAATCTGCATTAAAAAAAGATAACAAGAATTTTTTAGTTAGGCGACAATCAGGGGAACGGTAGATATGTCTGGACTACTAGAGATAGACAGCGCAAACCTCCATGTAAACAAAGTCGGCAGTCTAATTTAGATGTCGCGTCACTTTCACCCCACAAACTAAACGCATGTTCAAAACAACCCCAAAAATGAATACAGTCTTCTATTCTTTCATCTGGCATTTTACTGTGCACACCACCTATTGTTGTGGCACAAATGTCCGCGCCCCGAAACCGCCTTAACTTTGAACACACAATTGAAATCTGCGCCTATGGGAGGGGACAGGGTGGTAGCGCTTTTGTTACCTTCATTGTTGCAGTCCTCGGGCCCTCGTGCGTGCCCATCGGCGTCCTGCTTTGACGAGACGCATCTTCCCTTTGAGAGCGAAGACCATCGTCCCACCTCCGACACCCCCCCCCCTTCCCCCTTCGTTTACACATACACAAACCCGTTCTGTGTTCACACTTGCATGCGTGCGGGCACCTGCACGCGCGCTGCGATTGCTTCGTCCACCAATTGCAAGGCTGGTCCAGCCATCTGCAGCTTTGATTAGCCGGGAAAGCGCAGAGCTCTGCCCTCGAGGATGGGGGAGGTCAGTAGCCAATTAGAAGGCGGCAAGCGTTGGGCACGTTTTGCCTGCTCTCCATACACAAAGTAGGTCCTAAACATTGCGCGAGGCGGGGCTTTGGGTAAGTCCGCAGTCTTGTTCATATGCATCCTCCAAGTTGACGGTCAAAAATAAAACTAGCGTTAAATGCCCACATCTGTGTGCCATCACAATGGAGGAGGTTGCTAAGTGTACCTGAATGTAGAAAGCAGGACAGCATCATCACGGATAGGAAGTGCGCAGTGACGGGGTGTCATGAAGGTGTCCTATGCAATCAAACAGTTTAATTCAGTTGGAAGAAACTGACTTTTCCCACTCGTAGGTGTATATTGACATAAAATAAGAGAGGATATTTAGCAACAATCCTTCTGAAATCATAAAAAAATACGTTTTTTCGTCGATCAGACCTGTTTCTTCTACAATTTCAGTTTTCGTTCTCTTGGCTGGTTCTCAGTTAAATTTATTCGGAAAGCAGCAATAACAATAAGAAGTATGGATAGAGAAGAATACTCGTCGATCACTGGATCAATTTGTTTGCTGTCCTGAGCCTTCGAAGTCTTACAGGAGTCCACCTTCAGAGATAAAAAGACTTCGAAAGCTCAGGGCAACAAACAAATTGATCCGGCGCTCGACAATCCTTCTTCCTTATCCATGCAAATACCTGGAACGCGCATTTGTTTCATCCACTCAGGAATAAGACGTGAATTAAATGTCAGGTTTTTGGTTTTATAGGCAGTGCACAGTTCACTAACTAGCTGAAAAAATTTTCAAATAAATAAAATTCTGGGAAATTGTATTCATAATTGCCTATTTATGTAGGTCTGAGCATTGTGTAGTGGGTGAGAGGTAGGTTGGTATTGAAGAATCCAAATATCCAAATTTCATTCGCTTTTTCTTTGAATGAAATTCAGTAAGTTACATAACAACAGTAATCCCTCTCTCTCGCGAATAAATGCGAACGTGTTTGCATGAGTAAAGTAGAAGGCTGGGCGAGCACCGGAACAGTTTGTTTATTGCTCTGAGTTCTCAAACTCGCGCAGAAGATCATCATCAGAGGTAACAGCAACAACAAGATGAGGGGGCAAATATAGGAAGTATGAAACAATCAACTACCGGTGGTGCATGTCGGGAGGTGATTGCGCGGGGCTCTGTACGCCGGCGCCAATCGACCCACGGAAGAGCGGAATAGATGAGTTCCGTTAGTGGTCAGGTGAACGCTCAGGTGAACTGTCAATATGTCCTGACCTAAACCGGCCAGACAACGAGCTCGTGGCTCAATGGTTAGGGCGTTTGACTCTTATCAAAGAAGTCGCGAGTTCGAGGTTCGAGTGGGGCACCACGTGGGTCTGGGTCTGTGACTGGCTGACGATGGCTAATAAGCCAGAAATGGCCAGTCCAATCTTCCCTGGTTTTTCCGACGATACTATCTGTCGCTGTCGAGACCCAAGACAGAGGGGGGGGATATGAGTTCCGTTAGCGGTCAGATGGACGTTCAGAAATGAGCGACGCGTCTCTATTTGGCCCTTTCAAGGAACAACTGGCGCTAGTGCTTCTGCCGCCTGACAGCAGTGTGCATAAGGTTTTCTTGTTGGCTGAAGGTTTCAATGCAACCTGAGAGGTCAAAACCTCACTGTATTCTGGCTCGACCGATTTCCGGTAAGAAGAGAAAACATTGATATTTAGGGAATTAGGATGTGAGTCAAGAGGGAGAGAAAGCGATACGCTTTATTTTGAAAATATCATGCCAACATTTTCAGCAAAAGCATCCCCCATTCTAAAAGAATGAAATAAGCGCACAAACTCACAGCACCGGGATATCAAAAGTAATCCATAATCGTAAATGACTGCAATTTTCCACATCGTGGTTGAATGTCCTCGTAAGAGTCGTTGAATATAGGCCAAATTGGACTGCTTTAAAACAACATTATCGTTGAGACCTTCCGTCCTCATGACCTCATCATTTTTCAAATAAATAAAAAGGGGATAAAAATCAATTTATAATGGGCGAAGTAAGCTAACCGACGTGTATATCAGAAAATTTACATGCGATTAGAGGGAGGGAAAAAATTATGGCTCAAATTGAAAAGTCCGCATTTGCGATAATTATGATGCGGATGAACCAATCTTTGCTGAAAAGTATATTGCAAAATCAGGTCTTCGCCTAAAGCCACCTTTAGTAAAATAACATGATTCTGGTATGAACCAGTGACGATAATTACGGAAATGACCAATATTATTTGATATCATATAAGCATACTCTAACCACAGGTCAAGTATCCTACTACGTTATTTTTTGCTACTGAGCAAATCTATTCGAAACGAACCATGGAGTCGATACTAACGAAGCCCTTCAGGTGGTCTACAGGACACCATCTAATTTTTCCAAAGGCCTACGCCAATGGATGCTTGCAACAGCCGAAGCACTAGCTATAAGGCTAGCAAATCCAGTGCTGTGTTGTCAGAAGAGTCTGACGCAAGCTCTGTCACTTCCATGGCCTAAACCGACACCAGGTGGCGATAGGATTTCGCTCCTACCAACAAACGACAATCCCTCAACCAACACGCTGACATGGCCTACATGCGTAAACT
>JAYGXS010000006.1:7471-66956 GCA_036362985.1 Ligula intestinalis
TAGTAGTAGTAGTAGTAGTAGTAGTAGTAGTAGTAGTAGTAGTAGTAATAGTAGTAGTAGTAGTAGGTGACCGATCAGCCAGGCGGTGAGGGAGAGAGTGTGGTCGACCCTCAGCACATTTCTTTTCTCACTAAAAACAATCTGATGTGTTTGAAACTATCGCGGTTTGCCAACTGATGGTATAACTTAGATACCACAGTCGGCCCAGTGTGTATCTTGTTGTGTGGAGTGGCTTACTGCAGGCTGAGAGTCGGGCTCAATGGATTCTTCTCGGTGTGGCATTTATGGCGCTCCCGTGCGGGAGCCTACCTCGCGAGGTGTGCTGTTTGTACGCGTGTTGAGTGTTGTTCACGCCTGCGCCTCCCCTCATCTCCGGTCTTCTCGACTTGTCTTGACATCGAGTTCGTGTGTGGGAGTGGTTAGTGTGTGGGGTAGATCCGGCGAGTCTACTTTCAGTGTAATCCAGCCGCCGTCACCGCCTTGCTTCCGCTTGATGAGGCTTCTAGTTGACATTGTTGAGAGTGACTGCCGAACTGTCGTCAGTATCGCGCACCCTATCTGTTAGAAAACCGTCCTATCCCCAATTCTTTCGCTCTTGACCTAAACTTTTGAAAAAAATGTCTTTGCTGATAAAAAAAAATGTTTGTCCGCTCACTAGGTTCTTGTTTTTATTCATCTGATCTTTCCAACTATTACTTGAGTCCATCCTCAGAGATAAGAACGCCAACAGACTAACAACCAAGAGTTACAGGAAGCAGGGGCCAATCACACACCAGTAAGGTCCAGAGGTGACTGCACAGGGCTCTGTATGCTGGCGCCAGAGTGATAAGTCGATTGACCAAGTTGACCCAATTGTGGAAAAACACAGGGCCTCGGTAGGAGTCGAACCCACACAGCAGAGAAGGCTTTTGTGCAGCTAAAGCTTTGGTGGGTTAATTGATTTTTCACCAATTTTCTATCTCAGGACAACATTTAGCGAGTGTTCACTTTCGGTAAATTCTCGTCAGGCTATATATTTAGAGGGGAGGTTTAAATTTAAACAATCGATGGATCGTCTTTTCTTACAAGCGGAAGCCAATCAGAGCGCGGAAAGATGCAGGCAGTTATGTAACCTGCAGGGGTTGACGGGTTTCAACACAAATATACACTTACAATTTCGGTCTACGCCTATAGGCCTTCAATATACTGATGTATACCGCGATCAGAAATTAATTTCTCCAGAGATTAAAAAGCTGAACTTTCAAAACCGGTATATCAACCAGAAAGCAGATATGGAAAGCTGGGGTGACCCACTGATAAGCCGGACCCCCCGCGCCTGTGTCAAGCAGCGGCAGAATACCGGCGAAACACGTGTCGGCCTTTTAGCAAGTACCTAGGCTGTTAGTATGGTAAGTTACAACGTCAAGTTATGTAACCCTTGACCATGCCAAGTTCGGGGCTTCCAGGAGGTTCGTTTGCGCGCACAAAACCGGCTTTCTCAACCGGATCGCGGTTGCTTCTGCTGTTGCTAGCAAACGCTGACCCAGGGACTTTGGGCAGCTTGGTGGGACCTTGTAAATTTCCTTAAAGGCTTCGCTGGGGTCCACACGATGTTTGGAGTCAACCATGTGTGCAAAGCTAGAACTTTGCGAAAATTCCCAATAAAAATTTCAGGAGATAAATTGGCGAACATACGTTTGTTTTCGATAAATTCTCGTCAGGCCTTTACATTTATATGGTATGAATAAACTATGGTGGTTGGTGGACAGATGAAGTGTTCTCGTTGTCACGGTGGGGAGGTGGGGGGGAGTTGAGATCAGAGTGTCAATGTCTAGACGGCCCGGCGTCCAGGACCGCCGATAAGGTGTGCGTGGTTGGACTTGGGACTTGGTCGTCTCTGCGGGGGCCCGTTTCCGAGGCCTGTGGTCCGCTGTGGGTTGCCGTGTTACCTAGTTTTGCCCATAGCAACTGGGGCGCCGCGACGTAATTCTTTTGGGCACATAGCAGCGGTCTGCGTAGCCTGATGCCGTCGCCAACAGTTCCTATTTGACAATAACCTGTACAGACAATTGTACGGAGTAGCTATGGGCTCGCCCCTGGGTCCACTTCTAGCAAATATATTCATGGGCAAGCTAAAAGCTACGCAACTCAGCCACCAGATAAATAATCTAACGTACTATAAACGGTACGTAGACGACATATTTGCAGTTGCATCAGATCAAACCAACTTATCAACGCTAATGTATACAGTAAATCGGGCGCATAAATCGATAAAATTTACCCTAGAAGAAGAAGAACAATCAGGATCGCTTCCATTCCTTGATGTGCTACTGAGTAAAAGACCCGATGGGAGCATTCAACGTAGGGTATATCGCAAGAAGACATGGTCCGGGCAATACATCAATTTCGCTTGTTTCGTACCGTTGAATTTCAAACGCAATTTAGTACGGTGTTTGACGCAACGGGTGAAGAGGATTTGCTCGACTGATAGCATTGAATAGGAGCTTAAGATTGTTGAAGGCGTGTTTTGACAAAATGGGTATCCTTGTCGATTTATCACTAAAAACATGGCTGAAAGGCCGCCAAAGCCCTCAGTATTAACAGTGGAGAAGAAACGAATCTTCATCAGAGTCCCATTTCAAGGGGACGGACCAAGCAAACTACTAAGGAGGCGCCTTAGTCAAGCCGTAGAAACTACCTTCCTAGCAGCAAACGCCCATGTATTGTTCTCGACTACTCCCATCCTATACGGAGAGATTAAGGATAAACTGCCAGCTCAGACCACCTCAATGTGCATATATTCATTTACCTGTTCCTGTGGGGCAGGATATATTGGTCGCACTAGCCGGCGCTTGTCCAAAAGAGTAAGGGAACACATGCCCGCATGGTTAGGAAGGGCCAACTTAAAGGTGTAACCAGTTCAATCTTAGCGCACCTGGTAGACTCAAACCATCGCGTGGATGCCAAAGAGGCCTTCCGAGTGATTTAAAAGGTGCCTTCAAGCTACTCAAAACTCCTCGGACAGCGTCTGTTGGCGACGGCAGGGGCGGCCGCCATCAGGCTACGCATACCGCTGCTATGTGCCCAAAAGACTTACGTCGCGGCGCCCCAGTTGCCATGGGCAAAACTAGGTAACACGGCCACCCACAGCGGACCACAAGCCTCGGAAACGGGCCCCCGCAGAGACGACCAAGTCCCAAGTCCAACCACGCACACCTTATCGGCGGTCCTGGACGCCGGGCCGTCTAGAAATTGACACTCTGATCTCAACTCCCCCCACCTCCCTCCTCCTCCCCACCGTGACAACGAGAACACTTCATCTGTCCACCAACCACCATAGTTTATTCATACCATATAAATGTAAAGGCCTGACGAGAATTTATCGAAAGCAAACGTATGTTCGCCAATTTATCTTCTGAAAGATAGAACTGTTGATGCTTTTGGTTTCACCTTTGGCTAGCCATGCCCGGAGGTGTTCCCGTATTTTGGATAAGCGCCGACTCGTGCGACCGATATAACCTGCTCAACAGTAGCAAGTAAATGAATAGATACACGTAGAAGTGGTCTAAGGTAGCAGCCTATCCTTACCCTCACCGTACAGGACCGGGTTTATAAAGACTAAAACCCGAACTTTCGCTGCTGCGAAGGTTTGTACTACGGCTTGCTTGAGGTGTCTGCCTAGGACTTTGAGGAATAGGGTCTTCTTTTCCACAGTGGGTATGGTGGGCTTTGTTTTCATTGCCATCATATTCTTTATGATGAAACTGTCCGGATATTCGTTCTCACGAAGCAGGGCCTGGAGTTTCTGAAGCTCCATTTTCTATCTTTTTTTCGCCCTCTTCTTCTTCCCTCATGATATGTTTATCTAGGAAAATCGAGTCAGAGCGGTGATTAGGAATTGTGCAGTATGGTCCTGTCGGCTTCACTCCCAGAGTGCACTGCTGACACACCTAGCCTTTATACGTTATTGTATCATTATGTCCCCCCCCCCTCAGTGTAGGTCAACTAATGCGCACCACTCTTGTGTTATGTTATCAGTTGCTGTGTGTGCTCTGTTTTTGTTGGACAGTCGTTCTGGCGGAAAACGGACGTCTGGGCAATTTGCCAAAGGTGTTGGACACCTTCAACCAGATTATGACTTCACATCGCGGCGAGGTATCCTGCGTGGTGACCACGGCCAAGCCGCTGGACAAGACAGTGGAGCGCGAACTGATGACGGCGCTGAGCGGCTTCCTGGAACCGGGCCACAAACTGAACCTGCATCTCAAGGTAAGTCGATAGTTTACACCTTATGCTTCTAAGTAAGATGTATCTACGGTTACCTGCGTAGCGTTAGGGGAATTAACCTAAGAAGGTGCAATTAGGTACTAGGATTCGGAGTGGAGGGTGATGCATGGTCGAAATAGTAGTACACTCTTTTCAGGTGACTGGTCACCACGAGGGCCTGATTTAATTTGGAAGGAGGAATGGAAGAGGGGGGAAACGGATAGCACGTGCCCGGGCCAAGAATGCACATTACAGACCTACCGTCGCCCACAATACTTGCACTTGTTACGGCTGCGATTATGACTGATCTAGCCGGCCTCCAGTATGTCCCGGCTTATACCTCTCCATGCCTAATGATCCGTGGTAGCGGACGTAGACCATTCTCTTCTTCAACGCTGGAGACCAAATACCGAAGGTCCATTTCCTGGCGGACGAGGTCGAACCGTGCTCTGAGCTAAGCTACTCTTTGACGTCTCCAATTAGGCAACGCGATTGGATCGATGAATGTGATTTTGGATATCCTTAGGATGTTGTTGCGGCAGTGTACTTCATTCGAAGGACGATCCTCAAACGGTTGCGGCCAACTACCACCAGTTTTCGTTCATTTTCCGTGTGCATAGCCCAGCATTCGCAGCTGTAGAGAAGGACGACAGCCCGGATGGATGCATGGTACACGCAAAACCGACCTGGCAATGGAAATATCGCGTCGGGTTCGCAGGCACTTTCTAGGGCTTGGGAAAACTCGATGAGTCATATCTATTCAGAAGACAATGTCATTCTTACTCTGTCCATTCAATAACAATTTCAACTCCAGGGTATTTGAAGCTATCTTCTTCTATAAGTTGATAGCTACTTATCTGGAAACTGCCTTCTCTTGGGCAAGGTGAAGGCGGGTTACCCGGGAAAGGAGGGTTACCCGTTAGCCAAGCTGCAGACTACCTGGCGCGTCCACGGGTGGCGGATAGTGGCGCGGCCTTCAGTGAAACTTAGCTTCGAAATACTCAGGCTCCCGGGTCTGGCGAATAAGCAGTCGCGGACGCAGTAGCGACAGTGTTACCAGGGCGCGGTGGGCTGAGGTCTCGCGCACCAACTGCCTTATAAAATGCCGCAAGTGCCAATGACGACACTGTGACATGGCGAGCGTGAACCGCCATTAAATAGGTTTGCTTGCCGCCAACACCACTGCCTTGTGGTTAGGTTCTTGAGCCAAAGTGCTAGAGGAGACAACCTCGAACAAAGAATTCGAGCGACCGTTGGGGACCCGCCTGTATTCCAAATTCCCAAGAAACCTTATGATGTCTTCTTACCTTACTACGACCACTGCTGCGGCGTCCGCGGGAACCGACGCGCTCCGCAACCCTTGTCCGGTGGTGCGGGCGAATAATGTGCAAGCTGGACTGCTAAACAAAAAACGGACTCTTGGTATTGGATGCTGGAATGCGCGAACATTTCTGGAACAGCGCACAGTCTCCATAAATATCACGTGGATGTTTGTTGCTTGTCAGAGGTCCGACTCCCCGACTCAGGCGCCCGAGAAATCAAAATCCCGGGGGTCGATTCTCATTTCACCTTGTATCACAGCGGTCCGAGTGACTCATCTGGTAGACACGGTGTGGCTATTGCCCTCTCGGAAGAAGCTAACCTTGCACTACTAGCATGGGAACCAGTCAACGACCAAATGGCCTATGTTCGACTTAAAGGCCATTTTTGAACATCTCGGTCGTATCTGTGTATGCACCTACGTCGGCGGCTGAACAGCAAGAGAAAGATAATTTCTGCTCGCAGCTGCAGGAGCTAGCCGAATGACTCCCTCGCCGAGAGCTGCTAATTGTTGCCGGAGACTGGAATGGCCGGACTGGGCCCGGTGACCCGACAAACTGCCACCTTCTTGGTTGTTTTGGGCTTGGCTCTCGAACGGACAATGGTGAGAGGATGCTGCAGTTTGCCGAACAGAACCGACTGTTTGTTACCAACACATGCATCAGCATCGTCACAAACATCTACTGACTTGGTATTCGAACGATGGCCGTACCGCCAGTCAGCTCGATTACATTCTGGTTGGTTCACGGTTTCGCAGCTGGGTTCACGATAGCAGGTCTATGCGAGGTGCCGAAACTGGTAACTTCCACGGGTCTCGTTCGCACGCGCCTGAAGGTTCATCTCTCATCTGTGCCCAAACTGCGAGACGCCTTGATGTCGCAAAGCTCCGGCAAACCAACACTACCGAGGCTCTAAGCACAGAAATCCAGTCCCGTCTTATGACCCAGGCTGACAACGAGGGCAGTAGAAAGTGGCCATCACTGAAGACATCCATCTATGGGGCAGCTGAGAAGATTCTCGGATTCACTCAGCGGCGCCGCAGTGACTGGATCGGCGAATGGATCGGCCAAGACGACCCAAGCCAGGTCCCGGAACGATGCCTCCTCCCGCCAACTTCGAAAGCTGACAACAAATTCAGCTAGAGATGACCGGCAGAAGTATTGGTCCGAAAGGGCGACTTCTATGGAGCAGGCTTCTAATGTTGGTGACACCCGAAAATTGTACCAAATCATATGCCAGGTTAGTGGTAAGCCCCCGATACTTTGATTCTGTTCGCGATGTGAATGGAGGATTTATTGCCGACAACTCGGCCAAGGTCGATCGCTGGCGTGAACACTTCGAGCACCTACACGCACACCTTCAATTTACATGCGGAATAACCTGCTTCCAGCAGCCGCGGGAAGCAACTTCGACTACAATGTTTTCATTTTACACTTCTAACAATTTCCTTCTCTGCCTATCCTATCCTATTTCCCCTTTATAACCACCGTTTTTGCAGGACGAAATCCTGGGACTAGGGGTATATGAGTGGGGCTACATAAGCTACTTTTGCCAGTAAATCAACTGTACTTCATTTCGTTCTCGCCAAACTCGCTGCCTTTTTGGTTTTCTTTGTACCTCTAGGTCGATCTTTTGTTTTTCTTTGTGCCTCTAGGTCGATCCTCAGATCATTGGGGGCATGATTGTGAGTATTGGTGACAAGTACGTCGACATGTCCATCCTCCGGAAAATCCGATCCTACAAGGCTGTCCTTGAGCAACCCGTCTAGTCACTACCTACCGCTCAGTCCGTCACAAAGATGCCTGTCCTCACATTATGTAGCAGCGTGCAGTTTTAGCAGTTTTTACTTCGCCACTTTAAATTCCAATCTCTGAAGAACTGATGAGACTGTCCTTTTTTCCTCTTCTATGTTCGAGTGTCTGTATAAGTCCTTACTGTCCCCAGAAAAAACGCGCCGCGAAGTAGATGCGCTGGACCAATACGGGGGCAAAATCAGGAGACGACAGACGTTATTCGGGTTGCGTTCGCATAACAGATGCCGCAAATGGGGGCGTAGAGGGGAGTGTGGTGCCCCTGGTCTTCGTGGCCCTCCGTGGGATCTGAGTCAGACGTGGTTGCGGCCGATTCCGTCTCCTTGAACTTGTCTTGTCACCGGGCACTGACGTATGAGGGAGAGAGAGGAATTGTGGTATATGCAACGCAAGTCTAATATCACTTACGCCTAATCCACGTGTAAATCACCGTCTCTGCAGCACCATGCCATAGAGCAGGCGGTACACGTCGACGGTCGATTAATCGGTAGTGCGGATTTTTACGCCGTCCATGTGACGTAAGTCTGTGTGATAGATGAGCGAAAGCGATAGAGAGCGTCTTGGATACTCGGTAGTAACACCTGAAATGCCGGTTGTAGTCCACTTTTAACGAAATAGATTGGGAATCTCAGCGGAAGGGAGCCCGGATTGGGGAGTGTGTGTTCAACCATCGACTTCACTGAAATGCACCAACGGATTGATACAGGGGATAGATTAAAGCGAAAGCGGATTTAGTTAGTGCCAGTGCAAGCAAGAAAATACCGCCTAACGTAGTGTTAGGTGACGCTAGACTTTGCGCGGGTACTACCGCTATATCTACTCCCATTCACCTTCAGTAGGTGTCAAAGACGGGCTCAATGAGGCCGAGACGGCTACTCCTACTACTAACTAGCAATTTAGCTGTGCGTTAGTAATACTTACACTGACGCTACCATTTGTCAGTGACGCTAGTTAAAGCCAACGCTGGGACTCATACCCCCTGATCTCAACCAGGCGCGTAAATCTGGATTCAAACTTTTCTGAGAAAGTAAATGTTTGGGGCATTCAGCACAGCAGTTTGCCTTGGTTTCCAACCTGTCAACACTATCGATAAGGCTGTGGCCATTTCAACTAGTTTCGGACTACAATACCGCTGCTAGATGTACGTGCTTATTCTAGTAATCATGGTTACTAAGGCCTGTACAGAGTGTACTATAATGCGGCTTGTGTATGCTTTTTAGGAAGTCGGCACCCGGTAGGCACCTCTAATCTCTATGAGGTAAAGTGATTAGCTTATGGGTTAAACAAAGCGTTATTAGATAATAGCACAAGTCTTACCGTGCCCTTGTCGTAAAGTTTGCCGTCTAAAGAATGCATATAGGCCTACTACAGTATTTATCTGTAGCTTGGACTTTACAGAAGGTCTACTCATATCCCCTCTATCCCAGCAGAGTGTGAATCTGGGTTGATGCTATTCCGAGCAAATGCATGTTTAATGCCCAGAGCACATCAGGACTTGCCTTACTTTCCATCCTCTCATCTCTGTCCCCCAAAAGCTCTATCACATTTTTGCTAAGTTTTGACTAGGATACTGCCTTTAGGGGTAATATGCCACTGCCAATAGTGCTAGTTCTAGTAATAATACTTACTAAGACCAGCGGATAGTATATTCCTTTGATTGTATTAATAGTTGACATCCATCCTATTATTGCAACGAGCACTACAGATGGGAATATGAACTCACGTGCATCGTAAGTTTCATCTG
Source organism: Ligula intestinalis (assembly GCA_036362985.1). Classification (NCBI taxonomy): domain Eukaryota; kingdom Metazoa; phylum Platyhelminthes; class Cestoda; order Diphyllobothriidea; family Diphyllobothriidae; genus Ligula; species Ligula intestinalis. Next base: position 16,592 of record JAYGXS010000006.1, read on the forward strand.
TGCTGATTTATAAGACACCCGAGCTAGCGTTCACGCCCGGTAGATAAGTTGGACGGGGATTGGGAAACACAGATGGCACGATCGACGGGGGTAGGTCAAACGGTCTTGTGCAGGAGGGAACCTGCCAGGGGAGAACTGAAAGGATTATAGACTGAATAGATGAGCTCATCTCGTAGGTCTAAGTCTCGCGCATGCCACATGCGATCACGGCCTTCAGGTTTGTATCTCCAGTCCGCAAAGTACTGTCACTGGCGGAAGGTGTCAGTGGTTCCTTTCACAGAAACTGGTCATCGCTTTATGGCGCCTTCCCAAGCAGGAGTCGTCTCGGCAGGGGAGTTTTATGTCTCCCAGTGAACTGGTACTGTGTCGTGTAATCGCTGGCTTAACTACTGTGGGAGAGGCTTGTGAGTGCCTTCTTAATCAAACTATAGCCCGAAAATGAAGCCACCCGCGGTCAGGACCGTAGGACCTCGATTAGTCGTCGGAAGTTCTGGTTCCTGGTGGCTTCGGTTTCATCTAATCTATAGAGTAGGAGACTTCTCGATAAAAACGAATATGCGAGTCCCAAGAAGCATTTCAGAAGAAAGAATTTTACTTTTCGGACGGTTCGGATTCTGTCGATAATTCGTACTCATAGGTAACCCTATAATGGTGTTAGACATAAGCAGATTGGGGTACTACTTGCACAGATTGCGCGCCTTTTGTAGTTTGTTGCGGTCACCCGCGTACATCCTTTAATTATCCGCTTCTGTAGCCACCGCTAGGGATCTTAATTTGCGCGGCGATGGCTTGGCAGTTGGCTTCTAAGCAATTAATTGTCGCGATTTCGTTGTCCGTGTTGGATTCCGGTTTGATAATTGCGCGAAAATTATGGTTGTTGTCGTCGGAATTGTTGTGGGGCTCGGTCCTTCCCGCGTGCATGATTCTCATCTTTAGGCCATGTTTCAATATGAGAACGTCAAATCGTTGCGCTTGTTGATTGGCGGTGGGCCAGAGAACCATAAGCCGAGTAGCTCGCGGCTCACGCGTTAGACTTGAACGCACTTCTCTTGGTAGATGGCTTGCTCAGTTTACGCTTACGCAAACTGGTATGCGATGTGGGCATCAGGCTTCTGTGCTTGCTAGACAGGCACTCGGCGTCTGAAACTTTGACCCAACGACAATCACCTTCTCTTTCCTACTTGTCCTCTTTGCACTCCATCTAATAGGGGAACCATCTACTGAGACTGCTTGTTGTTTTAATTCAAACAGAATTCACAGACCAGGTTGTCACATAGTTGGCTGACTAGCTGAGGATACGCCTTAGAAAGTGGGCTAGGAGCACTTTTAAAAAGCGCGATCAACGGAGTTTTTTTGCAATCTCTAAGATTAGCCAAATTAAGTAGCACTGATTTAGGCAAAGGCAAGAGTATGGCGATCTGTAAGGCAACAGTATGTCGTCTCGCTCTGGTTTAAGTGATGATACCAGCACTCCTGTGCCCGTCCCCCCCCCTCCCCCAAACTGGTCGCGTGTCCCTGGCTCTGCGTCAATACGCGGAGCCAGAACAGAGAACAGGGTTGTGCTCCCATAACGGATCCTGAGCATAAGGCGGGGGCGTTAGTGGCACACGTAGAAGCGGTCTGACCCCGAATAAGTCACCTGCAATCGATTCCGCCTCTCAGCCCAGATGGAAGAGGGAGGATGCCGCGAAAGTCTACTATTATTTCAATCTAATCCTCACACAACCCGCCGTCGCTGCATCGTGTGGAACACACACAGTTAGATGTGAGAGTCGAACGAGCATCTTCGTCGGCAAGCAGATCTCTTCCAGTTGGTGAACCCAATCTCGACTGTAATATTAAGGGGTGGTGCTGCCTAGCAGATGCGAACTCTCGGTGGTGGGTCCTATCTGCGTGTGACAACTGAACTGTTGTGTTGGCATCGGGTCAGGTTTTAGGAACCGAGGTGCAGGGAAAATTTGGTAGTACGAAATGTGTTCGAGGAGACTTCTTTCACAAGTTTACCTTTAATGCAGCAAGTACCAAGAACCGAGTGGTTAGGTAGGGAATTGTTGACCACCATTGAGGGTTTATTTGTGTGGAGGATCACTTCATTTAGGCGCTCTGAGTGACATTTAAACTTCAGTCGGGAAACTCTGATTTCCTGATCTAGCTTTGCAGGATTTACATTTTTCGTCAATGGATGGCAAAGGCCACTGTTATTGGAACTGCAGTTGCGCATTTGAAATTTTTTTATTGTAACCGTTGGCTTTGATGCGCATAGCGTGTTGTCAAAAAAGATCATCAATATATTTAAGGGATATGTAGGTGGGCTACCTTTGAGTTCCCTCTTTATATATGTGTGTCGTAGTAGTAGAAAAAACGGTATCTCAGTTTGTTGGTGAGGCTAGTTGACCTGAGATATGGGATGGTACATATTTTTTAAAAGAGTAGACAATGGAAAAAAACTTGAGATTTTTTAGGAGAAAAAACTGGCGTTCTTGTGGGGTACCCTCGCATGGGATTTATCTTGCGAGAGCGTATCGCAGGGGGTTAAGTTTAACCCTAACAGCTAAAATTTTCCAGGCCCATGGTTCCTTAGGAGAGAAGAGAGAAGTCTTGGGATGGCCAGAGTGTTAGTAATAGTTTATTCTGTATACAGAGGAATGGATACTAAGCAGGAAGAAGTTTGACCTCGGAGCGCACGTCATTCCGCTAGAGCTGCGTGGTCCGAAGTGATTTCTAAGCAGCGTGCATCCTAGCGGTCATTGACAGGGTCTGTCTACACATGCAGGCGTGTGATTTGTTGCCGGGTCAGGGGCCAGCTTTGTGGCTTCTGTGATTAGCTGCTCCCTATATATCGAGAGCAGCGGTCGCGAACTTTTGACAAAGTTCGCTTCAGCGCGAACTATTCATGACATGGACGCGCAGGCCAAAGGCACCATGCGTCAGCGGCTGATCGTGGGTTGCAATTATCTGCTAGGGGCCACTCCAACCGTAAGCCATAGATTTTCATCTAAAAATGCACATCAAACGTATTATTCGAAGAAAGGGACGATGGTATTTCACTTGTTGTCAAGCTTTTCGTAAACGTCGCGTATCGGAATGGTGAAATGTCATCTGGTTGTTGTACCCACATTTTCCACTACAGTTTACTTGCCTGCCGTCCCGATCTCACCTTTAGAGACATCAACTATCGCAGTCAGCAGGAAAGACCCTAGCTTCTGCGATCTTCAGACCTGGCTCAATGTAAGAAGAGAAGACGTGGGAGACGAGAGTGGAAGGAATAGTCTATTCTGTACAGAAGGAAAGTGAGGCTTGTTAGAAGGAAGTTGATCATAGGTGTGCATTGGAGCCGGGCAGTGTCCGAAGTGCGAACCTGGCGGCAGTCACCCTAGTGACCACAGCGAGCGATTATTGGCTGAGCCAGCCTGTAAGGGGATTGACCAGACCGAAGCAGGCATTTATGTGAGTACTTCAACTTATGATGGACACGTGGTTGCATGCCAAATGCACCCCATAAATACGACACGGCCTAGGAGTACACCAGCAGTGTCCGACAAACGACTCTTTTGTTTAAGCGATCCTACTGGAAGTAATCTTCTCGTGTCTTGAGATGGATCGACAGCTCCGACTAGTAAGATGACCCCGGAGCCAATGTAGGCAGCCGAATGCAGCATTTGTGCTCGATGACTTCGGTGCGTACTTCTAAAGTTAAACTGTCAAGGTTAAACTATTATTTCTGTATCATTAGTAGAATTCCCGATAGTAGCAACTAGGTGAGTTCCAGAAAAAATTTCAGTAGAAAAGTATGCGCTCATTGACCGGACGCTTCGGGTTCTTATTCCAATCCGTCATCAGAAGTGGCCGCCGAGAGGGGTAACACGGGTGCACGGAGCGCATTTTTATAGGACGCAGTTACCAGGCCACCAGTTTCCTCCAATAATTAGCAGTGTTCATGTTCGCTGCTGGGGTCGTGGTTGATGCAGAAATTGGTTTTCATCGCAAAGCCGAGTTGAGCCTTTGTGGTGAGCAACGCAGCTTAAGCCAACGTAGAGGAAGAAAACACGCTTACTACTACAAAATAAGTAGGCAGTTATGCAAAGTAAAAAAGAGCGTGATGAATCTGACGAACAATTACTCGGCATCGTGACTGCTGGTCACCCGCATCCTACAATCAAAACCACAACACATAAAATATGGGAACTGGAGGTCATTACACTCTTACATGTGTAGGCGGACTGGATAACTATAATTCGAGTAGATCGCGGCCCACGCAGATGTCAACTATACTGGGGAGTTTGACAAAGTTTAAGATGTGGCCGGGTTCGAAGGTGTGCGGTCGAATGAGAATCCGAATCATCAGGCCAGCAAATCCAGCGAAGCCTTAATGCCTATCGTACACTCTGTTTATCGCTTCACTCGTCTGTCCTACTGATAAAACTGATATTATTATCACCTTTCTCGTCCTAAAGGGAAACATATGCTCTATTTTCTCAGCCGACTTCATTGCTTGGTCCTTGCCAAATCACCCTTATTTCACTTGCGTACACATGTTCACTTTCCATCTCCGAGAGCCATTTTATATACGATTCAGGTTGCAAGTTAGACTGAGGCAAGACTAAGCAGTTGTCACGAGATGTATATATTTATAAAAAAAAGCAAATAAGTGAAACACTAAAACCTAGGATCCGGCCTTTAGGAACGCCATCATCGTTTTCACTTAAAGGGAAAATCGAGCGGTAGATTTGCGGTAGGTGGGAGGGGGGGGGGGTAACTTCAGAACATTCCCATCAATGTTTGGAAAAGGAAATGCACTAGAAAGCAATTTGACTTTTGATTGTGCAGGTTTTGGCTTCATCAAAGTACTCCTTGAAGGTGTCTTCGTGCAGTTTGAGTTTTCCAGCAAGAACATGGTGCAGGACACCGCAGACACGACAATCGACTCTCAGCCAACTCTGTAGGACAAAAGCACGGGATTAATTTTGCAATAAAATAAAAATTGATCTACTGTAGAGCAAACCACAAGTAAGCTCATTTCAGCAGTAACCAGTATGTTACAACTGCTACATTTGCCATTTATCAAAAGATCAATTAGCGAGCATGCGTTCGCCTCTGAGCATCCAGTATGCTCTGAGGAGTGGTTTATTGGATACAATGGATAGAGTGAATTGAACTGGCCGTTTGCTGGTGTAACTAACTAAAGTGTCTGTCCAGAGTGTATGGTTTACGCCTTTTGTTTATGTCCGTCTCAGCATGAGGTATTGAGTGTCTAGGTGTCAGACGCGAAATCGTTTGGCTTAAGGGCTCCTCGTCTGGAAACACATAATCACAACGGTCCGTTGGTGACAAAGTAGGCTTGCGTGTAAGATAACGCCAGCTGTAAATGCAGCCATGATTAAACTCAGGTTAAACCGGCTATCCCGTTGTGATTTGGTGGTTGGTCTGTTGTTGTATCGCAGGTTTCGGTTTGCCGGAGAAATGGAGTCACGAGTGGCTGCTACGTAAACGGGAATCCTTAAAAGTTGATTCCAACTTCACCCCTAGTCTTATAACCTAGACCCTAACCATTAGCTTGCGTGGTCTAAGTGTGACCGCATAAGCCGAAATTTCTCTTAAATAACTCAAATTAAAGTGCTAGAGCTGCGATAGTCGGGTGAACTGGTAGAGTTTCGCCTAATTCACTTCGCGGATGCCAATTGGTTGACTTGCTGCTGAACAGTGGCAATGAAGTAGGACTAACCAGCACTTCTCCGTGTTCCTTCCAGGCAAAGTAGGAGGCATAGGCAGTGTCATTTCGGTCGAGATAGTTGAGGTAGTTGGCCAAATCCTGGACGCTTTTGAAGTCATCTACGTGGATGTAGGAATTTGGAGGTGCGCGAGCGAAGAATTCCTCTCTTGAGGCTCCGTAGACAATTGGTACCATCCCGTTCCTACAAAAGTTACCAGGTTTACGAGTTTTTTAGTTTACTTTATAGGAATAATAGGCAAAGGCCTTGAAATCCTATTTCTTGCATGCTGGTGCTTCATATGCATCTGGCCGTGCAATCTATAAATTTCACTATTAAAATAGTATTTACAAAATGTCAGTAGTACTGTTTGTGTAAATAACTCCCGTCTGTGGTATACGTGGTATTAATTCCAGCCTAGAATGTCGCGGGAAGAGAGGGAACAGATATAATTAAGCCAAGATTGCTGTAACTTAAATTCTTCCAAGAGCGACACATCCGCGTGAGCTGCAAATTCCTGCAGTCATGTACCTCTGGCCCGCTGTCGATGAAAAAGCAGTGACCTCTCGACCTCATAATCTATCCTGTGATTTTGCCTGGGCAAACATCCCCAGACCCCTATATTTCATAATACGCAAGAAAAGGCCTATGATGACACTCTAGAAACTTCCACCTTCGGCGCCACGCCGCGCTACGTATGAGGTCACGTGATTTCAGTTCACGGTCCGCCAATCGCAGGTCTCGAAAACTGCGCCCATACTCAACCTATTACGGTGGCTATCATGTGCGCACGCACTAAAGTCTTCCTCCGCCAATCCTATTTGACCAATCACCTTCATGAGGCTGACTCTAACAACCTAACTACGACAAACGCTTAGGCACTTCGAGTGCACAACCACTCATCCGAGAGTCAAGTGCCTTCTACCCATCATCTACTTCGTCTGTGTAGGGACTAGCCCCACACTAAACACACTTGTGAACTCTTATCGTGACTGGCTCTAGTCGAACGCACAATTGTTAATGCTTACTGTTTTCGGCCTCTGTAAAAGCCAATCCCAGGCCGACTCACACAAGAACTCATGTGACTACTGCCGATTAGGCATCACTTCGGACGCCGTCCGCTAGTTTGGGGTTGTGCGATAGTCTGAAAGTCAATTTCCTACTGCCTATTCTCCCATTTCTTCTGTACAGAATACACTGTCCCTGCCACTCTGTTCCTCCTATGACTCTTTCTCCTAATAAATCTGGCCTGAAGACTGCAATTGCGAGGGTTTACCTCGCTTAACTCCATGCGGTATCTCTACAGAATAACCTATTCGTCCACCCAGCGTCTCACTTCTTCTCTTCCCACATGCGAGTTGAATCTAAAAGTCGCATCGGTGAGGGGTTTTTTGATTAAATTAACTGACTGTCTGGTTTCTGCAGCCGCCTTGGATGTGTCCTCGGCATACCGCGTCCCATGCCAGCTTCCAAATCTGAGACGGGAATCAATCTTTCAGCTAAAATTAAAGTGCGATTGAGAGACAAAGAAGAAAGTGCATATTAACCTGCGCAGAAGACTTACCCTAGGGCGTTTATGAAAAACTTCTCCGTGATGTAGCCTTTGCAGTTGGCGTTCTCGAAGGACAGATAGAACTTGTAGTCTTTTGATAACTCCTCAAAACAGAGCAACCAAAGAGGGCAAGGCTTGGCTTTCTTTCCATACTTGCCTACCTAAAACAGCAATGAAACTTGTTAAGAGAGCTGTCTAGGCCCATGCAAGCCTGTAGTGGCTCCCTAATAGCATTGCATGCGTTAGCGTAATACGCAAACACGCGCTACACGCGTGCTTGGTTGTCATAGGCTGGGATAATTACGTAATCGACAATTGATTGGCTGATCGATTTTCGTCAGCGCGCGCTGTGGGCGCCTACGTCCCAATATTGTGACGTGGCGCAATCAGCTGATAACACGTGCAAACGAGCTTTCGTTACTATGACTGCAAATCCGGTAAATTTGTTGTTTTTTGCTGTTTCCTTCAGCATGTGGAAACCGCCATCAGAGAAAAATTCAAGAAGACGTCCGTGCTTTGCGCGGATATCTTAAGGATTTACCGGAACTTTAGCAAGAAGCACGGGGAATGAAGAGATTGTCAGACTCTCTTCAATCTTCTTGCAGTAATTCATCTGACGAATCTGACTGTAGCACAACGTTGTTGGACGATAGTAGTACCTGGAGTTCTTCATCATCGGAAGAAGTAACAGAACCCTCAACAAGCTACGTTGCTGGGCACCCAGCGATTGAGCTGGAGGAGACTCTAAAAAGTGCTTTATGATCTTAGGCAAGACTGAAACACCCCGATTAGACATCTGATGAAACTACTTAAAATTTTGAAGCGTGTTGCCCCTGACATACCAAGTGATGGACGTACGCTTCTGGAAGGAAAATCACTCGGGCAAAGGTGACAGCAATGGGCAGATGTAGTCGTATCTCCTCCTCCTAGCACTTCACGCCGCGCACGAGTATACGTGAGGCAGTCAGTCTGATCTCAATCAGTCCAATGAGATGCTCGCATAAGTAGGCTAGCCTCAATCAATCCGTCCAGACACAGACCTCAATGCCGTTACTGGCATCAGGTCGGCACTTCGGATTAAGTCGCCTCAGCTGACTGACGGGCGCTTTGACGGACTCTTTGTACCCCTACTTCCATTTATTGTGTACAGAATATACTGTTTTTACCACAATAGCCTCCCACCTCTTCTTCCGCTCCTTAGGAAGTGGGTCTGGAAGATGGTAGTTGTTGGGAGTTAACTTTGCTAACCTTCATTCTTCGATAAATCTTTCGTTGTTTACCTGCCGGTATAGGGTAGGTTATGCAAGCCCCTGCATTTAAGGTACGTGGCGCCGCTATCGGCATGTTTCATGAATTTGGAGCCATACTGTATTTCTAGTATTAAGGCACTGTGTATCGTGTCGCTAATAGGCACCTAAATGATGGCTAGGTCCTCACCTCAATGTGTTTGGCAATTGCTTCGCCAAGAAGAGTGCGGTTATTCCGCGGTTGGTGGTCAGAAACCGCCCAGGCAACCTTCTTAGTCCTCTTGGCATGCTGTGGCGGTAGAAGGTGAAGAGAGGATTGACTGCGCAGACCTTGGCGTTCCGCCACTGACATAACACACTCGGGATTCTTGAAGGCTCGATAGACAGCATAGTAGTAGGGAACCGTTGCGTGCGGATGATAGGTTATGAACATTGAAAACTGTTGAATAGAATTTCAAAAAAGAGGTATGCTGTTAATGGATGATATTATGACAGGGGTTGATAAAAGACATACGTGTTGAGCTGTAAGATTTAGGAAGAAAGGCCTTTGCGTATAACTTTGGTTGAGAATACTGACAACAACTAGGGTGCTTTAACAGGTTTGCTTAATCTAATTGATCCAATTGTGAAAAATTTGCGCCCTCAGTGGGGGTCAATCCCGAACAGAAGAAAAGGCTTTTGCCCAGCCACCGTTAGCCTTGCTGTGTGAGTTTGACTTACACCGAGGCCGCGACTTTTTCACAATTTGATCAAGTGAATTAAGCAAATTTGCCCAGTTCTCCTAACAATCAAGTGAGCCTAGTAGTCATTCTGGTGGATTCTAGATGCTTGCTTAGGAAATCCTGTTTGGGTAGTCAGCTGGCTGTTCCGTAATGATGGATTCCATACGAGCATTAGGTTGGGTGGGCAAAATCGATCCAAGTGCGATTATATTCACGGGGCACTGTGAGCCTCGTAGCTCAATGGTAGAGCGTGGGCTGCACAAAAGCCTTCTCCGTTGTGCAGGTTCGAATCCCACCGAGGCCGCAACTTTTTCCCAACCGGTTTAACTGAAAAACGGCAATATCAAGGTATTTTAATCTAAAAAATATGTGCATAAATGTGACATCAGAGGGTTGGACATTGCGGTAACGACTACTGGTTTTTTCGATCGTCGAGTGTTTCACAAGTTGGTCAAGGGAATTGTTCCATTTCCTGTCCAGATCTCCTACTAATTAAGCGTGTCTGGAAGTCAGCTGCTAGATTCTAGATTGATTGCTTAGGAAATGTAGTTAAGGCTCCCAATTGGGGGCTCCGCTGAAGGTTGAGTAGGTAAACTGACTCAATTTTTATTAAACTCTCGGCCCGCAAAGGGGGTGTACTGGCCGTGTTGTGACCAGCTCGAGTCGAAGTGAACTCCACTAGAATGACTGCGGTTCTCGACGTCTGCGAACAGCCAATCACAGTTGCGGTAAAGATGCCTTTTGGGCTGGCGACGAATGGCCAGCCTGCATGCATGAATATTTTCTCTGTCAAATGGCTTGACTTCATTCAACGAGCACTTGGACCGGCTGGCCCTCTTGGCTGGTCTTTGCTCCGCAGTCAAATTTCTTCCATTTATTCTCCGTTCCTGTGTGTACACAAAATACTGTCCCCAATAATCTGGCCTACACCGACTTCTTCTCTCCTAAGTAACCACGGTCTGAAGATCTTAGCTGCTAGGGTTTAACTTGCCTAACCTCTTGCGATAACCGCTAGCGGCCGCTGTCGGAACCCGTGATAGCTGACTGATCATGTTGTCGTTCGCCCATGTTGCAGTCTTGATGACTGCCCTTAACATGCACTCTCGTGTGAACGGCCGCACCCTGTCCACCTCTCGCTCAATGTTGGGCGCGACCTACTAACACGTCCAGTCACAACTGCGCCCACGCCGGTGCGTAACTTCGTGCAACCCAACCAATCACCTTCAAGGCTGCATAAAACAAAGACAGTCAATTGCGGCCGCGCGGATGAATGTCATCAGACATCACTCTGCCCCCGAACCGACTAGGAAACAGATGCACTAGTCCGCGAGTCAAACTTCCTCCTAACTATTTTCCTTTCCGCCTGTACAGAATAAACTCTTCCTGCTACGTTGGCCTTCCCAAGACTTCTCCTAAGAAACCGGGCCTGGAAGATCCCAGCTGTTAGAGTTAAACCTTCTTAGCCTCAGTGCCACTCGATAGAACTTCCTCCAAACGCCACTCAAGCCTGTCCATTCGAAAGCTTTAGTTGACAAATATACATGAGGAGTGTTCTGAGTGTTAACTTAAATGCAGGGTGAATGTAAATGCTCCCTTGAGCTGTTAAAGCATTTGTGAATGTCGTCAAAATCGTAGTAATAGGCCGAGCCCATGACAAGATGGTCAGACTGCCACTGGAAAGTTGACCTTCGACTGGCACATTTATCAGTACCGTAGACCTTCAACCCCCCCCCCACTCCCCCCCTACGGCTCGAGTCAGTTTGAACAAGGCCACCAAGATGGCAAAGCAAACTCAAGCTTGGACTTCAACTGAAATCAGTGAGAAATAGAAGAGGAGCTGGCTGGGGACAACGTGACTAGCGTGGAACACTACCTCACCGCGGCGCCCACGAGAGTGACAGTAAGTCATGCTAGCAGCAAGGAGTGATTAGTCCGTCGGTGGACGAGAGAAAAGCCAGTAAGCACGCTGACTTGCGATTAATGACGGCAGCCGTAAATTCGGATAGATCACACGAGTCCACTAGTGGTGGGACAGTCAGTAGCGATAAAGCGGGTAAAAATTCGTTCGTCGAGCACAGATATATTACAAAGCATGCAGCAAGACTGCAACCGTCCCGGCAAGCAGAAACAATCCCCGCGTTACTCTTATGATGGAAACAAGCGATTGTCCGAGAGTCCGATCTCCTCCTGACTATTCTCCAATCCTTCTGTGCAGAATGTTCTCTTCCTACCACTCTAGCCTTCCCATGCCTACTCTCTTCGCCTAAGGATCGGGTCTGGAATATCGCAGCCGTTGGGATTAACTGTATTAGCCTCCTCGATAGGGGCCTCATAGGTCAGTTGGCTAGAGCGTCGGCAGTACTTATGCTCTCCTCTTGCTGGTCAGGGGCTCCAATCCACGGAGGTCACCGAATTTTTCACTGACTGGGTCAAATTAATGTTTGATCGAAAATCTGAGAAAAAAAAAGCACAGCACGCAACTAATCTTCGCTATACTAACTTCGGCGTTATTATATTTCATATCGAGTGGTTTTTAATAAATATAAATAAATGAATTGCATCGTGTGCATCATCACCCGAAGAGAAGAAGAAAGGGTGTGCACTTTCATGGACAAAGCATATTTTGACTAACGGTTCAAAAGCTCACTTGCCTCCATCGTCAGAGTACCGTGCTTTCTCTTATGTTGGCCTTGAATGAACTTTAAGCACGGTACTCTGACGATGGAGGTGAGTGAGCTTTTGAGACGTCAGTCAAAATATGCTTTGTCCATGAAAGTGCACCCCCTTTCTTCTTCTCTTCGGGTGATGATGCACACCATATGATGTCTGGGCTTCGAATCTTCATGCATCTAAGTAAATTGTATATTTAAGGCCCAAGGGGCCCTTTCATTACTTTCGAACATGGACACGGATACTCGCATACACGAGCACACACATATTGGTGGGACCAGCAGCAGTAACAGCCCCGATTTACGCAGGCAAACACACAAGGGACTGCCGCCGCCAGTATTTTGCTCCGCATCCTTCCAGGACTGCGCCTATGCACATCGACTGTCGAAGAAAAAAGGTCGATTTCTGAAACCAGGTTGTATTTTAGTTAACGTTTTAAAAGTCTTCTCGTTTCTATCGTCAGAATGTGGTGACTGTTCTCCTGCTGGTGTCAGTAAGTGTGTCCGATCGCTAGCCTGATGCCTATGTGTCAATCGATTGTACCGTTCAATTTTTGTGGCTGTTTGAATTGCTTGCGCCCTTGTGGGTGCTTCCATGAAGTGTGTTAAGTCGTTTGTGTGCATCCTGTGCGTTTTGACCTTCTACGATCATGGTTGCCGGCTTCGGCCCTGCGTATCTTCCACCGCTCGACCTATTGGTCTGTTCTGGGCATATAGGAGTTAAGGCTACAATGGTTATGGCCTTAACACCACGAATCTTCCAGACCCTGGTTTCTTAGGAGATTGGAGAGAAGACGGTGGAAAGGCGAGAGTAGACGAAACAGTGTATTGTCTACAGAAGAGTTAGTGGAAAGTTGCCAGTTCGTCCGGCATGGCTGTTCGGCTGGAGGGCGCATGAGCGCGTAGCCTCCAACCCATCTCGCTCAGAGCCAATCGTCAGTGATGCCTAAGAGTAGTCGCGCCAGAAGACAGAGAGAGAGATAGCTTTCATTGGCTAGGTCGGCCTGGAGATTTTGGGCAAAGAGGCAACTTGCGTCGGGCACGCGTGCAAGCTCCCCATTTGTCGCCTCATAGATTCGGGAACTATGTTTGGCTGATCGAGACCTTGCGAGACCGCATCGGTAAGCCTTTGAGAAAGTGCATTTCGACTGAAGCCAGTCAGCCAGGCACGAACTGCTACAGGCAGATGTTTGCTTTCTGCGGAGCGCTTGGTAGGCGGGATGAAGGTCTATGGCTCTGTTTATTGTGTCAGTCAAGGATTAACTTTCTAGCAGCAATCTGCCGATTTTATCGTTGACTCAGCCTATTACCCTTGCCTTCTCAAAGGCGAGCGTGTGGTTCTTCTGCTGTATGTGGTCATACACCATAGATAGCTTATCCTTGTGGTTGATTGCGAGCTGATGCTCACGCAACATTGTGCCAAGAAGTCTGTCCGTTTCACCAACACACCTTGCATTGCAGTCTTGGCATTGTATGCTGTAGACCACAGGTGATTTTTCTGTCAAGGTAGTGGGTCTTTGGGCTTTATCATTTGCTGTCTGATAGTTGATTTCGACCTTTGAGCCACGCCGATCCTGAACGCTTTCAGGATTCTTGCAGCCGTCTCTAATTGTGAGCCAAGACATGGGATCTTCTCATTTTTACCGCTCATGGTGGGGCTTTTTAAGACATTTGCGTACAAAGGACTTTGGATAAGTGTTGGCCTGAAATAGGACTTGCCGGGCTGACAGCTGGCAGCCACCATCGAGGAAGGTTGAAACGCTCAGGATACACAAAAACCACTTAAAACACCTCATGGAAGCAACTGCGAGGGCGCAAGCAATTCAAACAGCCACAAAAAGCGAACGGTTCAATCGATTGACACATAGGCATCAGGCTAGCGATTGGACACACTTACTGACACCAGCAGGAGAACAGTCACCACATTCTGGCGATAGAAACGAGAAGACTTTTAAAACGTTAGCTAAAATACAACCTGGTTCCAGAAATCGTCCCTTCTTCCCCTTCCGGTAATGCTTAAAGAAATATTATATCTTGACCCCGAATTTTTGCGCATATAAGCATCAACTGTCCATTCCGATTATGTCCACCTTATACTTGACAACAGGGGATATCAGAGCCAGTGACTTCCGCTGCAGTACGGTGAAAGTAGGTGTGTAAGGCACCTTTCTTCCCTCCCGCTATCGAAGAACTTGCTGCTTGAGCTTAAGCGTATAAGCTCCAAGTCAATCAATACTCCCGCTTCCTTTTGATTGGCTGCAGCCGGTAGATTACACATCGTGCAAACAAAGCTACGCAACAAAAGACAACTCCACGAAAACAACTGACGTGCAGACACAGCTGGGAACTGGCGCATGGTGCAGTTCTTTTCCGGCAGTAAAATTCTATCTACCAACACTGTTTTGTCTGACTTGTCTTTTCGTCGATACAGCCACTTACGACATCCACATTCAGATGTGTCCCGTCTTGAGACAGAACTCGGGTGCCGGTGACTGGGGCAGCGCGAGCCGGCTTGCCCCCTTCCTTTGATCGGCAGTTTTATGGAAACTCAAGCCAATTAACGCCCCTATCGTACCCTGATCTGGCACTCGTATTGGGCCACTTCATCTTTAATGCAACCTGTTTGCTGGGCATGCGCCACACACACAACCCTGCAGGCTGCTGGCAGTTTGCACATGCTAGACGAGTATCTATACGCGAAGATGCCGTTCAATGTCGTCTGATGAGCGAATAAACTGGAACTGGTCAGCAATATTGAATGGCTACTGGCAACAAATAAGTAACGTTTCTTGAGACGATAATCATACATTCGGTTTGTTACTGGATGGCTCAAGTACATACATTACGTATCAAAGGAAATAGACAGTGTTTACCCGTTTTTTAACCGCCTCCGAAAGCTGCGGTAGCGCATGCATTGGTTCTGCGCTCTCAAATGCCCACAGGGCACCACCCGTGGGCTGGTTGGCGTACTGTTTGGAATTTCCTGTAAATACAACCAGTTGGGTCTCATTGATTTGGGACCATTCGGACGTGAATCTGCAACGGTATCCGCAGCCTTCCGTAAAGGCGGGGTGATAGGCGACACGCTTGTCGTAGAAAATTAGCGGTAGTTCCTCATCAGGGGTTGTATCGGGTCCCTGAAATGGACACAGGCGAGAATGGCAAACTTTAACAATCTAGCCCTTATTTTTATCAGCTTTAATTGACATCTTTTAGCAGAGAAGAGTCCGTAAAGTGGGCGGCGCATCTCGTGAAACGTTTTCCACAAATCTAAAACATGTTTAAGACACCGATGGGTTCACCGATTCCGGGACTCATAGCCCAGGCGGTCCTACAACGGCTGGAGTCGCTGGGTTTCCGATACCACAGACCGAATTTCTGGACGCGGTACGTGGATGACCTTCGTCGTCATCGAACGGGATCTGGTGCTCACGTTCAAGGAAGGTCTCAACATCAGTGGAGGAGAAAGAGAACAACCAGCTGGCCTTTTTTGATGTTCTCGTCTGTCGCACAGATTGTGGCGGTCTAAAGACTAAAATATTCAGGAAAGCGACAAAAACGATGCAAGTACTGAATTACAACAGCAACCACCCAATCAGCCACAAACGCAGTTGTGTAAAGATGCTCTATCGGTGTGTTGAAAGGCACTGCAGCGCACAAGAAGATAAAGTTGCTGAGGAAGAATACCTTCGATGGGTGTTCGGAGAAAATGGATACCCGCGCAACTTCGCCAACCAGTGCTTGCACAAACGAGATGGCCAACAAAGGCGCACCGACCCCAAAATTTGGCGAGCGATTCCGTACGTCAAAAATGTATCGGAAGCCGTCGGCTGCCTTTTTGCACCACTTGGAGTTAGAGCCGCACACAGATCGGAGGCAACCATAAGGCATCAGATAATGAAGCCGAAAGACCCACTGCCATGGCAAGAAACATCTGGGGTCGGCTACAGGATCTGGCAAAATTGCAGTCAAAGCAACTATGTCGGAGAAACTGGCAGACTTCGCAAGACGGGAATTGACGAACATGCGGCAGCAGTGCGGCGAAATGATGCCGATTCTCAAGTTGCGGCTCATTTGACGAGAGCCGGCCACACTTTCGAATTTGATGAGGCCGAAATCCTCGCAAGAGGGACAATCGAGTAAGCCGAGAACTACTTCAGTCATAGTGAACGGGCTCCCAATCCGTTAACAAGTGCAACGATTTGCCCAATCCATACTCAGTCCCGAGACTCAATTTGGCCAAAGCAAGTCGTCACTTGGGGAACAGGCAGGCCACCGCCTCGTCTTACGCCAACATCGGAGAGCCAGATGGCTGAGCAATCATCACGCCCGAGCCCACCGCCCGTGATGAAAGTTCAACAGGTCAGAGCCCGCGTGCCGTCCAACAAACTATCCACTTACAGGAAGGCACTTAACGTTTATTGTTACTGTATGTTTGCAGGAATGACTGTATGCTATAAATACTGCAAATTTCTGTGCATACATTACCCTTTTCTGCTTCTGTTTTCCTACTCATGCCTCTGATGATGAATCCACTACGGATGTCGAAACCTCAGGCGTATAAACGTATAGTCCCAGCGATCGAGTCTGCTTCTTTTCAGTAGATCTTTTGTCTGCATTAAATTTGGCCCGGATAAACAGTTCACAATGAAAATGCAGTAAATAAGTTCTACGCTTTTATTTCATCCATGCTTCACCTTTTTAACGATTCATATTTAATTATTATCTCTATGCAGTTTTCATTCCATCACGATCTGTACTAATTTAACAGCTTTTAATGCGTACCTGTACCGTTTCAGTGGGATTTGTAGGGGCTTCTGGCATTAATTTGAAGTATTCTGATGTTTTAAAGTTGCAAAAATTCCCATCAGACAATTCAGAACAGCATTTGGCGAGTGTACACTTTCGGTAAATAATCCTCAGGCCATACATGTAAATGTATATACTGAGGAGAATTTACCGAAAGTGTACACTCGCCAAATGCTATTCTGAAGTATTTTTAATGGCTAACCTTTCCTAAGAATTATGCCCTGTGGTCCACACCAACATATAAGTTATATTTAGTTTGTTTTTCTTGTGAAAATACAAGAACGCATAAATGTCGTTAATATTTCAGGTTACAGCTCGTAGATTGGAAAGCTTAGACATAGTTTAGACGACAGACGGGATTCAATGCTATTCGAGAATGCATGAGTGCTGTTAAGTATATTTTAGGCAAAAAAACATGACAAAGGCGATATTTGAGAAAATAGTTTCTACAGGGTTTTCTGTTTCAGTAAACATTGAGAAAATTGCTTGTTTCCTATGCGGACATTATTTACCATGTTCGAGTTCGCTCCCGGCTAAAGAGACACTCCTGCAACGGAAGTAGAAGGCTAGATCGCTTCTTCTCAATTGCTTCCTGGGACACGGATATTCGCTTGTATTGGCAAATTCTTGCAAAATCTGGCTGTGTGATACTACAAATCTACAAATGTAGTGTTTTCCAACCGTTTCAACCGAGACTACATTTAAGCTTTTCCTTAAATACTCAACCGACTTAAAATTCTGTATTTTTACTCGGATGATCGCATGGAAACAAGTAATAAGTGACGAATGAAATTGATTCCTATGAAGTTGACATCTTACTTTTTCTCTAAACATTTTCGATCGTCATTAAGAATTTTTATGTAAGTAATCTCCATAATAATGACCATTATACATTTGATTCCCTATCTCATGAAATATCAACCGAAATTCTAAAATTCGTTTTCAATTCGTACTAATTATAGAAGTAGGTTGTAAAATTGCAGCCCGACCTCATAATATCTCGACAACTTCAGGATACCGAAACCTAAACGAGCCGGTCGAAAGTAAAAACACAATAGTTCAAATGGCTACTTGAGAAGTGTGAAGTTTTCTCATTGCTTCTCAATGTCTACCAGCAAAGTACCTGTCTGCTGCCGCGTGGATTAATAATAACGCACGCCATGCTACTGACTACCTGTTAGTAGCTTGTGAAAATTACGCTATTATCCCGCAGTGGTCGATGGACTTCGACCCAAATATTAACATCACATTTCACTCTGTGTCTGTAGACCATTGTGAATATGCTAGTTTATTCCAAGTACAACAAGTACCGTCTGGGGAAATTAAAAAGGCAGAAATTTCAAAACTGCGGGATCTACCAGGAAGCACGCAGAGGGAATGCTGTGAGACCTACTAATGCGCCGAACCCCTCGCAGCTGTGTAAAGCAGTGGCGAAACACCGAAGAATCGTTTGCCTGGTGACATTGAAACTTTTCCAGTAAGGTTGATGATTAAATTTGGCCTCTGGTGGGCATCACTGCAAGTGCTAGCAAGCAGTGTAGAGCAGAGAGCTGGAAGGTCCGGTGGGAATTTCCGACGATAATTGGTTAACTTTCCCCTCGTCCTCATTGGTTTACAGCTCCTTCCCTTGATTGGTTAACCATCCTCTCCTTGAAACCAGACCGAACATTTTTCGCCCGCTCCAACGCCACAGCAAGATGCAGCGTGCGACTCAAGCTGACAAGTCCAAGCATGGTCATGCTATCAGCATAAACCATCTAATCGAATCATGAAGGCCGGCTTTTTTCCACCCTTGACTATGTTAAATTATCTGATTGTGCGTCAAACGTTGGATAAAGAAGTTCTACCCTCGTTGGAAAAAACGTTATATCTGGGTAAATTCAGCTGTAAATTGAGAGTTTTTATTTTTTTGGGAGTAAAATCTTGCACCTCGTTGATTTCCACCGGCCTGCGTTCTGTGTTTTGGTCGACACAAATCAAAGGACGCTCTACGTAGCAAATTTCTTGCCCTTTAGGGCTAGAAAGCTGATTCAATCAAGTACTTCATTGCTGCCAAAATCGTGAAACCCTGGACAGGTTTCGTTAATTATGAGCAGGGAGGAACCATTAAATTAAAAACAAAATACAGATTGTTTGCCTAAAGTTGTGAGGGGATGTAAATGCCATCCGAACTTCAGGTTGTAAGCCAGGAGTACCTTTATCCAGTGTGACTAATTTAATCCTTACAGGATAGAACATGGAACTGGGAAACCCCCTCTCCCCGTTTTAAAATTGGCTTCGTGTGACAAGTTAAGTGTTAGATATAGAGCTAGATTTTCTGACCGGCATGGGATAACGATACCCTTCCGGTTGCCTTGTTGTACCCCTAAAGGTAGACGGAAGCCGAAAAGAGAGCCAACACGAACACCGGATCGTCTAGCTCATGAAAACCTGGTTTATTATGGTGTTCTGGTCGTTCTCAAACATTCCTGTCAATGGCGTGCGATGAGGATTCCCTTTAGGGTCTACGGTATATCACATGATAGGGCCCAGCTTAACTGCGCGTGCACGCCGCTCTGACGAGTCGTTCGCACGCCAGACCACCAGTCGGCCCACACAGAGTGCACAAGATGACGCGCGTAGTGCGGCCGGGTGCAGGACTCTAGAACGCCAACTTTATGAGTCATAAAGCCGATGAAGTCGTACCTTACTTGAAACTACAATCTCATTGGTCCAATCTCTTGTATGCATTCGCTTGCTCCATTATGATTTACTAGGTTTGTATAAAGACTTCTACCTTTGCGCTCTTCTCGTTGTGTTCTTCCCTGGGGGCTCACGCAAGGCGAATCGTAGACGGCGATATCGTAGCTCTGGCCAAATTAACAGCATCACATGCCGATTGGTCCTTTCTCACGCTGCAATGTCCTCGCGAAACTTCTTGAATATTTGTGTCGCACGCGTGAGCCAAAGGCATCACCCTGTGCACAGGTGATGACGACCTGACAATTAAGACGGGTCTAAGGCGTATGCAACTCGGAAATGTTTACATTACCATGGTAACTTACAACTACTGATGGCTATGGCTCTAACAAAAATAGCTGTAATAGATTGTGGCACCCGCATACTAAGGCCTCTCGTCATCTAAGCAACCTTGGTTAGTGATGTCTGTTTGTCTGTTAACCCCACCTTACGTTTGGTTACTTAAAGCCGTCTCCAGTGGGTTTGCATGATGGCCATCTGCTTTTGGAAGCCCCCATGAAGGTCCAAGATAGTGACAGTAACTAGAAAGTATTTGTGGCGGGTTTTGTTTAAGCAGCTTCAACCTTTAGTAATAAGGAATGACTCACAAAGGAGAAAGATGATCGTTCAACGGGAGCTGTTTATTATACGCCTGATGATTCAGATAGGGGTATCATCTACTTATCTTCGGAGAATGGACACTCTGGCTCATATCCCTCGTTTTTAAGCTGCTCATTCTTCCGTTTGCCTATTCTATCAATCATGACTGCGTCGCTATGTGTGTCTCGCGCCTCGCCTTCCACCTCCTCGTTCATTCTGCCTGCTACCGTGCCGCGTTTATTGGTTTCGGGCCCATGTCCGTTCGTTCTGTTGCATCCCCTCGCGCCCCGACTTGCTTTAGCCCTATACACGTTGGCCGTGGTGCTGGTTGACGGCCCCGGTTGTTCCATGCCATATCTGGCCCCGGCTAAGAGGGTTCTTAAAACCATATAGGGGACCGCTCACTATACTTGGCGGTTAACTGACCAGTCGGTCGACATCCAGGATTCTTTAATTTGTCTTGACGTCTGATCAGCATCTCGGCACACACGGAGGAAAGAGCGGCCTAAAGATGAGGACCATGGGCCAGAGTGTCCATTCTCTGAAGATGGGTGGACCAGACACTTACCCGGAAATTCAGGCTTATAATTCACGTCTCTCGGTTAACGCTACCCTTTCTCCTGATTTGCTACCTGTGAATCGAATTTTCGACCCACAAATGGTTTCAGCAGGCACCAGGAATACCTCGCTCTTGGATGCTGTACTATGGACAATCACTTATCCCTAATTTCATCAACTTCTTTCGTTCATGTTACCGTTTTAGCCATACTGGCAGAATGGAAAACCGTGGAGTTCCTCCTTTGTGAAAATAATAACGGCAAAAATCGAATATGCAGATCGAAGAATTTTGACTATTGTAAGACATTTGAAGTACCTCTTCTATCCGATAGGAATCTATTGGATCCAAATAAAATTTGTCGATGCAATATATCAATAACGAAAGAGACAATAAGAAAACTTTGAATTTTTACAGAAAAAGCCAATGCAAAGCAGCAGGCCATTGTATATTGCCAGGTAGGTTCAAAGCACCATATGGGGAGCAAAAATTCAACGAAAAACGTGAAACCAAAACACGGCGAAGAAGCTTGAGGTTATCAGGGAAAATTTATGTTAACCACGTACTCTAACACTCTGCAAAGATTGGGTTTCATCCGCCGTATACAGACCGCTTCCAAGTAGCACAATGCACTTACTGTTCGTGCCCAAACATGTCCTCGGATGGCTTACTGGGATCCACAGACTGACCAGTATTTATCAAGTGTTTTGTGATGAAACAATAACATTCTAAATACTATCAAATGGCACCTTCAATTTACCGTGGAAACGGTATGTAATGCTACCGACTGAACATTTTGCAGTTTTAAAAAGCTTCTACCAAGTGCTTGCGACTTAAAATTGTGTTTATGAATTAACATGCACTTTTTATGCAAGTACATTCGGCAGACGCAACGGTAATTTGCAGCCAAATCTAAAGAGCTCCTAACTAGATAGTTTTTAACGGAGAATAACAGAGATCCCGCACTCTTCCTACATATGGCGAGTGAAACCCGGCCTTTTCAATGAGATTGGAGCACTTGGTTAACCTAACTTCGCCTTGGTATCTTCTAGATTTATATATTTGCCCGTCCTCTTTTCGGTTTTAACTTATTTTCCATCACTTGTGCTTCCTATATAGTGTTTTAAGCCGCTTCTTGTTTTTATCAGCCTATACGACGATATACTATAACATCAGTTAATGCGATACTCCCACACGCTGGCCACAAGACCAGTCGAGAATTGATTTAAGTCTCGTCTACGGATGATAAATCGATTAATCGTTTTTTAAAACCGAAGAATACCCTTCCTCTCCGTAATTTCGTACCGAACGCATGCAAGAAAAAATATTTTTGTGCCCGTTTTCGTTAGAAAATATTCAAAGTTATAAAAGCAGACAAAATTTAAGATAAAATGGATACTATTTATGCAGCCATTTTTGCAAAATGTACATTTTGTAAGCGGTCAGAAAGGAGCTCATTACAGAGCCAGCACCCTGGCCTGACTGAAAAGATTGGACTGCATAATAATCAGTATTGCAAGCATAATTAATATTTGTTTGGGAGTGATAACCAGTCTTTCACAAACTGCGGCATTTTGCTTGCAGTGCCCTATTAGTTTCCGATCAGGAAGTATTGACGAAAAACTCGGGATCGATGTTGTTCCTTTCGGAAGAAACTCCCACATCAATTAAAACACTGCATCTTAGCCTGATACTAATGTAGACCTTCTGGTTTCTTTTTGAGTTGTTTATTTAAAAAGATATAACATGCAATTGAAACACTGTTTTTCCGGTAGAAATTTGGGCAAGGCGAAGATCACGATCTTAGCAGTATTTATTGACGTCTTATTCCACTGCAAACGGTCGTTGTCTATTGATTAGAAAATTGACTGTCCAATTAAATGTCGGCCTAGAAAGATGCAACGAAGGCTTCGGTGCGCGATTGAAAGAACTTACCCCGCCTCGAAATTGTTGTACATAAGCACTACAAAGGCTATTTCAGTTAGGCCTTTGCACGCCACATCAATTTGTGTCCACGAGCTTACATGTAGTTGCGGACGCAAATACATCGGGTGCACGCAAAGGCCATTGAAAACGTGGTCAGGTGAACATATGCCGAAGTGGTTGTTTGGGGCAGAAAATAATACCTAAGAGTTCAATCACGACCCACCTAGTAGACAGTGGCCATATGGTCAAGCAAAGCACTGCACTTAAGGTCTTACTTCGGGCGACGACTGTGCGTCTCCTACGATTTGTGGAGGCCGCTGCCATATGCAGAGGAAAACCAGAACACTGAAAGCAGCTCGATCATGTGATCAGCCTCGCGTTGCTGTGGAAGCGATCGATAAACTAGTTCCCGCTCACGCCTCCTCGCCCCTGCTTAGGATTTACTGATACCCTCTCCTCTACCGCCCCCCCCCCCTTTACCCACTTCCCACAGGCTTTCATGAGCATAAACTAACATGAACTACCATAGCAGACACGCGTTCACCGATCTGTTAGTAGACACACTCGTCCGTCCATGTTGTCATCAGAGTTCTCCCTCGAGCCGCCACCACCACCTCGAGGCAGCTAAAGCTGTAGGCAGAAGGACATTACCGACAAAGACAGGGGAGACTAGGATGGCCATTTCGTCAGCTAGTGATATAATGAACTACCATGCTGTGATAACTACCTCTCCTACCCGCTATCCTTGCGCCCACATCTAAGACTTACAACTTCTACTCTCTTTACCTATCAAGTTTCACCCTTCTAGACCGACACTTAATTTATTTTATCAGTAGAAAATGGCCATTTGCAGATGAATAGGAGGTCGCGAAATTATACGACGTCAATAAATCCTGCGAATCTCATGGTCTTTGACTGTTTCAAATATCATATGTAGTTGTTAGCAGCTGTCTAGTATCTGCAAAGGAACATACCGGCTTCGCCCTGGCATAGGACATTGCTTGGGGGTGAACCCAGGCTAGTTGGCGCAGAATACGCAGGTCTGGCGATACCTGACGATCGTCACCACAAGATGGAGCAGCATAGATGTCACTGTGGACCGCATTGTCTTTTTCGATAGGTGTAGGAATGACAGACTGGTAGATTTTCGGTCCATACACATAAATAGTCAGTAGGGCGTAGATGACCAGCGCAGTACGTAGCAAGACGGGCCACCGGATTCGCCTAACACAACCTACTATCCGCCAACTCATTAACGTGAAGAACTGCTGTGTTGTGGCAGAAGAAAGGTTTTTTACTTGTTTATATCTAACCAAGTGACCCTGTCTGCCAGCGCATCTGATTGGTCAGAAATTCAAAGAAGACGGGCTGTGCTGAGGTTAAAACTCATCACGACCGGTTGATAGTTGGTCAGGTGCCGGTATTATTGCGTGCAAACTGGAGAGAGAGAGAGAGCAGATGCGACGTTGCTGCCATCTGACTCACACAGCTGGCCTGAGAAACCCACATCCATCGACAGTATCACCTTGATTTGTTTCGCGAGAACTATGAATCAAACTCGAAAAGCGGGCTTTTGAGAATTGCTGGTTTTTGCCTTAAACAGAAGATGAAATTGCGAACATACGTTTGTTTTCGATCATTCTCATCAGGCCTTTGCAGGTTAAAAGTTCACCAAAAGAAGAAGCGAATATTCATCAGGGTCCCATTTCAAGGGAACGGACCAAGCGAACTTCTAAGGAGGCGCCTGAGTCAAGCTGTAGCAACCACCTTCCCAGCAGATAACGCGATGTACTGTTCTCGACCACTCCCATCCTATATGGAGAGATCAAGGACAAACTGCCAGCTCAGACCACCTCTATGTGCATATATTCATTTACCTGCTCCTTTAGGGCAGAATATATTGGTCACATGAGAACACATTCCAGCATGGTAAGGAAAGGGCCAACTAAAAGGTATAAATAGTTCCATTTTAGAGCATCTGGTAGACTCAAATCATCGCGTGGATGCCAAAGAAACCTTCGGTGTGATCTACAAGGTACCCTCAAGCTATTCAAAATTTCTTGGACAGCGTCTGTTAGCCACGGCAGCAGCGGCCGCCACCAGGCTACGTCGACCGGTCCTGTGCGCCCAAAAGAACTTCATCGCGGCGCCGCAATTACCATGGTCAAAAGCTGGTAATCCAACAGCCAGTAGCTTATCACCTTGATCCATTGCCAGTCCTCCCTAACGCTGATCAGATTTTGACCCCGATTTCCCCTCTCTTCCCCTTCCACTGACAACAATACTACGTGTTCTACCAAACCGCATAATTTATTTACTTCATATCCATATAAATGTAAAAACCTGACGAGAATTGATCGAAAACAAACGAATTTTCACCGATTCATCGTCTGAATTTTTCAATGGGAATTTTCGAAAATTTAAGTAACATAATTTGAACAAAGCAAAAATCACACGATAAGCTGCATTTCTTGACGCTTTATTATTTCGTGTTTTGCTATTCAACTGCCAACGGTCATCGCCTATTAATTAGATAATTAACTGTCCCATTAATTGTCGACCTAGGAGAGGTTAACTTGCTTGGTAAACAAAATTAACCTAAATAGTCGATTAATTTACATGTAGTTGCGGACGCGAGCAAATGCAGCTGGCAACGCGGTCAGCTGAACCCATGCCGAAGTGATAAATTTCTGTGCTTCACCGATCTAGTAGAGGAGCAATTATGTTCCGCTTTACCCAGGAGCTCACAATTAGAACCCGCGCAGGCAATCACATAGTGACTATGAGGGTACGATGGTGAAATGGATCCAAAAAAGCAAATGGAGACCAGAATAGCCATTACTGTCTTGTTAGCCATCATCAGCCACTCATACCAAATCTCAAGGTTTGGAACCCATGAGATTCGAACCCGGGACTTTGGTTACTGAGTTTACTACTCTACCTCGGCACCACGGGCTCGTTACTTTGTCGGCTGCCGAAGTGCTTGTTTAGGGCGGAAAATAAATTGCCTAAAAGTTTAATCAAGAAGCAACTATTGAACACTGGCCATGCGGTCGAACAAAAGACTGCATTTAAGATCGTGCTTTGGGCGATAACCGGAGATCTCCTATGATTTGTGGAGATCGCTGCGATACGAAGAAGAAGACCAAAACTCTGTAAACAGCTAGATTGTGTGACTTACCTCGCGTTTCTGTGGTGGCGATCGATGAACTCCTCCCCTCTTTTAACCACATCTTGCAGGCTTTCATGAAAGTGAACTAACATGAACTACCATGCTGCGATACGGAGATCCTCAACCGCTCATAGCCCATCGACGCCTTCCTTCCCAATTCAACTGATAAGTTGCACCATGATTGCTAGCACCCAAGTCATCATCCCAACAATTCGTCCTGCTTCCACCACAGACAATACCTTTAATTCAACCCACACTGACACGGCATACTGATTTACCGTTGACGTTTGAACAAACCACCGGTTTTCTATGGCCGCCACTGACACCTGGCTCATTCATGCCAGCTTCAGCCGGCAATAATGTTTGCAACTTTTACTTGATATGTACCTCTTTTAATACAGTTAACAATTCTTCGATTTATTTATAAACGAACTACGGCCTAGGAGGAGAGCACCACACGAAGTGCACTTGTGAATATTGTAGGGGGTTAAGTGAGTTGAACCCAGCAACTGCGATATTCAGACTATGCTTACTTAGTGCGGAAGAGAATTTGATAATATTAGAAGTCAGTTTTTGGCAAACAATTGTTTTCCGCAACTCTTAATCAGACCAAACATTTGCAAGGGAAATTAACGCTGTACATAACAATAAAAGTTTGAATAGGTAGAAAAATCAATAACTATCTAACACGGGCGCTGATTGGCCAACGCGGACTATGTCAGTTTGCGCATGTAGGCCATGTCAGCGTGTTGGTTGAGGAATTGTCGCTTGTTGGTAGGGACGAAATCCTATAGTCACCTGGTGTCGGTTTAGGCCATGGAAGTGACAGAGATTGTGTCAGAGTCTTCTGACAACACTGCACTGGATTTGCTAGCCTTCGAGCTACTGCTTCGGCTGTTGTAAGCATCCGTTGGTGTAGGCCTTTGGAAAAATTAGATAGTGTCCTGTAGACCACCTGAAAGGCTTCGTTAGTATCGACTCGGTGGTTCGTATCGACTAGATGTGTGAGAATAGCACTCGAGATCGTTCTAGTTTCACCTTTACTTAACCAGGTCGGTATGTGTTCACGTACCCATTTTTCGAGACGCCTCGTTGTACGGCCAATGTATCCCGCTCCACAGGAGCAAGTAAAAGAGTAAATGCACATTGATGTGGCCTTCAAAGGAAGTTTGTCTTTACCTCCCAATCGTAGGAGGGGAGAGTTCGTGAAGAGCACCCGTAAGTTCACCGCTGGGAAAGCGTTTGTGATTGCAGTACCCAAGCGTCGTCTGACCAGCTCGCTGGTGGCATCGCCTAAGAAAGGCAGTCTTATGAACACGTCTTTCTTTTCTGCAGTTAAGGTGACAGGCTTTTTGGCGCGTTCACCAATATTTCTACAGGACACCATCTAATTTTTCCAAAGGCCTACGCCAACGGATGCTTGCAACAGCCGAAGCAGTGGCTATAAGGCTAGCAAATCTAGTGCTGTGTTGTCAGAAGACTCTGACACAAGCTCTGTCACTTCCATGGCCTAAACCGACGCCAGGTGGCGATAGGATTTCGCCCCTACCAACAAGCGACAATCCCTCAACCAGCACGCTGACATGGCCTATATGCGCAAACTGACATAGTCCGCGTTGGCCAATCAGCGCCCGTGGTAGATTGTTATTGATTTTTCTACCTATACAAACTTTTATTGTTATGTACAGCGGTAATTTCCCTTGCAAATGTTTGGTCTGATGAAGAGTTGCTGAAAACAATCGTTTGCCAAAAACTGACTTCTAATATTAACTATGGGAATATTTGCGGAACTTAGAATTTGATAAGGGCCAGAGTAGTAGGAAGAGTATATTGTGTACACAAAGGAAAGGAGAATAGATGAGAAAAGATTGACTTGCGAGAGCTTGACCACCAAGGAGATAGACCGGGCCCCAAGTGGCTGTTGGAGAGCAGTCAGGACAGAAGACACAGAGAGAACGCGTTAAGTGGCTAGGTTGGCCTGTGATTGGTTGGACGGCGTGTTGGGCGATCCACGTCACACGTGCTAGTAAGTCTGGTGACCACAATGACCTTGAGCTCCAGACAGCTTGAGGCCACGACGGGAGAGCCAGACATTGGACAGGCGACGACCCACTACATGGACGCCTGTCGTGACTAGCTCAAATCGAAGTGCACTTTCGGAAGGCTTCCTGCTTCCGATCTCTGTACCAGCCAAACACCGGCCGACTCACACAGGGCTTCATTTGTCGACCGTCCAGCAGACATGCCTTCAGACGCCATCCTCTGGCTTGCGGTTGTGCAGTCATCTGAGGCACAATTTTCTTCTGCCTATTCTCCTATTTTGAGTTGACCCAATTATGAAAAAAGCTCGAGGCGTTTGGCGGGATTTGAACCCGCGCATCAAACAAGGCATTTGCCGGAGGCCAATGCTCTAACCGCTAAGCATCAAGCGACCCACCTCGCACCATGAATTTAATCACACTGGGGTCGATATTACCCGTCCAACTTTACCGCCCACATGGAATCCACGAATACGAACAGCAAGCTGACTGCTCAATCAGGATTTCCTAAGCAATCATCTAGAATCCACCAGAATAACTACTAGGCTGACTTAATTATTGGGAGGTTTGGCAGATTTGCTGAATTTTAGTTGACCCAATTGTGAAAAAACTCCAGGCGTTTGGCAGGATTTGAACCTTTCTATTCATTTTGTACAAAATATGCTCTTCCTAACAAGCAGGCGTTCCCAAGCCTTCTCTTCTCTCCAAATGAACCGATCCTGGAAGATCGCAGGCGTTAGGGTTAAACCTTATTATTCCGGTTCTTCACACTCTTCATCGAGCAGCTGCTGGAGCGGACCCCGCCTTGGCAACTACGTGCTTCATTGACTAGTTGGTTGGTTATACGGGGGGTATGGGGTGTTCAGCTGGGGGCTGAACGTGAAGGTCGTGGCAGATCGCATCATCTTCATCGCGTAGGTGGTGGCTACGCCTAGCGTCCTTAGCTGACATCCAACTCTCACTTGTGGCATCCCGGAGATAGGCTTTGCCTGACGGCCACCCCCCGGCTCCCCGCCTCGATCAGCGAGCTGAACCAAGTGAGGGTCTCCGGTGTGTGTATGTCCCTACGCCCGGTATGCCCCCGGGTCGCAGCGGTAAGTACCCTAGTAGACGTAGCTGGTGAAAGGAAGCTTCTTACTTTATGCCGTACCATTTTCTGTTTGTATTTTATTGTTTATTTTCCCTTACTCTTTATTACCCATTTGCTACACTTGCTATCTCTAGTTGCTTTATCGTTACTACCATTATTACAGCCTTTCGCGATCAGTGCTTACCTCACTAGCTTACGCATTTCAGTACTCTCGTAACGTTGCCTTATCTGCGTACTCTTCTCGATATCCGGTAGTCTTAACATTGCATCCATTGTTCTTTATGCTTATGTATGTTTGATTCCACATCTGTTTCATCTTACTATTTATTTGTCCAATTGATATTTTTTATCTGTTACTTTACCTGCTACTTCTCCCACGTTGCCTCTACTGTCATATCTATACTATTCCATTATATTACTTTTAGTTAGTCATGATAAACATTCTTAGTCCTAGCAGTGCTTGCCTCCTTAGTAACATCCGTGACGAGTCTACTCGAAGCAGTTACTATAACAGCATTCAGATGTCACAGCACTAGAATGCGTAGAAGCATAAATGGAGAGACTGTCGCCTTCACCGCTACTGCTACTAGGATAGGTACTGCTGTTGTCTACCCCTACTCTCTAAATACCTTCCCCCCACGGTCTACAAGTCCTATGGCGGCGCGACAGCAAAGTTGTAGGCGGCTCGTAACGAAGTGGTCGTTCGACACTAACTCAATTGTGGCCCATGGTGTTGTTCGGCAGCAGTTACTTGTGACAGGCAGTCCTATTTAGGAGTAGCGCCGCCGCCCCTCGCGAGAGGGTTGATGGTCCTATAAAAGATGGTTCGAAACACGCTGGGTCACGACATCTGCCAGCTGACCGTGGCTGTCAGACTGCATACACGCGGTCGAAACACTACAAACGCAAATCAAAACCTCTCTATTCCCCACCCTCCCTCTAACCCGTTTCCTTCTCGCAGGACAGCTCCCAGAGCTCGCAGGACGACAGCTCAGGGAGCCCAGTTAAGTCCTACCATCTACGGCGCTTGGAATGCTCGTTCACTTTTAGATAACCCGAGGAGCATTCCACCGGAACGGAGAACAGCGCTCATCGCCCGGGAGCTGGCGCGCTTCAAGGTGGACATCGCCGCACATAGTGAAACCCGCTTATCCGGTGAAGGTTCCATAGAAGAGGTGGGTGCCGGCTACACCTTCTTCTATGTGGGCCGTCCGACGACAGAGCGACGCGAAGCCGGCGTCGCCTTTGCCATCCAGAAGGACATCGTGAGACGGCTACCCTGTACGCCGCACGGCATCAACGAACGCCTGATGAGCCTCCGCCTGCCTTTCTGGGGTGGCAAATTCGCCACCATCGTTAGTGTCTACGCTCCTCCGATGACCAGCTCCGACGAGATAAAGAACAAGTTCTACGAGGATCTGCACACCCTCCTGGCCTCTGTGCCGAAGGCGGACAAGTTGATAGTCCTTGGTGACTTCAATGCCCGCGTCGGCACAGACCACGCCGCCTGGAGAGGAGTGCTTGGACCCCACGGCCTCCGAGGACTCAACGACAATGGCCTACTCCTCCTTCGCACCTGCGCGGTGCACCGTCTCATACTGACCAACACCTACTTCAGTCAACCGCTGCAGCACAAGGCGACCTGGATGCACCCCAGGTCTCGTCAGTGGCACCTTCTGGATTATGTCCTCGTGCGGCGACGCGACCAGCAGGACGTGTTGGTGACAAAGGCAATGCCGGGTGCCGACGGTGATACCGATCATCGTCTTATCATCTCCAAGATGCGGATCCGTCTCCAAGCACGCAGGATGCCTCAAGGTAAGCAGCCCCCAGGTAAGTTGAATACTGCTTTGTTAAACTTGCCTGCCAAATGCTTTCGTTTCAGCAACGAGTTGACCCAACAGCTGGATAACCTCCCAGTCGCAGAAGAGAACACCCCCGTGGAGACTCGATGGTGTCAACTACGGGAGGCTGTTCAATCCACTGCCAAACGCATCCTTTGGCCGTCGCCCCGCCCACACCAAGACTGGTTCGATGAAAACGATGCAGCCATTACTACTCTCATCTCTGAGAAGAATTGCCTATGCAACCAATACGTCGATCGCCCCACCGACGCCCCGAACGCAGCCTACTACCAAAGTCGCCGTCTTGTACAGCAGCGGCTGCGGGAAATGCAGGACGCTTGGATGGCTTGTAAGGGTGAGGAAATACAAGGCTATGCAGACCGCAAGGAATGGAAGAACTTCTTCGCCTCGCTCAAAGAGGTCTATCGCCTCATAGTAAGAGGCACAGCCCCACTTTTCAGCGCGGACGGTACCACCCTCATCACTGAGAAGACGCAACTTCTGAGCCGCTGGGCCAAGCACTTCCAAAGTGTACTCAACCGGCCCTCTACCACCTCTGAGGCTGCCAGTGACCGGTTACCGCAAGTGGAAATTAATGCTGACCTAGACCTCCCACCCACCCCTGAGGAGGTCATCAAGGCTGTGCAGCAGCTGTCCAGCGGGAAGGCACCTGGGTCAGACGGGATCCCGGCGGAGATCTAAAAATATGGTGGTCACCATCTCATAACTCACCTCGCCACCCTGTTTCAAGAGATGTGGCGACAGGGACAAGTTCTTCAGGATTTCAAGCACGCCACCATCGTCCACCTCTACAAGCGTAAGGGGAATCGCCAGGTCTGCAACAACCATCGCGGAATCTCGCTGTTGAATATTGCCGGTAAAATCTTCGCACGCATTCTCCTCAATCGTCTGAACAGTCACCTTGAACAAAAGCTTCTGCCTGAAAGTCAATATGGTTTTCGACATCACCACGGCACCACTGACATGATATTTGCCGCGCGTCAGCTGCAGGATAAAGGTCATAAGATGCGGACCCACCTCTACATCACGTTCGTAGATCTGACAAAAGCCTTCGACACGGTGAACCGGCCCGGACTTTGGAAGGTTATGCAGAAGTTTAGCTGTCCGGAACACTTCACAAACATGGTTTGAAAACTCCATGATGGGATGATGGCGTGCGTTACGGACTACGGAACGCTGTCTGAGACCTTCGCAGTGACCAATGGAGTGAAGCAGGGCTGTGTCCTCGCGCCCACCCTCTTCAGTCTCATGTTCTCCGCCATGCTGATGGACGCTTACCGTGACGAGCAACCCGTAATTCCCATCAACTACAGAACGGACAGAAACTTCCTCAACATTCGTCGGATGCAGGCCCCCATGCGCGTCTCCACAACCACATTCCATGATCTGCTGTTTGTGGACGACTGCGCTTTCAACACCACCACCGAAGTGGACATGCAAAGGAGCATGGCCCTCTTTGCCGCAGGTTGCGCCAACTTTGGCCTCATCATCAACACGGACAAGACGGTGGTTATGCATCAACCGCCACCAGGTGTTGACTTCAACCCCGCACGCATCAACGTCAACGGAGCCTAAATGCAGAACGTGGACAACTTCACTTACCTCGGCAGTACGCTTTCCCGCAACACTAAAATAGACGACGAGGTTGCCCGCAGAGTCTGCAAAGCCAGCCAAGCCTTCGGTCGGCTCCAAGCCTCCGTATGGAATCGTCATGGTCTTCAATTGTCAGCGAAATTGAAGATGTACAAGGCTGTTGTGCTTTCAACGCTCTTGTATGGAGCGGAGAATTGGACTTTCTATGCTAGCCAAGCGCGGAAACTCAACCACTATCTTATCAGCTGCCTACGACGCATATTGAAGGTGAAGTGGCAGGAGAGGATTCCGGAAACAGAAATCCTGGAGAAAACGGGAGTTCTCAGCATTCAGGTCATACTCAGGCGGATAAAACTGCACTTAAGAGGTCAAGTGGTACGTATGAACGATGAACGGCTACCCAAGAGACTGTTCTATGGCGATGTCGCCGTCGGCACTCGTCGCAAAGGAGGACAGAAGAGACGCTACACTGACACTCTGAAGAACTCCTTGAAGCGTCTCCAAATCAGCACTTTGACTTGGGAGGAGCTTTCCCTGGACCGAACCGCGTGGTGCAGATCGGTCAAAACGGGTGCCGCAATCAACGAAGCCGGTCGGATCGCCGCTGCTAAGGCAAAGCGGACGCCACGCAAGTCTCACAACACACGAACGCACGCTGCCACCACCCAACGCCTCCCAACGTGTCCGCGTTGTCAACGCACCTTTCGTACAGGCATTGGCTTGATCGGTTACCTCCGGAAGCCATGCAACCCTCCTCCGACAGCATCCACGTCTACTGCACCAAACACTCCACCAGACCCTACTTTACCCTCCACCTCGACGGCAATCACCGACGCGAGAGATGCGTCGTTGCCCTCATCCACCAACTCCGACCCACCCACAACTTCCTCCACATCATTGCCGTCCACAACTCGCATCCCCACACCTGAAACCCCCACCAGCTCTTAGGGCCTGATATGCCCTCACTGCAATCGCACACTCACCTCACGCATCGGTCTTATCGGTCACTTGCGAATCAATCGCACAGAGACTGGTGAACTAGTGCCTGGAGCACCAATGCACAGACGAGACCGCCGCCTTCACTGCCCACACTGCCCCCGATCATTCACTCATCGCATGGGCCTACCAGGTCACATGCGCATTCACGACAGCGGCACTGACCGTGATGTCGGCACACTTAGCATCTCACACATCCCCACCACCAGCCTCAGCCCCACTCACTAGTCGCCTCGCTTCACGATTGCGTTGTCAAGTTTGTCGGGAACCCTGGTGAGGACCTCTTCCCCCAGATAAGTGGAAGCCGTTGTTGCTGAATTTGTCGAATACTGTCTTGCCTTTTACTACCCCATAATAGATCCGGTCTAGAATTAATAAGCTTGCTTTAGTAGCAGTATCGTTTCTCACAGGACATGTATGTCGTCACTCAACTTAGTGTCGGACTCCTGGCAATAACCGTATTGGGTACCGTGTCCTTTCCCGAAATACTCACCTTTTTTCCGTACTCAACTGCGCCGTCAACTTAGCACTGGAATACTCGCGTTAAGTGCAGCCACTTCTATCAAATCCCAGGCGAAAAAGCACGCTGTCGGACGTCCCCGACGGCTCGCCTCTCATACGACGGCATGGAAAATCAGATAATCGATTTAATGCAGTTGCATCGCTAGCTCGCGCCATTGGTTTATGAGATAGGGGGGGGAGGGTGGCTAAACATAATGACTCATGGTAACCTCGTTCAGGGGGTAACGCCACCTGGACTGAATCGTACTGAAGCGCCCTTAGAGTGCATGCGCACTGAAAAGATTAGCAACTTCACACTTCTCTACGTAGGCCGCATCAATCCAATTAACACTAAGCTTACTGACTCTATTCGATTGCTTCTCTTTGACGCACTTCCATACGGTAGTTATATTACTCGCTCCATTACCACACTGACACTCATAATAGTGGTGCCTACAGTTCTGTCTTTAGCACAAAAGTCAGTCTCAGTAGTTACTGAAGATTTTCTGCTGCAATGTAAGCTGAGATTTTGCACTCATTGTTCTTTTCTAAACTTTATTTCCTCCCCTCTCTCTCGGCCCGTCTGCATTCCCCCCCCCCTCGCCTCCCCTCCCTATCTCCCTCTTTCACTCTCTTCTTCTTCTTATCCCTTTTTCTACTCTTCTACTTCATGTTTTCCCCTCCTTCCTCCTCTTCATCTTCTTCTTCCTTTTATTCTTCTTCTTCTTCTGCACGTCCACAATTGAAAAAAGCACCAGTTGTCTCTTGCTCTCCTTTCAGCCTCGCCCACGGACGCTGACCGGCAACAGAGCATGGGTAGTGCCTTTCAGTCGTTGACTGACTGGTTACCCCTCTCAGGAGGGTGCTGGCCCAGGCTCCATACAGGGCTGCTCTCACCCTTCTGAGATCCAATGGTCTGTATGCACATGCAATGCCAGTCTTCAGCCAACCACGGTCCCTGCGGCCTGGAAGGCGCTGGCACTTTCTCTCACTTCTGATTCCCTGTCGATGACTGCGCTCGCGCTCCCACTGGGTTTCAGGCCCCACTGCGGGTGCCCGAAAAGCTAGGCGGTCACTATGCGGTGGGGGAGAGAGTGAGGTCGACCTCAGCGCGTTTCTTCCCTCACTATAATTAATCTGAGTGCGTCTGAATCTATCACGGTGCGCTAAAAGCCGTGGCTTGGAGGGTCTGCCAACTCACGGGAAAACTCGGCCCCCACGTAGCTGCTCCTTCTGTATGCGTGTGTCTGTCTGTGCATACGGGGGGAGAGGGAGGACTGAGAGTCAGGCTGCAATAGCTCCCTCTTAATGTGGCCTTTATGGCGCTCCCGCGCAGTCGGGAGCATACCTAGCGAGATGGCTGTGTCAAGTGTGCGCGTGCTGAATGTTTATCGCGCCAGCCATCTACACCCTCCCTCTTCCCCGATGTTATGGACTTTGAAGCAAGACAACTTAGCTTCAAATTATTACCGGGGAAAAAATGCTTTAAACTTATGGACTTTGTCTTTACACCGGATAAAGAGGTGGGAGTGGCGAGCGAGTGGGTAGATACTGCGCGAGTCTGCCTACACTTATGTTTTCTCTCGTGCCAGTTCTCTGCGTTGCTCCCGCTTGCTGTCGCTTTCGTGTTGCTTGCCCAGCTTGCCTCTGTGTATGCCTCGGCTTGCTTCAGCGTTTGCTGCGGCTTGTTGGAGCGCGTGGTGCCCATCGTCGAAATCAACGGGGGAACTGTCGGTTGTTATACGCGCTGCGGCATATATTGAAATGACTCCCATTTCATCGAGGAGATGAACTGATTGCAGAACGTTTTATATGCTCTTTCTTTCAGTAAAAGCTGGTCCAAGTCAATCGGTCTTCATGTCGTCGGCATCCAATCAACTTGGAAAATTTCAATATTAAAGGATCGCAGGATTAATCTGCAGGCGTGAGGGCATAGACAGATGACATAAATACGTCTATCGAGGAGTGGTTAGGCTTCGAAGGTTAACCCTAACAGCTGCGATCTTCCAAGCCAGGTTCCTTTGAGGAAGAGAGAAGGCTTAGAAAGGCCAGAGTACTAGGAAGCATATATTCTGAACAGAATAAATGGGAGAATAGGCAGTAGGCACAACTGCAAGCCAGCGGACGGCGTCTTAAGTTGTTGTCTTAAGGTCCTGTGTGAGTCGGCCGGAAACAGTGAGCTTTCCTAAAGTGCACTTTGACTTAAGCTAGCCATGACAAGCGTCCAGAAGCACACTTCGTGTGGAGCTAGTCGCTAGATATCTACCTGCATGCACGTCTCAGTGATTGCCTTTTTGAAAGCCATATTTGACATACAGCCAGCCACGTAAATCACCCAGACAGCCAGAGGAAGTGTACGACTCTGTCAAGCCAGCTCATGTCGCGGGCTGAAGACCATCAGTCCTGCCCAGGTCTGCGCTTGTAAAGAGTTGCCACACCTCTTCTGTGTAAAAATTTTGGTCCTTGTCAAACCCAAAGATGTGGATGGTTACTCAGATGAACTCAGAACACTCTGGTGTCAGAATTTCGTATTTTTGTTTTGGTTATGACTGTGTGCATGAATGAGTATCAATTAAGAGAATAACGCAGGCATCAAACCAGGTCTTTTCATCTCCGGATGCGCTAAAGTTGAACCCCCAAATAATCGCTGAAATTCACAGGTATTATAAATTTCGATTGTCTCCTGTGGATGGTTTGAGGACGAAACTTCTGCTCTGTTCTCACGTGAAAGGCAGACTGTGACAGCGTCAGAATGAATTACTTACGCTTTGTTTATCAAACCCAAATGGCAATCGCCCGCAGGTATTCAGATGCTAAGGTAAGAATGGCATTCTCAAGTACTCAACATCGTCGCCTTGAATGCAAAGATAGACCCTCGTTTCGACCCCTCTAGCGTGCATCTGCGCGCCTTTACTTGCTCCTGTGGCGCAGGTAATATTTGTCAAACAACTAGGTGGTCTATCAATAGCTGTCACACGCAGTGCCGGAGGCCAGAAACAAGAAGCGTTTAGAAAGTGCACTTCAACTTGAGCTAGTCACGACAGGTGTCCACTAGTGCACGTCGCATGGAGCTAGTCACTTGAGTGCCTCCAGTCAAAAGCCACCAAGCCATTCGTACTTGGGAGTGGCCTGGATCCCCAGCTCAGAGATACCTAAGCGTGCCGAAGAAGCCAAGATATGATTCAAACAAATTGTAATGTCCTACCATTGGCTTTGTATCTTTTCAATAGATGATTCCACATGACTTCTCAACTTCTTAGCCTCCCGTACCTTCCGACCTTCCGAATAGCACACGAGTCGATCAACATGCTCAGCTTAAAGATACCCGAACTTGCCACATGATTTCTCAGCCGGCTCCACTGCCACCTTCACTGGCCCCACCCTCGAAGGTCCGGGTTCATTTTGAAGGCAGCTTCACAAATTCTCTGCCACTGGCAGCGTCCATCGGCAGTGGATGGTATATGGTGACTCACTCCGCATAGGCAAGCATGCCCGATGGCCCACCGCTGCTAACGTGTGCACCTGCACGAAAGGTGGCAACTTGAACAGCCAATCACCGATGCCGCGAAGCTGGTCTCACCTGTTGGCGAATAAGTCGCATGCAGGCTTAGGTCGATGCAATCTGTCCGGCCACTAACCTCCAAGGCCCAGACAATGAACGTTCTATCTGACCGCTGGGATGTCTGCTGCTAAGACATCACCTAGGGCCCGCATGGCCTTCTGGTTGGTCGTGCGCTCCCAATTCAAACTTCATCCTGCTTATTCTCCGTTCTTCTGTAAACTGAACAAATTATTCCTTATATTCTGGCTTTAATCGAATTCTTCTCTCCTAACGAACTATGATAAGAAGATCCCAGTTGCTAGGGTTTAACGCTCTTAACAAGCTGCAATATATATATGCATATATATATATATATATATATATATATAAATATATATATATTCAGAATGCGGCGTAAGAAGTGCAAAATGTCAGCCCTAAAGGCGGCAACGGCACAGATGATTCCTAGGGCATCAGCATGAAGCTGGATGACAAGACGACCGGATAGGCTTAACAGGTAAGATGAATTTGGAAGTTTGAATAATTTTAGTAAGGTTCCACGAAAGGGAGCAGGTGTGAACGCAGTCCTACGAATGCCATCAATTTCATCACAGTGTGAGTTACTTGGGGGTTAAACATTGTCGGTATTGGTGCCGGAATTCTGTTCCAACCACAAGCTACCTCGATGAACAGTTGCTCGCTGAACTCAATACTTCAGTAGAGAAAAATATTTGGTGAAAAAGAACTGTATCTATGTTGTTGATTAAACTTGGTTAAGCACTTCTCCGTCTCCGTGCCTAGGTTATAGAAAAATATGCCCAGAGCACTGGCAAAAACCGAAAACATTAACAGATTTCTCAAACATAACTAAAACCACAGGAACATTTCCTTCGCCTTAAAATTTTTTTATATAGCTCAGAGCCTAAAGTAGACGTGATTTAAAGGCCAAGTGATTAAACGGTCTGTCATGGCTGCAAAACGAAATATACGCGACACCAATTTGTCGTTGGAGTTCCCGACGTAAAACTCACGAGGACAGTTTCAAAGCAGCTAGAAAGCAGCACTCATCTGTAAGGGGCATAATGTGGCCTAGGATAAAGGATTCAGTGGGGTGTGTCTGGGTTTAAAATGTTCAAGGACTAGTCTGAGGTTGTTTTGAACCTCCAGTGTGGTAGCATCAAGGGTTGCAGCTTAACTGAGTTATGCATCCTACTTTTGCCCGTTAGGCTAATCGGCGAGAATGCTTCAGAAGAAAAATACTTCAGTTCTTCTGTGGGCGTCATTTCGCTCTGCAGCTAATCCGTTCAGCAGATTAGGTGAACACATGCCTGCGCAATCATGTGCGCTCCATCGAGGCTGCATCCAAGCAGAGTAACTGGCTGTCACGAGCGGCTTCAATGAAGTTCAAAACGAGGCTACGGCTCCTTGCCAACTTATCCGAGAAAGTAACGCGTGTCCTTCAACTATCGTTGGATTACCGCGGCTTGATTGTGTCAGCTCAGGGCAGGAAAGCACATTCGTTCAGCAGCAGCGGTAGCGGTAGCAGCACGATCTGTGATTAAGTAGCCGGATAACACTTTTACGATGAAACTCTGCGTAGTCGTCCTTGCTTTCGCCATCTTCGGCACTTCCTCAGGTCAGCCCACTTCAACTCTTTCACATCTTATTCACTTTCATATGCTTGACTCTAATGTGCCATTCATTCATTTTTAGGAAAATTGATATATTTAGCTAACCCAATTGTGAAAAAACTTGCGACATTCGGCGGGATTCGAACCCGCATAGGTGAGTGGACTTTTAGCCAAGACAACGCTCTACCCGCTTGAGCTGCGAATGTCGCGCTTCACACTGTGAGTTAAATCACACTTGGATCGATATTACCTGCCCAACTTTGCCGCTCACATGGAATCCACCAGTGCGGGAGCAAGTTGACTGCCCAAACAGGAATTTCCTAAGCAATCATCTAGAATCCACCAGAGTGACTACTCGCCGAAAGCCGCGAGTTTTTTCACAATTGGGTCAACTAAATTAACTAAATCTGCCAAACCAACTTAAAAATTGATCTGTACTTTTTCTGGTCTTTATTGGCAGTGATTAATTTTACATTCAAATTGATGACATTCATAGATGCTTTCAAGGTTCAATGGAGCATTAAAAACTGGTCCTACCTTAAAGTTCACACTTAAACCTCCTTTCATGAGCACTTGTCAATTAAGATTTATCCTCAGAAAGGCTTTCAATAGGATATGATTTTGTGATACTTGGAGGTAGCTCTAAAACTCAACGCACTTTTCTTATGATTTTCTAGTTTATTTAATAGACCATTTATTCAACTTGACCTACAAGCTGAACAACTCGTTTGCTTTAAATACGGGAAGTGATTGGTCCGTTAAAGGTAGGAGCAGAGATTATGCGACTGGAACTTTATATCTTAGGTTCGATGCATCTATCGGGTGTGTTAATGATAATAAAGTAAACCTTAATAGCTGCAATCTTCCAGGCACGGTCACTTCGGAAGGGAGAGAAGTGATGGAAAGGCCAGAGTGGTAGAACGGTGTATTTTGCACAGGAGGGTTGGAGGAATAGGTAGGAGGAGATTTTTCTCGGTCGAGTGTCCGAAGAACTGACTGGGGCAGACACCGCATTGAGGTCTGTGTACAGACGGATTGAGGCCAACCTACTAAATGAGGCTATTCTACTAAGGCCGGAATCTCATTGGACAGATTGAGATAAAAAAACGGTAGCACAGGAGAGGTGAGGTTTGTGCGTTTGCCAGCAGTACGGGGTCGCACGCCAGTTTGCGCCTGCCCCAAAGCACGCCAAAAACTGCCTTCGCGCGAGGTCCTATGCTCTGGGTGACCTCGTCTGTGGCGTCAAGTGTTAGGTGAGCGTCGAGCTGCAGAAATATTACAGATCAATATCTGCGGCTGTTTGTCTGTGTGCCTGAAAAAACGTTTTCTGGTGGCGTGTGAGCAGCGTTGTGTTGTATAGGGGGGCCTGAGTGCTCGGGTGTTGGGGACGTGATGGCTTAAGTCAAGGACTGAGTCCAGAGCGTATGATCAGGGGGTTACCTGGGGCGCCAAAGCAGTCTGGCTGGCCGACGCTTGTAAAGTGACTAGTCAGCCAATGTGCTTGGTGCATTGCAATCATCCACTTATTATCGATCACAGAGCAAGAAATAGACGTGCTTTACATATATGCGCAAACAGAGATTAAGTGGTCTACACTGCCTGACGGTAGAAATAGTCGCGATGCCACTTTTTCCTCAGAGTTTCAAGTTTTAAATTCAGAGCGACCTGTAGGCAACACTCATCTGTAAGGGTCTTAGTGTGGCTTACGAGAAAGTTTTCAGTGGCGGTGTGTCTAGGTTCAAAATGGTCAAGGACTCGTCGGAGGTGGTTTCAAATCTCCAGTCCGATAGAATCGGGGGGCTTTGGCTTAAGCGTTTTATCCACTCAGGCTGGTATCCGTTAAATCAATCGGTGAAAATTCTTTATTGGAAGGATACTACCTTCTTCTGTAGGATTCACTTCGCCCTTCAGTCATTCCTTTCAGAAGATTAAGCAAGCGCATGCCTGCACGGGCCCCATCGACGTTGCACTTAAACAGAGTAACGGGTTTTCACGAACTTCGCTCGAGTTCAAAGTGACAGTCCGGTGCATAATGCCAGCGTAGCACTTATAGTAAGGCCTGCTTTCAAAGCCCTGTCAGGTTACGGGTGCGTGATTGAGTCAGCTCAAGGCATGCGTGAATCATTTCTACAGGCAAAACATACGGCAGCCTGTAAGCTCACGACGTTATTGCAAAAGTGTGATTTAGTTGCTTGCAAAACAAACCCCCATATGTTTGCGATGAAACTGTGCACAAATGTCATAGTTATGTCCATCATCGATATCTTTCTCCCGGTTACTCAAATATATTTCAGATTCTTATTTTCTTTCTACATATATATTTTGTTTTCAACTTCATTTTGTTTATTCGACGATGAGATCAATTAAATTTTCCCTGTATTTGATTTATTACTGAGAGAATTTAAATACGGCACCCTTGCACGAAAAGTTGCTCATTAAGAAACATTTTTGAAATCACATATATTCCTTTAGATCGACGTCCAAGATAACATTATTCTGTGAGCTTTTGACTGATTGTTTGCTTGTGCGCCTGAACAGATTGTTCGTTCGAAGGCGTGGTAGCAGCGGTGGAATGGCTACGCGTCTGTCCATGTTCATGTCGGCATGAGGGTGTGGGTGTCCCTGCGTTGGGCGCATGATTGGTTAAGCCAAAGGTCCAATCCGGAGCGTCCGATCACAAGGTCACCTGGTTGCCAAAGCAGGCTGGCCGACGGGCGAAAGAGAGCTTCAGGCGAAGGTGCGACCGCAAGTAAGCTCAGCGCAAACCCCCGGGGGGGGTTGTTGCCGTGTTTTGGAGGTACTTCTTCTAAGTAGCAAACGTGTGGCGGCCGTTGGGAGGCCGACGAAGGGGGCACCGGAAAGGCTGCGGTTATTAGCGACTGTTAAACACCGCCAATGTGGTTGGATAATATTGTCTTACCCAAACGAACAATATAAGGTATTCGCCAAAGACCGTGCAACTTTCATGATGGATATTGACTTGTTACTTTATCATATATTTGGTAATGCTATTTTGATTTATAGATTGTAATTAGTGCAGAATTTAATGTATCCATAACATTTTTGGAGTGCTCATCAGTTGCAGCCACTCCAATGCGTTGAAGAGTAATGAATGCGTAAAATACGAAATCGAATAGGTACAGAAAAGTTACAGGTCATAGTCACAGAGACCAATTAGTAAAGAAAGAAAGTTTAAACAAAGTAGAAGGAGGAAAAGGGGAAAATTGGTTGCGGGAAAAAATGGGGCAGGGGAATGTGCAAATCTGGGAGTTTGCTGTTACCAAGGCAAGACTAGGTTAACCACATGTTCCAATTGTTTGCATAGGTCTGGTTTAGAGCGTCTTATATAGGCTACCTCCAGGAAGCGCAAGATGTGAGATTTTCGTACTTGCAAAAGAACTCGAAATGAGGTTATACGATCCACAGAATGACCCGTGTCAAGCAAGTGTTCCGTAATGAAGGAACGAGGAAATCGGTTCTCCGGCTTGAATAATCAACCAGGCAGATGTTCCTTGGCTCTGGCTGCCGATTGCCAATAGATTTATTGAGTTGATTTAATTCTGCGAAATTAAGTTAAGAAAATCACCATTTAAGTTGAGTTTATAAGGAGTAATGGTCATTAATTTTGGCGAAATTGGGATGAGTCTCATATCGAAGGAATTTTCTATGCTTTTACGAAAGACAAAACCTAACTGCTTGATAATGTTGATAATACTACTGAAGAATGCCAAAATAATTAAAATAGGTATGTAAGATATCCCTTCGAGACCTGGGAAATTTTGTCCAAAATTTTTCAGATTCAAGTGATGTCAAGTTGAAGGAATCGCGTTTATTTGTAGAAACGTTTCTGATTTATATTTTGAAATTATGTTAAGCTAATCTTTGAAGTTTTGTTACAAAAAATGCAGTAACTTTGCCGCTTTATACAAATGTCCACATATGTTACTGCAAAGATGATGTAAAGAAGGCCTTATTAAATTTAAGTCATATGCAAATTTACTTTTTGGTCAACTATACGTTCTCTTTTTGCGTCATTTATAAACGAACAGACAGAAGAATGATAAGTATTTTTAAAATGGTCATATACATGGCCTGATTCTTCGCATTTGTATGTTTTCATGGATCGTGGAAAGAATCCACTTATACGGAATATAATTCCGTATAAAGAGAAAAGTACGTTCTTTCACCTCAAGTCAAATTAAATCGTATATCATCAGGTCAATTTAATAAACTGTCCATGTCTTTGAACTTTCATCTTCTTTGGGAGATGATGAAAGCGATAAAATATCTGGACCTCAACCCTTTGTGCATATAATATTTTACATTCTAAAAACAAAAACCCTATATGCAATTATATTTGAGATGAG
The DNA here is from genome assembly GCA_036362985.1 of Ligula intestinalis. Lineage (NCBI taxonomy): Eukaryota > Metazoa > Platyhelminthes > Cestoda > Diphyllobothriidea > Diphyllobothriidae > Ligula > Ligula intestinalis. Next base: position 59,894 of record JAYGXS010000006.1, read on the forward strand.
ACTTTTCGCATCCGTATATTTTCATTATATCGGCATATAGAAAATATTCATCTGTAAAAAATTAAAGGGGGCAATACAGGTAGGTATTAGCATTAATTTGAACGAGGTCTCGTAAAAATGGCACATCGGGCAAAAACTCATGACCAGTCCTTTACCCTGAATATAACACCAGTCAAATCTGGATCTCTGAAAGTGTGGCTCACCTTAGTAGAACGGCAATACATGTTTAACGTAAAGAATACAGTAAGAAGGATGAATTTAAAGGGTAAATTAGTGTATAGGTGGGCTTGCTATACGGTCGAAATCAGTTTTCATTAACGATGACGGTGTACATTTACAGTAGATTCCCTATCTAATTAAACGTCACTCTGAGTTCTGAAATGCGTTATCAATTCAAACATATTAATTACTTATGGTTTTAAAATAGCGATCTTACGGCCTTATCTCAATACATTTTGGTGACATCATGAAGCCGGCTAGCTACTTAAGTATCATGCTTTTTTGTCATTGATTTTGACTGCATTTATAGATTAAAATATTTTTTTGGAAAACACGCAGGAATAAATATTTTATGGATTGGTTTGGTAGCAAATTACGCCCTCTTTTAATGTTTTACTTAAAGGAAGGGTATCTTTTGGTTTTAAACGAGTTTCAAAATTGCCGAATAATTTAAAACCTACGGATAGCTACATTGAAATTCAATGTTTACAAACTGCGCACTGTGTACATCCTGTTTAAGGCAAAGTACGTTTTTGCCCACAGTTTGAGAAGGATCTCACATAAATTTCATTGAATGTTGCAACAGGTATGGAGCATGCTTTGTACAGTAAAGGCAGCAATAATAAATTGACGGATACGATATTCTATGAATGAACACCTGAAAATTTTAAAAAGCTCAGAATTAGAAATTTTTTAAAACCGAAAAATACCCTTTCGTTAAGTATCAGATTTAAGCAAGGCGTAAGTTTCTACCAAATGAGTACAAAGAATATTTTTTACGTGTAGATTTCCCATACAATATACTTGAATTCATAAAGGCAGTCAAAATCAACGTCAATTATTTAAACAGTTACTTTTTAAGGTTCAAACGTTTTGTTAGTGGTAAGAACGAAGCTCGTTTAAAAGCCCATATCCTTTAATGACTGAAACGTCTTCAAAGAAGACTACACGATAATCAGTATCACAACCTGAGCCAATATCGGTAAGAGAAAGCCTATCAGTCAGCATGTTATACGACTTCTGGCGCGTACTGTATGCGTATTGACGCACTTGATTTCAACGTTCACAAAGCGATTGCTCATCACCGTTACTGATACCAAATATCAACTTTTTGTCCAGTTTAATCTGTGGGAATCACTCCTCATTGCATTTTTACGTGGACATAATTTACTCAGCGGTGTTTGTGGCATTTGGATCGGGTTTAAAACGTCCCATGACAACTGATTTCTATAAAAGATAATAATAAGGATATGGACAGTACGTGCCAGAATTGGTGCAACATGCCAATATATGCGAAATATTTATACTCTTTCGCTAAACGGCAATGACTCTAGTTGTGATACTGATTATCATGGAGTCTACTCTGAAGTTATTTTGGTCATGGTAGGATGCGGGATTTAAAGAGCTTCGTTCTGACCACTAGCAAAACAGTGGGCGTTTGTATCCTTGATTTTGACTGCCTTTATATTTTAAGGAAAATGTGCGCGAAAAAAATTATTTCTTGTACTCGTTTGGTAGCAAATTATGCCTTCTTTAAATCTTATACTTAAAGAAAAGGTATCTTTCGGTTTTCGAAAAAATTCTAAATTGCTGAATGATTTTGAAGCCTGCTGACTGCTACACTTATATTCAAGTTTTACAAACTACGGTCTGTGTACATCCAATTTAAGACTAAGTACGTTCTCGCCTACAGTTTGAGGAAAATGTCAAAAGGTGTGGAACATGCTTTATACAGTATAATCATCATTAATAAATTGACAGATACCATGTATTATGAATTAACACCTCACAGTCGTAAAAAGCTCAGAATTAGATATTTTTCTAAAACCGAAGGATGATCTTTCATTACGTTTAAAATTTAAAGAAGGCGTAATTTCTCACTGAACTTGTACAAGTTGGTGGCAAGCAGGTGGCAATTGATTCCAGTTTTTTCCACAAGTTCGCATATTCTCTTGCGCTCTTTCAGATGCAGTCGGTGTGTCTGGGTCTCTTAGAACGGAACCACACCCAATATTCACCACTGAGCGACCAGTACCCATGGGCAAAGACTTCCGCCAAGCACTGGAGGCTGTGAAACCAATAAGAAAGGAGGAATTAGCAGAAAGCGATAAGGAAGAGGAGGGCGAGGAGCAAGAACCAGACAAAGAAGAACCTGAAGACAAAATAGTTGAAGAACCAGACGAGGAAAAACCAGACGAAGAAGTCGTTGTGGTGGTACAGGAGAAAAAACCGATCGGGAATGAAGGGGAACAGGCTGACGAAGAAGTTGAAGACGACAACGCAGGAAAAGAAGCAGCAGAGCAAGAAAATGTGGAGGTGCAAGAGGAAAATCAGATCAAGAATGACATTGAACATGACGACGCAGAAAATGAAGACTACGGCGAAAGAGAAGAAGAAGAAGCCGCAGCAGCAGAAACAGAAGGAGAAGTGGAGTTACCAGCGGGAACTCAGATCAGGAGTGTAGTGAAACAGGTTGTTCAAGACGATGACAAAGGAGAGAAAGAAGAAGAAGAAGAAGAAGAAGAAGAAGGCTACGAAAATGTTTCGGAAATGTGAATCTGCACAGAATTCAACCGTCAAAATTACGGTCAACGTGATAGTGCTGATAAGAGAATATAAATCCCAAAAAATGGATTAATGAAGGATGAAAAATGCATGCTTTTGTGTCTAAGGCCGCTACAAGCAAATAACGAATTCGGTCGTTAGAAGCAGGGCATGAAGCAAACTGACATGATTATGCTGCAGTGCACAGCTGAAGCATTGCATGCTCGAGAACATATTTTTGGCTGACATATGATGCCAAAATACTGATACCCTGTAGCGGTGCAAGAAATGGATGTACTTGGATCACTACAATCAAATCCCCAGGTGGAAGAAGAAGAAGGACAGAATTCACCAGAAGGAGTTATTTATTGTATACTGAGTTCACAGTTGCAGTTTCAGGCAGCAGTGACCACTGACGAAGCCAGGGTTAGTGTTAACTACGTCCAGCCAGACCTGAGAGAGAACGAGACGGTGGTGGTAGCCGTTTAAGTAGGATTGCGGTGCAGATGCAAATGTTTTCCTATTGATGTTTGTGTGACATTACCCGAGGGGTTTCGTGTCTGGTGGCGTAAGCTCTGTCGGCCGAGGATGGGGAAAATGGACATGTTCAAGTGGCGCTTGAGCAGCCGCTAAAACCTGAACGGAGGTGTGTGTGGCCGATTGGAAGTCGGTCAAGTTTCTGCAGGTCAGTGCGTTTGAAAGCGCTGACTGCGGTATTGGATGACTTTGAAGCGGCGGGCCTTAACCAGGGACGCCGGACAGAGTAATTTTGGGCGTCGGCTACAACCTTTAGCATAATTCATTGTAACTTTTTTATCTTAAGTTGACTCATTTGTGAAAAAGGTCGTGGCGTTCGGCGGGAATTGAACCTGCTGGTAAAATCTATCCAAGTGTGGTTAAGTGCATGATGCAAAGCGTGGCGTTTGTAGTTCAGCTGGTCGAGCACTGGCTTTGCGTTAAGGAGTTCCTTATTTTGTGGGTTTAAAGCCCGCCGAACGTCGCAAGTTTTTTTCAGAATTGGATCAACTTAAATTAAGTAAATCTGCCATACCTATTTAAAACACTGCTGTGTTTCCTCCGTTATGAATATGAATGTAATATGAATGCGCAGGTGTTTTCATAGTACATTTCAGTTTATTCTTGATTCTCAGACTGCATTATCAATCGGCTTCGGGGAAGTTAATGATGATACTATATTAACACTGCTCAATTGACATGCGCGCGATATAACAGACTAACAATTGCTAATTTTATTGACGATTTAGAGAATGTAACAATTGGTTTATCATTCAAAATCAATGTAGATGTAAGCATACTTGGAATGGATCCAGAAAAGCAAAGGAAGACCAGACTGGCCATTTTTGGCATGTTAGTCGTCATCACTTAATCTAAAGGGTCGGAATCCTCGAGATTTTAACTCGGGACCTGTGGTCATTGACTTTACCACTGTTCCATTGCACCACAGGCTCAGTGTTTTGTCGGTTGAGATCGGGAAAATGGTGAATATGTTGACATCACCGATCTGTTATTGGAACAATTAAGTTCCGTTTTCGTCCTAGAGCTCATATTAGAGCCCGCGCAGACATTTGCATAGCGCCTAGTATGATAGTATGGAATGCATCCAACAAGGCAAATGGAGACCGGAATGTCCAGTTCGGGTATTTAAACTGTTGTTAGCCAGCCATACCTAATCTCAAGGGCTGGAACCCCCGAGATTCGAACATGGGACCTGTGGTCATCGAGTTAACTACTCTGCCGTATATATATTTGAAAATTAAAGGCTCATAAATTTTCAAGCAAGTGGCACCAACCCGTCATTGGATTGCAGGAACAAGGGAGAAAGTGAAAGGGCCAGTTAAAGCCAGTTCGTGCCACAGGACAGACAGGCAGCCAAAAGGGCTAGTGAACACACGGTTACGGTGAAAATTGGGGCGCAGACGGTAGAGTGAGGAGTGCTACGGTGCTCTGTGCAGGAAGGGAAGGGATGGCGATTTAATGCGTTGCAGCCCGCAGATGTTGTGGTGGTTGAATCAGATGCTCAGTGTACCGTGTTCAGCCGTGTTCCAAGATATGCAGCTATCGTTCGCTGTGTTCATGTTGGAGGTAGTGAGTCAGTGTTACTTAATGTGGCTTAGCATCGACTAGTGTGTTGCGGGTTTTCACCTGTCGTTCGTTGTGATCGGGGAAGGTGCTGCCAGACAGTCATATTTGACATGATTTAGCATATAATAGTGGAAGTAGTAGTAGTAGTAGTAGTAGTAGTAGTAGTAGTAGTAGCAGTAGTGCAGTAGTAGTGGTAGTATTACTAGCGGGAGTTGTAGTAGTAGTTGAAGAAGTTATCGTAGTAGAAGTGATTAGCAGGTCGTGAGCGTGAGTCAGCGATCTGGGTGCACACACCTTCGTAATGCGCGTGAAAGTCTACCTGACAGTTAATGCTTGTCACGCTAGATTACCAGGCCTCGAGGAATTCTCATGCCTGTCGGTTGTTGGTCATGGAAACCACTTCAGTTCCACCCTGACTGAATCGGTGGTCAAACTTCAGCCCGAGGGTCACGTTGGCAAATCGATCGCCCGTCAATACAATCGTTTTTACGTCTCTTTTGCCCACAAGCTGGCGTAGTTTTGCGCGAAACACTTTCCCGGGTGAAAGGCAGCAACGAACCTTCTTCCTTACAATCGAACCGAAATAATACTGATTTGACTACTTGAAAGGGTGATTGAAACCGTAAAGAGATAAAAAGACTCGCACTAAAAATTCAATCGTCAATTACACAGCTCGAAATCACCCACAAGGATGAACTTTCTATGGTCTACGACAACGTGCAACAGCGGAAACACGTTTTCGCCTTTAAGACGGCAATGGTGATCGGTAGGGCCAGTGATAAGATAGCCAGACTAGTGGTCGAAAGCTGGTCATCGACTGGCACACTAAACAGAGCCATTCAGATAAACGACGACTACCAAGCCATTCGCGCAAAGCTCACACTCGCACAGAATGGGGCACTAAGGCAAGCAGGTGCCGAACCACAATAATGATAGCCAACGGCCACGAGGGGAGGTAGCAGCAAGCGAGGTTCACATGACCAGCGTTGCATGCGTTCTCACGGAAGTGCCCGCGAGAGTGCTCCGAACGAGGAGGCGACTGACGATTAAACTTACGCAACGCCAATGGCAGTAGAGAGGATAAGGGCAACTAACGGCCAACGAGGGAATGAACGCTCGTGCATCGGGCACAGATACAACACAATGCTGGCTACGAGGTGCATTAATTCGAGGCCAGTGAAAGAGTAAGCACCACGCTCCGACGATAAGAACGAGCATGTTTTCGAAACATCAGCGTAGATATAATTTAGTCCCAGCACTTGACCCCTCTTCTTCTTCCTCTTCCGGAGATGATGAACACGATATGATATCTGGACCCCGAATATTTGCGTAAAGTAAAAAAGGTATTTGTAAGCCAATTAAATCAAAAGATAATATGAGATTTTGCTGAGATAAATAAGTGTTACCTTTTGTGTCGGTCAACTTTAAAGGGTCTTTAAATTTCTATTTACAATTTCAGTAAATACATTAACTTCCATGCGCATAAAAGAAATAATCATCTCAATCTGTGGGTTAAGTTAAAAACTCTTAATTCCGATTTGATTAAATGGTTTGTTAATTTTACAAGGTGATTGTAAATAAAGTGCTTTGAACTGTAGAACATCCTCCAATCATAACCAAAGCACATCCTTTAGATAGCATTTCTATGGATAAACCTTCCTTGACAAATATACATGAGGGGTTTTCTAAGTTTTAACTTACATGCAGGGTGAATTTAAATGCTCCAGCGAACTGCTAAAGCCTTTGTTTATGTCCTCAAAACCAGGGTAATAGGCTGAGCCAGTGACAAACTGGTTAGACTGCCGCTGTAAAGTTGGTCTTCGATTGGCACATTTATCAGAGCCATAGATATTTATCTCGCCTACCAGACGCTACGCATACGGCTCGAGTCAGTTGAAACAAGGTCACAAAGGTGCCAAAGCAAACTCAAGCGTGGGCTACAACTGAGATCAGAGGGAAATAGGAGAGGAGCCGGCCAGGAACCACGTGACCAACGTGGGACACTACCTCACCGCTCCGCCCACGAGACTGACATCAACTCACGCTGGCAGCGATAAGTGATTAGTCTGTCGATGGACGAGGGAAAGGTCAGTTAGCATGGCGACTTACCAACAAATTCGACAGCCGCAAAGGGGAAGAGGTCACACGAGCCCACTGGCGGTCAATCTCACGGACAGTCAGCAGCGATTAAGCAGGT
>JAYGXS010000006.1:67356-152906 GCA_036362985.1 Ligula intestinalis
CCCCCCACCCCTAGGTTTTCCGCTGAGGCTTTCTTACACGCGTCGGCCAGCTTTCTTTGGCGACCAGGAGACCTTGTGATCGGAAGCTTCGGATTGGACCTTTGGCTTAACCAAGCATGCGCCCAACACACAGACACCCACACCCTCTTGCTGTCACGAACATGGACAAACGCGTAGCCATCCCACCGCTGCGAACACGCCTTCGAACGAAGGATCTGTTCAAGCGTAAAAGCAAACAGCCAGTCAAAAGTTCACAGAATAAAACATCCACAGGTGAAGCCAGATGAATCAATGGTATCCTTCTGTGTGGTTTCACTCATCACCTCTACCCCACAGCAACTAGTGCTTGATGTTCTAAACGAATGCTATGACTACAGTGGCAAAGTCCTGAAGTCTGAACGTTTGCTCGAACTTCTATGACATTGCCTAAAAGCCTACTTCACATTCGGTGGGCAGATGCATAAGCAAATTGAAGGCATTTCAATAGCAATCATCCCATTTGTCACAAACGTAGCTGCGTTCGTACTCTCTTTTTAAGATTGAAAACACATTGTCGCCCACCAGCCGCAGAAGAGCTGAGCAACAATACCCTCAGGAACTCTTACGAGCAATTGGATACCCAAAATCAGTAAGTGAACAAAGCAAGCGCCTAATGAACATACGACGGCCAGTGCAACAACAACCTGATGTCTGAAGAGCCATTTCCTACATAAAAGGGGTCTATGAAGAAATCTAAAGACTGTTGCAACCTGCTGGCGTAGATACAGCCCATCGAACGCAAGTGACAATACGCCGGCGGGTGATGCAACCTAAAGACAGACTGCCTCCTGCAGAAACTTCTGCAGTTTTCTACAAGATACTTTGCAATGAGAAAGACTGCAATTACGTTGGACAAACAGACCGCAAATTGCACACCTGCCTCAACGAGCAAAAACGGGTAGCTGGGAGACTAGACCCAAACTCTCAACTTGCAGTACTCGTCGCAGAGACTGGCCATGACTTCGATCTTCAAGGATCAACCACCAGAGGTCGAGGAAACTCAAAAGCCGAAAGCCTGATACTTAAGACATGGAACTCAGATGCCAACTCCATCAACAGGCATCTTGACCTCCCCGCGGCCTACAAACTCTTGCGCCATTGTGATAGCGAAGAACGAAACTAGACCAAGCCGAACCTAGGGATTGCAAACGAAGAGGATTCCACGACAAGCCAGCTAGAAGAGGAGGCTGGGTTACCAGGGCCCTCCACCGAGTGACAAGGCGCCACATTAATTGCTGTTCATGACCCCCTGCCCCACGGACAGCTACTTAACATACACATCTATAATCGCCCCCCGACTCCATTGACAGCTGATTGCCCTCCTTTTCCATCCCTTTGATAGTTGTTTCTAACGCCTTGATAACTTGATTATTTCTGACAGTTGATAAGCCTATGGCCATTATAATTACCCTCGTATCGTTGCTCCTTCTCACCTCTGAAAATGGACTCCTGCAAGAGTTCGAAAGCTAAGGACATGAAACTAATTGATCAGATGCTCAATACGTCCTCATCCTTATCCATGCAGATAACTGGAACGTGAGCCTTATCATTTATTCACAGAATAATTTTCTCTTGAACGTCTTTCTAAAAAAACGTACGTAATTTCAAAAAAAATTCTCTTAAAGGGCAACTGTTTATGAAAGGAAACCTGATCTTCATTCTCTCAGTAATAAATCGAATAGGGTGTAAATTTAATTGCTCTCATTTTCATATGAACACAATGAAGTTAAAAGTAAAATATGGACATAAGAGGAAAACGCAAAAAACCGAAATCGATTTGAGTAACCGAGAGAGAGATATACCGATGATGGGCATTACTATAACATTTGCGCACAGTTTCATCGCAAAAATGTGGAGTTTGTTTTTGCCAGCAACTTAATCTCAGGTTTGCAATTTTGCCGTGAGCTCACAGGCTGCCGTACTCTTTACCTTAAGAAATTATTCACGCCTGCTTTGAGCTGACTCAATCACGCACTCGTTACCTGACAAGGCTTTGAAAGCACGCCTTATTATAACTGCTACGCTGGCATTGTGCACCGTACTGTCGCTTTGAACTCGAGCGAAGTTCGTGAAAACCCGTCATTCTCTTTGAGTGCAACGTCGATGGGGCCCGTGCAGGCATGCGCTCGCTTAATTTGCTGAAAGGATGACTGAAGGGCGAAGTGACTCATACAGAAAAGAGTATTATTCCTCTATTGAAGAATTTTCGCCGGGCACAAGCCTGAATGCATAACTCAGTTAAGCCACAACCCAACCTCCCGATGCTACCACACCAGATATTCGAAACCACCTCCAACGAATCCTTGAGCATTTTGAACCTAGACACACCGCCACTGAGCCCTTTCTCGAAGGCCACACTAAGACCCTTACAGATGAGTGCTGCTCACAGGGTGCTCTGAATTTAAAACCTGAAACTCCGAGGAAAAAGTGGCATCGCGAGTATTTCTTCCTTCAGGCAGCGTAGATCGCTTAATCGCTGTTTTCGCATATACAGTAGACGCCACGGATCACGCAACATATCGACAATGACGAAAGATTTATACTCACTTGCTTATCGATATTTACTCAAGTTGTGATACTGATTATTGTGCAGCCTATTTTGAAGACATTTTAGTCATGAAAGAATGCGGGTTTTTTAACGAGCTTCTTCTGACCGCTAGCGAAAAGTATATATTTTAAAAACTGGCTACTTACATGGCATGCCTTTTTATCATGGATTATGACTGCCTTTATAAATTCAAATATATTTTATGGAAAACATGCACGAAAAAATTATTTCTTGCATTTTTTATAGCAAAGTACGCCTTCTTTAAATTTATACTCAAATAAAGGGTAGCTTATGGTTATAAAAAAGTTGCTAATTATGAGCTTTTTTACAACTAAGAGATATTTATTAATACTACAACGTATCTGTGAATTAATTATTGCTGCCTATACTGCATAAAACATGTTCCTTATCTATTTCAATAGTTTATGACAACTATTTGACTTCTTCTTCAAACAGCAGGCGAGAACGTACCTTTCCTTAGACAGGATGTACACAGTGCGCAGTGTTTAAACCTTAAATTCGAGTAAAGCAGTCACTAGGTTAGAAAATTATTGGGCTATTGAGCGCCTTTTTTTAAACTTCCAACTTCTGCACTCCTTCCTCTTTATTCTAGTTGTAGTTAATGGTGCTACTAGCAAATGTACCTAAATGACCTCGTCCGAGGTCAGGGCCCACTCATCCGACATCCACGCGCTCGCCATTGATCCAGTTGGAGTTAGCTATTATATTAAAGCTTACTTCAGTGTATCCACCAGAGGTTTGAGTACGCGCCCCAACTTACCTTCATAACCTTTTTATTTAAAGGATTATTGCGATCTAATTTGTTCCCAGACATGCATCACCCATCCTCTCCCCTAAAATCAGGAGCCAATAAGACCGAGGAGACGCTTGGCATGCCCCCTAGGTAGTCCCACGAGGTACTCCTACCGAAGTAGGATGCCAGTCGGAAGAAATAGTTTATTCTGTACAGGAGCAGTTCAGAAATTTGACTGTAGGATGAATACGCCACCAACCGTGGGAAGGCAAGTGTCCGAATTATGAGAGCGTGGCAGTCGTCTCCCAGTGAGGTCCTATGTGCGTCACCCTTGAATAGACAGGACGTGGTACTGGTACATGCGCACGTGCTATCAGTCACGAGTGCGCGTGTTGTCGGAGTTTGATCACTAAAACGAGAGGTTCGGCTCCTCAGTGGGCCCCCCAGGGTTCCCTATCCTGTATCACACAGCAGTGGAAACATCGGTGAAACATGTGCCTGGGCTTTTAGCTGGTATCTACGCGGTAGTATGGTATTAAATCTTTGCCATATGAAATCTATTAGTTTTAGTATTCGTTTGTAGAACAGAAGTTTGTGTGAGTATTCCTCATAAGTTGATTGTCCTCGACTCAACTACTGACAGATGTCTAAATGACCTCCCAAAAAGGTTTTAATGATTTAATGTGAAAGCAGCAAAGAAGTGAGCCATAAATAAAAGGTAAATTTACTTTGATAAATTTCTCACTTATTCTTATGTTCAGTTTTACTCTTGTTTTCAGTTTATTTTTGAAGTTTATTAGTTTTTTCATAGACTTAGAGTTCCTTTTAGTTTATTAAGTTTATTTTACTGTAGATCCTCTTTGCTTAGTAATTTTATTTAGATTTGAGTTTACTTTTTCGTTTAGTTTTAGATTTATTTCTTACAGACGGTAACTATTTATAAGGTTTGCTTATGTCTTTGAGCTGCAACAAAAAAATTCTTTCACATTTTCGGTAGTTCTACTTTCCAACGCCTCAAGGTGATTGCACAGATGTGATTTGGCAATGGCACGCGCTATCAGCCACGAGTGTGTCTGCATTCGGAATTAGGTCAATACAAGTCTTGTTTTATCTCGGGATTGACCTCAAGAGAAGTTAACGCATGAGTAGACTGACGTCAGGCCAAGGAACTGCGCAGAACTAATATGTGGAGTACGTCTCTCCCTCGCTGCGCATTGCCGCAACTACACAAACACAATACTTCCCCGATGAGCTCAGCCATTTTGGGCTTCTCAGCTGAAGTAACAATGCAAAAATTAGAAGCAATTGCCCTACCCTAAGTTAACCCCTAGTTTTGGGTATGATATGTTGAGGACGCGTTCGTCATTGTTAAAAGGGACCATTTAGAAACACTGCATCGCACCTAAGAAAGAACCAAATCCAAGTGGTGCACAAACCGACCAAAACTGTGCGAAATCAGCTTAAACAGCCTAAGGACAGGGTTAGCTATTTGCACAGAAAAGAAATCATTAACAACATCACTTTTAGCGACTGCAATGCAGTTTATTGCGGGCAGGCCGGAAGATATGCCTCTACCTGCTTATACGAACATCAAAGAGCGGTAAAGGGGCAATATCACTTGTCTGAAGTCGCCATGCACACATTCGACACTCGACACGAATTTGCATGGGGCGAAATTCGAATTTTTGGCTCTTATCCATGCAATAAAGGCCGCGAATTCTAAGAAGCCATCAACTCCGACGACTGGTGCAGCAACAGGCACGTCGAATTGAACGCAATGTACATCAACCTCAGATAAGCATGGAAGAGACGGCAGCCTACCCGGACTAGAGGAAGCCAAAACCAGCAACAACCGACCGCAAAATTTGATGCGGTCGACAATTGGTTCCTGACCGACCGCATACTTACATGCGGGTAACAAATATTTTCTTGCGCACTGACCGCATAATCACATGCGGTTGACAATTACCTATTTTTATCCCGACCCATTATATTAGCCTCTGCTGGTCATCATTTTGGATTAACTGTTTTGTACGATTCCCATCCGTCTGATGACGACCTGGTGAGCCACTGTCGAAAATTTACTCAATAAATGACGTTTTCCCAAAGAACTTCTTCTACCGAATTATACTTCTTGGGATGCCGATTTTCCAGTTCACAAAAACGCAATAGTTGAGTAGGTGATAGGACCTTAAAAGGGCAGGGTTTTTTTACATGGTAGAAAGCGTGAGCGTTCACCTGCTAAATAAACTACTAAATTTTGTCTCAGAAACTTATTGCGAGGTACTGGTATTCAGTTTGATAAGCAGCAACAACTACAGAGCAATTTTTGCTATGGACCTCTGTTTTTTCAACGATTATGTTTGATAGCGGTTAAAATGCGATTCCCAGATGATGACACAGAAGAAAGACGAACGGTCACCGGGAGAGAGTTGTTATCAGTCTGGCATTTCCGGTTGTTGTTTTGCCTATCCATGGAATAAGTACTCCGGCTCATGGTTCTCTCTTTTTTCTCTTTTTTCTTTGTTTTTCTTTTTTGCTTTTTTCTCTTTTTTTCTGTGTGCGTCATTATAAGTCTGGCATTTCTGGTAGTTGTATGGTCTATCCATAGAATGACTACTCTGGCTCATGATTCTCGTTTTTTTCTTTTTTCTTCTTTTTTTTCTTTTTTTATTCTCTTTTTTCTGTGTGCGTATTCTGCCCATTACAGCTGAGCCGCTTCGTGTGGCTCGCACTGCCCCGTCGCGTGTCTCCCCACTATCGATTTTCCCGTTAGCCTTGTCTGTTGTAGTGGTGTATATTGTTTTTGCGCCCACGTATGTTGGCCACATGTGTGAGCCAGAGTATTCATTCTCTGAAGATGGGTAGGCGAGCCGAAAAGTCAGACTTACAATAAACCTCTGCGAGTGAGTACGTTTGCTGTTTGCTCTAACTGTCACTTGATCTGCTATCGACGAACAAATGGGGTCTGAAAACGCAAAAGACTGTGGGTTCGTGTCCGCAAATTAAGTCTCAAAACACACCGAAGCAGTGAACTCTAAAGAAGCTTGGTGCAAAGGCATATTGATCTCCCACTTGCGTGTGCTAATGGGTACACCTACAAGACTTTTCACCAGTTGTTCTGTTGTCATCACTTAAGTGCCGCGCTATTCTTATTTCATTTAATCTTCATCGCAAATTTACTCCCTCCACCTGCAACACCTATTAAGCGGATGAATGTCTGCTGCTTTTGCGCGATCCCGAGTCCTCTTTGCGTTTCCTTTTTTTACCTTCGATACCCCCGTTTTTATTGATCATGAGTAACAGGTAGGATAACCATTTTGGTACGTCATGATACCACCACATTTGGTACTCAATACCTTAGTTTCCAAGCGAAACATGACGCAATTTGATCATTCAAAAGAGTTTTGAGTCTCGGACAAAGAAATTACGATTAAATTGTCATCCAATAGGGCTCTTTTTTATTATCGCTATGGACTTTTCTCTAAGGAAGATAAATCGGTAGGATTGTGTTGTAGGGTCGTCTGGGGAAAGTGTGAATCGCGCCCCGCAAGCATGAGAATGAATGATTTTGAGGGAGAGGACGGGCGGAGCATGCCAGCGAAGGAATTAGAACCCGATTTGCATGCCCAATAAAAAATTTACGAGGGAAAGTTCGGTCCCATACTCAAACCTTGGGAGCAGACACTGAAAGTAGCTTTAATAGCATCGCTTACCCCCCACCCGACCAACGGCGAACACGTGCATTTAGGGGGGTGTACCCAAACCTCGGACGAAGTCACTGAGAGACATTTTCCAGTGGTATCACGAAAACCAACTAGAAAAAGGCTAAATAAAGTATAAAAGGCAGGGAGATTAGGCAATTCACGCTACTTAAAATTTGTAAGTAAGCGGTAGTTCCCGTGGGTAGTTCAAAAGGTCAATTTTGCTTAGTTTGCTGATTTTAGCAGTTATGGAATGTGTTTGCCTTTGGAGGACCGTTCTGCATTCCAATGCCATCAGAAAAACCCTGCTAGATGATGGATGGGCGTAGAAAACCAGATGTGTACAGGTTATTCAAACTACTTAAACATTTAAGTATGTAGCTGTGATACATAATAAACCGAAAAAAAACCGCTAGAGACAACCTCACCGAAAAATCTAAAGCTCCTTCTTAATCATGTATTTATTGGCAATTTTAAGCAAACACAAACAGGCACACGTAAATTAAGCAGTCATTTCGATACTCAGCATGAAGCATTGGGAAACTGTCTGTTTCACAACAAGTCACGGGAGGCCGTCGTAGCCTGTCAACGGGACTCTTCCCCTTGTTACTCCTTGTCCGTTTCTTCCATATCCATCAAGTCAGCGCCGTCGTCCTTGGAGCCGAAAATCATTTTCTCGAGATCATGTTCTGAAATCTCATCCTTGGAGTCCCCACAGTACTTGTGGTCATCGTCATCTTCTTCCTCATGGTCGTCTTTGTCGTCATCCTTATCATCATCGTCGTCTTCATCGTCGTCCTTATCGTCATTGTCATCTATGCCATCATCCTTATCACCATCGTCGTCAACTTCAGTGTAATCTGGATAGAGCAATTCACGCGCAAAGTAGATAGCAAGTGGTTAGTAGTTCACCTAAGCAAGTACGTTGTTATAAATTATTAAAGAAAAGTGCGGAACAGTACGATTATAAAGTCACAATTGCCCTCTTAATGCTTTTTGACGATTGGGCATATAGTGCACCTTCAGAAGGTCTTTTTTGGTCAAATTTCAAATTTTAATGACGCAACTGAGATTCGACTTCAAAGCACTCAACAATACTATCTCTCCAGGTTACCGGATAACGATTTTTTACGAAAAGTGACTTTTAGCCGACAAATTTTCTACTTGGCAGAAACTACGCCAGTCTATTCATGCTGCAAGCAGCAGACCGCAACTTCTGTTACTGAATATTTAAATAAAATTGAAATCAATAAAAAATCAATTTGAGGAAACAGTTGTTTTCCAATCTTTCGTTCAGGCATATTGCCTGTGAATAGTAGGCTTTTGAGTGGGTTCCTTATTGACAGCATCAATACATGCATACCTAACCACTGATGTGGTTTTTTATTTCAGTAACATCATTTTCTTTTCATTTTCAAAAAAGAGACCACCTCCTCTTCCGGCTTTATAAATTAACGCATTTTCCTACCTTCCGGTGCTATTTTATTCTCATTTTGCAAATCAACTGATTGTGTACGCTCACGGATACTGCTGTTCACCTCCGTGTCAGTCAATTAATTCTGGTTAATTCGCGGGTATTACTTGACCAGTTCTTGTTTCCTAATGTTTTGACTTCCCAGTGACTCCCTGAGCTGCTCTTACTTCTATCACGACGGTTTATTCACTTACCACCGATTTGTTTATATTAACTTTTTGCTTATTTTTTAAATTATAGTGCGTTTTTTCATTGCCATAGATATGTGTTTTTTTTTCAAATAATTTTGCCTTTTTTTACTACATTTATACGCTCTATTTGGTTTCCTTCCTCTGGATATGCCCAACCCATGCAACCTCTATTACCATCGATGCGGCATTACGCAATCCTGAGCTTTTTTGTTACTGTGGTCATGTTTATAAGAACTCTTTACCCAGATTTCTTGCTGGAGTAGACCCTTTATCAGCCAGGAAATCACCTGTGACCGAGAATCACTTTTCGGGAGGCCCGATGAGTTCTAACGACAACTGCGGTTCATCTAAATTGCTGTAACTTAATTTGCTCCAGTCATTGTGGCTGATAGTTTAGTATTCGTTTGGTTCATTTACTCTGAAGATTGGGCATTTTATGACCGCTTTCCTTCCTTCTGATACAGATTCCATGCTAGTATAGTAGCTTTACCATCTCATGAAATATCAACCGTTATTCAACAACGGCAATTAGAAAAAATGTGTTTTTGATTCGAAAAATAATTAATTAGGATTGTGGTATAAATTATTGTGTAGCCTTATCTCAAAATAAATCGGTTACCTTAGGATTTTGACTTTTGAGCCAACTTCTCTCCAACCACTTGCAAGAACAGCATGCTGTTAAAAATGACTACTTAAGTAGGATGAATATTCTCTTTGATTTTCCAGAATTTCATAAATTCGACTATACACACCTAAACATGTACATAGAAAACATACGCGATAATGGCATCCCTTTTACTCCTAGGATAGCAAATTACGCTTTCTTTGAATTTTTTGCTGGAATCAAGGGGTTTCTTTTCATGCTATGTCTTTGTGACAGCTTCAGTATACATTTTAATTCGTAGACGGACATAACCGACAAAGTCAAGGGAGACAAGGATGGCCATTTCTGGCTTGTTAGTTGTCGTTAGCAATCAAACTCACATCCAAGTGGTGTCCTACCCAAGCCTCGAACTCCGATCTTTCTGATCAGAGTTAAACATCCTTACCATTGAGCCACGAGCTCACTGTCTTGCAGGTTTCTGATCGTGAATATACAGTAGCAGATAGTGGTAGATGGATCAGTCAGAGGACCATCTAAGTCTCCCTTGTCTTTGTCGGTAATGCTCTTCTGCTTATGTCACTAGCCCCCTTTGTGGCGTAGGCTCGAGCGTGAACTCCAAAGGCACCATGGACGGACTAGTGTGCCCTCTTACTGGTTGGTATACGCCAATTTGTTATTTTAATTCGTATATGGTTCTTCATCAGCCTTTGGTATAAGCTGTAGGTCTGCCGAACTCTGTCCAACGGCTACCTGTGAAGTTTTCAGAATTGAGCCTAAACTGTGACCCGGAGGGATTTAATGAATGCTCGACCTTTAATCCTGCCGGCAATAGTAGTAGCATAGTTGAGGCTAGACAGCGTGCACCTAAGAATACGTTTCTGTTCCACTAATTCCCCTTCGTCTTTCCACGCGTGACTGACTGTGGAGCAAAATGATACTTCCAAGCATGATAAATTTAGTTGACGGAATTATGATATGAGCTCGTGGCGTCGGCGGTAGTCAAACCTGCACAATGCAGCCAACGCTCTACCGATTTTAACTATAATGCCACGCCATGCGCCGTGAATTTAATCACAAGGTGATCGATTTTACTCACCCAACTTACTGCTCGTATAGAATCCACTATTACACAACAGCAAGCTGACTGACTAAGCAGGATTTCCTAAGCAATCATCTAGAATCCGCCAGAATGACTATTAGGCTGACTTTATTGCACCTTAATTTATTCCAGTCATTTTGGCTGATAGTTTAGTGTTTTTTTCGATATAGACTCCTTGCTATTGTAATAGCTATACCATCTCATATAATATCAACTGAAATTAGACAAATGTGTTTTCGACTCGAAAAAAGAATACTGATATATGGTTGTGATATAAATGATCGTGCAACCTTACCTCAGCATAACTCATTCACATCAGAATGTCGGCTTGTAAACTTACTTCTTCCCAACCACTTACATAAACTGCACTCTTTAAAAAATGTCTTCTTCAGTAAGAAAAATATTCTCTTTTCGTCTTATCATGACTTGATAAATTCGACTACGGGTTGCAGAAAAAATGCACAATAGTAATCTCCCTTCTTCTCATTCGATAGCAAATTGCTTTTTTTCTTTGAATTCTGTGCTGGAATTAAGGGATACCTTTTCGTGCTGTGTTTTTGTGACTGCTTTAGTATACACTAATTCGTAAAGCGTTCTCCATTAACCCTTGATATGGGCTTTAGATCCGCTAACCCATGTCCAACGGTCAGCTCTGAGGTGTTCAAAACTGACGCTAATCTGGGTAACTTTAATAAATGCCGGCAGTAGCAGTAGCATAGTTACAGTTGTTAGTCTGGGCAGTGTGCATCTTAGTATAACTCTTTTTGTCCACCAATCCCCCTTCATCTTTCTACGCGTTTCTCACTGTGCAGCAAAAGAATACCTTCAAACATGAAAATACTTCGCTTGACAAAGACTTACGCTCTTCGTCCCAGGCAATGACGGTGGATAAATAGCTGTTGGCTGTGGAACAGAAGACGTAATCAAATTGCCTGCGCCGATTTGGACGGTGCAGAGTGTGTGAGTAGCTGACCTCATCCCCTTGCTCACGTTTTTCTAAAAAAAGACGCAAAAATGCATAGATCAGCGTCTCTGACTAAGTTCTTTCAAGATTTATGCACACAAAATGGCAGAACTGACTTGTAGGGTCCCTCTATATATCTATCTCCCCCACCCTTGCCCAACTGCTTAACGTATATTGCAGTAAACATTTGTTGATTGGCTAATGAGCGTAAATCAATATGTAATTGTGACGGAAACGATCAAAAATATCAAAGTAAATAAAATTATGTTTGTTTTAATATGCTAAAATACAAAAAAATTCGGTCAAAATGAACTTCTGTCGCGCAGGATCGGAATTCCGACTGACGGAAGTTAACGAAAATAGAAATTCTTCCTTCTATTGGTAGAATTTAACGTAAGAATTCAAAGTGGGGCTACTGAACATTGAAAAGTAGTGTTTTTATTATGAGTAGACGGGATTTTCGAGGCATCAAAAATCAGTCCTGCCCATAAAACATTGCTTCGCATTTATGCACATGAAAGAAACCTCGTTAGCTTACCACAGTGGGGTGTTGAGAAGTTTCGACATAACTCCCGATCGGGTGTGAACATTACTACCTGAAGCGAAAAGTAATTATGTCCATTTAAACGACTTTACTGACTCTTGCTTATTTATAACTTGAAAATATACACTTTAAAATGGGTAGGAGTGTAGTCTGACCAAAGGCTATTAACCTTGCGGGCTCTTCTGAGGCATCGTGCCTGCCGCAGACTGCCATAATGATTCCTCTGTCAACAGAGGACTGCCTTCAAGGTCATATGCCTTCGCGGTGGTTAGGCCCACGCGATAACTGTCCACACACAAGAACGTTAAACTGGACACATGCATGCGCGTCAAGTCACCTGTCCAAATGGTCGCAGTCCCTCAAGGGCCAACTGGTCGCGTGACCTTATACCAATATGGCCAATAATGCCACAAGTGAATGCGCTTGACAATCACTTATAAGCCATTGTCACATCTCAGACAGTGTGTTGCCACACGGACTGCGAGGACACCGCCAGTCCGTTCCCATTGCCTGGCGAGCCTTGAAGCAGGGACATTTAGCGCGCTGAAGATCAACTAGCGGCAACAACCACCCGAGAAGGCAATTTTGGGTTTTCTAGACAATAAACTCCTTTCCGGGTAAATTCCAAAGTTACGCCCTTCATAATGTGTTCGTCCTTGGGAATTCCAACTGGCGTAACAAGACGGTGCCAACACCAAATTGCCACCGTTACAACACAAATGACCGGGGTAATTTGAATGCAGAAAAGGAACACATTCAAGGCGTGAAAATCAAACCTGAATGACCTGCAGATTAAACAGACACTAGTAGCAGCAAATTCATTTTTGGTATTTTCCTCTCTTCTAGGATATGTGCAATTGTGTTAAGTATTCTGACACCCTGTTCTTGTTTT
Source organism: Ligula intestinalis (assembly GCA_036362985.1). Taxonomy (NCBI): domain Eukaryota; kingdom Metazoa; phylum Platyhelminthes; class Cestoda; order Diphyllobothriidea; family Diphyllobothriidae; genus Ligula; species Ligula intestinalis. The sequence continues at coordinate 80,170 of JAYGXS010000006.1, forward strand.
CCTTCTCTTTCCTGTTTTCGCTCTCGTTTTTCTTTCTCTGTCTCTCCCCCCCCACCCCTCTCTCTCTCTCTCTCTTCATCTCTTCCTCGCCCCAGAACAACCTGCTCGACAACGCTTATCTCCGACTTCTTTTCCTTTTAAGCACTGCAATCATCCGACCTCAGGCAAACGATCAGCTAGGTGGCAGCCCGTTTCTGGTGTTGGGGGAGAGAGTGAGGTCGACCCTTGGTGAATTTCTTTCCTCACTATAAACCATCGGATGCGATTGAGCCTATCTCGGTGCGCTGGAAGCCGTGGCTTGGCAAGTTTCCAAGTGACAGGACAACTTGGATAGTGCAGTTGACCCAGTGTGTAGCTTGTTGTTGGAAGTGGATTACTGTGGGCTGAGAGTCAGGCTCGATGACTTCTTCTTAATATGGCCTTTATGGCACTCCCAGTCGGGAGCCTACCTAACGAGGCGTGTTGAGTGTTGGTCGTGCCAGCCGCCTGTGCCCTTCCCCATCTCCGGCCTTCTTGATTATTGTCTTGACATTGTTTCCGGTGTCGGAGTGGTGAGAGAGTGGGGATGGATCCTCCGCAAGTCTGCTCGCTCTGCAATCCAGTGGAAGTCACCGCGTTGCTTCCGCCTGTTGAGGCTCGTGGTAGACATTATCGAAGTCGACGGTCGAACTGTCGTCATGTTGACACCTGGATAATGGGTTTAGACTGGCACTCAAACAACATTTTTATGTGATTATGCTGTCAGTTTTAAAAGACAGAACATACCCATGGAGACGCTGAGCAAGAACTTTTTCTTGTGAAGCATGTTACTTCGACTTTGTCCTTTCCCTTGGCAAAGATCCGCAACGGTGATGACAGATCTGGTTGAATACAATCTATAGGTGGAATGAATTCAAACATTTTTTACACTCGACTGCTCATCGTATGCTACTAAATACCCTTAGAAGTCTGAGCGCAATCTGAAGTTATCCCGCTAGTTCGGTATTTTAGGATGAAGATATTTCTATCCTCACGGAATAAGACAAGCATTTATGCCAGGCTTTTAGTTTGGCTGCCTTACAGATTGCAAGAAGGTGATTTAATGCTCTACTAGTCTTCATACAGCCCAGTACATTCTGCGAGAGACATAACCATCGCCGAAGATGAATGTGCAAAATGCTGAAATTTTGGAAAAGTTTGTAATTGCTCATAGACGGACTTTTACGCGTTTGTGCTTCATAAAACTAATGGACAACCTTATGTCGATTTGTAACTTAAAACAAATAAGAATAAGTTATCACTATCCCATTTTGCATATTTTTTCTCTAGTCCTTATTGAGTTTAGGTTCTTAAACTTAACTCTTGATGCATTGTGTCTAGTGATTTGTACCTACATTAATCGAGTAGGAGCAAAAGGGGCCATTGTGTGCGCCTGATTGGTTTTGCTATTCTTAGAAAAAGTACTACTTTATTATGATAAATAGTTACACATAATTTTGGACTTACATTTGTCAGCACTGGCCCACTTTCCGCCGGGGTAAAAGAAGTTGGTCACATAGCCGTATCGATCATGTTTAAAGAATTTGCGCAATTTGAATCCCAGCCATATGTGCTCCTGTGGTTTGCATATGGTCACCTTTGTCAGAAACATCTTCTTTCCAACTGAGCGAGAAAGTAAAGTAAACATAATATTCAAGGAAATGTGTCGGATGGCTATAGCTCATCGCCTCTGCAAACATTTCAGTTTTGTGTGGCAAAGCAACGATATACAAACTTAGCTCTGTATATCCCAATGAGCATGGTGTAATTATTCTTTGACCAGGTTTGAAAGTTAACCAAACAGTTTAAGGAATAAAATTAGTGGACCGAAAATTAAAATTGTTAGGGCCCAGCTTAACGCAAAGTGCATGCCGCCCTAACGAGGCGTTCCCACGCGAGACCGTCGGTGCACCCACGCAGAGTGCATGTGACGACGTGCACAGCGCGGCCGACACAGGACTCTTGCGCATGCCAGGTAACCGGGCCGCCCACACACACAAAGTGCATTGTGTGATGCAGTTGCGCCTAGATCCAGTCAAGCGGTAGAAGAACACGCCAACTTCATGACTCACCCAGCCAATGAAATCATGTGTTTCTTGTGACCACCATCTAATTGGTCCAACGTCGTACATACGCGTTCGCTTGCTTTAAAGTATGCTGTACCGGGTTATCTCGAAGACTTCTACTCGCTGCGCACTTCTTGTTGTGTTCTTCCTTGGGGACTCACACAAGGCGTACCATAGACGACGATATCACAGTCTTGGCCAGACCGTTAAAACAGCAAATAACTTCCTCCACACGGAATACCGTGTCGCATTATTGTCTCATGAATGCAGAAGCAAATATACCTGTTTTTCTTGTTTTCATCAGCGACTGTGTCAGGGAGCTAGACCGTGGTGTCATTTTGTTCGCTGATGACATGAAATTATAGGAAGTCGTCCAAAATTACATCAGATGAATAATATCTGCAGGCTAATTTCAACATATTGGAGGACTGGTCAAAGCATTGGCTTATGCCCTTTACTGTCAGTTAATGTAACTTTCTTCAAATCGGTAGTTGAAGAACGTTCAGTCCGAAGATACACCGCTGCAACAAGTTGAGAGTCAGAAGAACTTGAGTGTGTGGATTGCTTCCTCACGCAAACCAACGCTGAACTGTATGAAGACGGCGAAGTCGGCCAAATCTTTATTGCAGCTGATTAGACGAGCCTTCACAGGATTTAACAACGAAAACTTTTCCAGAGTATTTAGAAGCTTCGTTTGGCCGCACCTAGAATTCACTATACAAGCATAGAGTCTTTGGATTCTCATAGACTGCACCGTCTTAGAAAACGTCCAAAGACGTACGACAAAAATGGTCAAAGGTCTAGGGATACTGCCCTATGAAAGCAGACTGTCAAACCTCCACCTATTTCCCCTTTCCCACAAGCAATTACGAGGGGATCTCATGTTGACCTTCCATAATATGAATGACCTGGATTGTTGCTTTGTCACCGCCGAGTTCTTTACCCAGACTAATACCAAGCAGGAACAGATGGACGAAAAGTCTTTTTCAGTTTCAGAGTGGTTGCAGCGGGGAACGCCCTTCCCGAAGAGGTCGCCCTCTTCACTTGTGTCAATTTATTTAAGAGCAAACTGGACATGCACCGAACCCAGACACGTGCTGACCAAGCGGCAGACATACAAGGACATTGCATTATACTACTTTTGTTAAGCAAGTAGTCGTTGTTTATTACTATTTCAACTAACCGGCAGCTGCTGTGTTTTCACCCCGCAAGCATGTCATTAACGTGCTTTTTTCCATTTTTTGTATCCATATATTTCCCATCATCTTGTTACCAATTTGGAGTTCAAAGGCATTCGCCTATCTTCCTTTCAATAAACTGATACTGATACATAGAGTTACTTCAAATGGCCAAACCAGGAGGCTTTAAAAGTGTCGAACATTGTGGTTTTGTTTCCCTGGGTTTTTCCTTAACCATTTACAAGCGGCGATAAAAATTGTTTAAGACAAAAACTTGAATACTTTGCAATCATTAGGGGCATTAAAATGCCCTGAATGCTGGTTAAAAACCGTTTAAGACACAGCTTATTACTTAAACTGCGTTTATTTTTCGCCATTTGTTTAATATCTATACACATATACTCACTTATCCCCTCAAAGGCATAGTGCCAAGATAGTTCAGTTTGTATTTAGAACGGTCCTTCTTATGTTTTTTCTGCAATTTGGCTTCACCAATATAAGAACGTCCCCGTCAAGGTGTTTATTCGATATTGTTGATGATATGCTCCTGAATTCTCTCGATTCGAAATTGGAAAATCGGGCGATAAATTTTATTTTTTACTTATAAATATGACCACGGAATCCTTTTCGAGTTATTGAAGCATAAAATGAGGCAAACCGACCCACCACCTTAGTGAGATTTAGCTTTTTGCCTCAAAATATCCCTTTTTGAACATGATTAACTGTAATTTTGTTTTATAGATGCAGGGCTGTGTCCGTCATATCGCTACTGCAATCTTATAAGGGCTAAACTCCTTACCTCCTTCGGCTCCGAACTGTAAAGTTTGAATTTTTGAACAGGCACCACGATGCAATTCTGATTTTTCAATAAACATAGAACACTACCAACATGTCAAAACCTGACTAACCATTCTTGACGGAGCACTTCAGGGTGTCGGAGGGGTCCACATCTGCGACACATTTTTTACCTTTAGGCGTATAGTCCCGGCTGTCCACTCGCAGTGACTATAGAAGAAGGGAACTGAAAAGTACTCTTGGTAGCATAGACCAACAAAAATGCAAATCCTATTTTTCTTGAATTAATTACGTTGTTCCGCAAATAGTCCCATGTTTAACTTGAAAAGACTATTTGGCAAATGTGTGTTTTTGACAATTCATCATCAGGCCTTCCGTGGCCGAAAACAGGTGGAGATCGCCTGTCGTTCCCACCCCCTGGTGAGCGGCGTTTACTTCGAGAGAGTGATTTTCAATCCACATACTCGATCCATGACTACTACTCACAGCCTGCGAAATATCACCCCACCCCCCAGTCCACAGCCGATCTTGTCATGAGGGAAGTGCGAAAACTGGCGAGTTTTAGCTTCAGCAGTTTCCTTATCTCATGGAATGTCACCCGGAATTCTGAAATGCGTTTTAGATTAAAACATATTAGTTACGTATGTTTGTAACAATGACCATCTTACTGACGTTGGTATTCACTATACTAACAGGCTAGGTACTTGCTAGGTGCGTATATTTTCGGTCTACGCCTATAGACCTTATATATGCTGATATATACCGCGATGAGAAATTAATTTCTCTGCAGATTAAAAACCTGGACCATCTTACTGCCTAATCTCAATATATTTTGTTCACGTCAGGATACCGGCTTTTAAGCTTACTTATTTTGGACCAATGGCAAAGCGCATGGGCAGTAAAAAGAAACCACTTAAGTAGTATGCATTTTCATCATTGATTTTGACTGACTTTATAAATTTATATATATTTTATCGAAAACACAAAATAAAAAAATGTTTTTATAGCTCGTTTGGTAGAAAATTGTGCCTTCTTCAAATTTTATGCTTAAAGATGCAATATCTTTCAGTTTTAAACATTTTCTGAATTGCCGAATAATCTTGAAACCTACTGACTTCTATACCTGAATTCTGGGTTTACGAACTGCGGGCTGTGTACATCTTGTTTAAGGAACAGCACGTTTTCACCTACGATTTGAGGAAGAAGTCACATAGTTCTCATAAAATATTGCAACAGATGAGTAACATGCTGTAGAAATTATAGGTAGCACAAATAAATTGACGATATGATGTATAATGAATCAGCACCTCAAAATCTTAAAAAGCTCATAATTAGAAACTTTTTAAAACTAAAAGATACCCCTTCTTAAGCTTAAAGAAGGCGTAATTTGCTACCAAACGAGTACGATTAATATTTTTTTCGTTTATCTGTTCTTCAAAAACATATTTGAATTTACAGAGGCAGTCAAAATCAATGATGAAAATGCATATTTCCTAAGTAGCCATTTTTTACACTTCGTACTTTTTATTAGCAGTTAGAAATAATTAATTTTAAAAGCCGGCACCCTGACGTGACCAAAATATATTGAAGTTTTGCTCTACGATTGTCATTATTACAAGCATACGTTATTAATTTGTTTGAATCAAAAACGCATTTCCGCATTCCGGGTGGCACTTCATGAGATAGGGAATCTACTGTTCATTTATAAATCCTATCCAACTCTCTTTATTTCAGGATTAATGCAATTTTGCAGACCCGATGATGAACTGCCGAAACCTAAGAGTACGTTTGACATTTCATGCACAATGGCGAAATTTGTGGAAGATCGATATCCACTCGTATTTGAGGGGATTTTAACGCTGATTATCACGCGGCCTAATCTCAAGTCATTTCAGTCATGTCACTGTGTGGTTTTTTTATCGAGCTTCCCTCTGACCACTTACAAAATCCATGTTTTGTAAAACAACATAGCTACTTAAATAGTATGCATTTAACTCATTAATTTTCGCGGTCTTTAAATATTCCGGTATATTTTGTAGAAGGCCTTCACAAAAGACTTCTTCCTTGTACTCGGTTGGTAGAAAAGTATGCCTTGTTCAAATTTTATACTTAAAGGAAGGGTAGATTTTACGTTTACAAAAATTTTAAATATTGACATTTTATCTGGCTGTAAAATGTTCCTTCACACGTCATCGTATCCATCAATTTATAATTGTTGCCTGTTATGCTTTCAGCATGATGCATATTTATGGCAAACTTTTTGAGAAATATATGACCTTTTCCTCACATCAGGAAAAAAAACATTTCCTTAGGTAGGATGTACACAGCATGCAGTTTTTTAACCTTAATTCTAGTGTAAGGGCTGGTAGGTTTGAAAATTATTAGGCGAGTTAGAAACTTTTCAAAATCCAAAAAGTAGCATTTATCTCAGTATGAAATTTAAAGAAAGTATAATTTGCTAGCAAACGAGTACAAGCATGGATAGTTCCATGCTGGTTTTCTATAAGGTACATTTGGATTTATATGTTCAGTCAAAATCGATTAATTAAATGCATAGTACGCAAGTAGTGGGCCTGAAATGACTTCAGATTAAGCGGCACGATAGTGAATATTCCGTACTCTCATTACTAGCATGCGATATCACGTGTAAAGAAAGAGACATCGAGAAGCTGAGATAAGGTCCGTCTCCATACTAGATTTGGACGTTACGTAGACCTCTAGATTTTTGTTTTGTTAAGTTATCCATTGGACTCAGTGATTAAAGTCATTTTGCTGATATTTTGGATGTTACCTTCAAAATAAAGCGTATTTCTCTCCCTCTCCGTGGGAGAAGGATTTCAAAGTATAGTCAAAAAGAGTATTTCATGCTGTCTTACGTAGAATCTTTCCGGTAGCATTGTCCGGTGTTCTACGCATCCCGATTCGGCGGTGATGATACCAGTGTCCCACTCGTAGAGGGCAAAGTGCCTGTCGTCCTCGGCTTAATAAAAAATATAATTGCACAAAGTATGCAATGGAAGAAGCCTTTGTTGTAACTAAGTAAGTAAAATTGTGCAGTTAAAATAGACCCATAAGGTTGATATTTTTTAAACACCCCAAAAGCTCACTTTCCTTCAGTCTTTGGAACCACCTAATACATTACAATTGTGTGAATTATACACACTCCAGTACCACCGTGAGAGACTTTAGCGATCAATATTACCACTGAGGACACGCGACCATGGAATGGTCATATATGGCTCATCTGCCGTCAAATAGTAATGAAATTCCAATCTAAGGTATTGATTGATGCATTGCTTTGGTTGTGCTGGCTAAAATAAACCTCACTCATTACGGATTAGGCAGATTTCAATAATTCGATTGACCCAGTTGTTCAGAATTCGCGAATTTTTCACGATTAGGTCAATCGAATTACTGAAATCTGCCAAACCCATTTCAACCAAGATTAGCCTAGAAGAACACCAGGTGGATCCTAGATCATGGCTTAGGAAATCCTGCGTCCTTATTGGTGGCTTCCATACATGCAGTAAAGCTGGACAAGCAAATCAACCCAAGTGTGATTAAATTCACGGCGCATGGTGAGCCTCGTACCTCAATGGTAGAGCGTTGGCTGCGCAAAACCTTCCCACTGCTGTGAGGGTTAAACTCTCACAGAGGCCGCGAGTTTTATTCACAATTAGGTCAATCGAAGTAAACCTCACTATTTAACCACTGACCGGTTAACGAGACGATATTAGTAAAACTCGAAGCTTGCAAATGAAATTACTCTCGTAACATCTATCATATCTCTCAGATGCTGGAATTTTTTAGCGGTTTTTGCACAACCAGAATGGCCGCTTCTGTAAAACGTTTAGACATTGCAATTGGCGGAAGTAAGAAAGCTTCTCAAGTGGCTAATTTCAACCAATTTTCTGCTATATGAAACGAAAATGGGTACTGATAGTATATAAGTATTACCAAATTAAGGCTAAAACCTCGGGGTCCTGTTTTACAGGATTTGTAGTAAAAATAAAGCTTTTCCTTTCGCACTTACAAATAGCATCCTTAATTCACCTCATGGTTGAACAGAAACCGGGCTTTAAAACGAATTAAAAACTAGTTAAGTAACACTGTGTTTCCGTTGTATCTAGGTATCGACGTAACTTTTTTCATTTAACTTGCTTTTTAATGGTTTTTACGGCCGCTTCCTAGTAGACTGAAGGAATATTTTTATTTGCTATTGCTGCATTCAAAAGATATACCTTTTAACTTACTATAATTCGCATAGTACAGACCAATGTGATGATACTTATAAAATATCCTTACGAAAAAGAATGTACTTTGTAAGTAAATATTATATTAAAAATCACAACTTAACTCCTGATAAGAAAGTACCTGAGCCAAAGTGCAAATACTTTCGACTGTCACAGAGAAGAATAATATAGCATCGGGTAATTGACGTAATTATTTTCAACACATAACATGTCTAGGCGAGAAAGGCCACTTGGAACCTTCTTGGGTTCGGTGGCTCAAATCTGTTCAGTAGCAGGTACTTTCTGTTCACGTAGGTTCTCAATTTAGGTGTTCTACCTCAATGAATTTTCGTATAAAATTGGAATATACAAGTCACTTAGTGATTATGTTCACAGATCCGATCTGGATATATGAATCTGGAGTCCCTCTTCTATCCTCTTTTATGAAAAACGTGATATAATTACTTTATAACACTCCATAGTCGGATACTTACCCTTTACCGCTGCAAACCAGGCGCAGAAGCCGACGAATAGAAGGGACCACATATTCAGATGAGGAATCCTATCTCCGACTCCGAACGAACGAGCTTATATATGCATACGCAGAGTTGGCTGCGCGTAAGCACGTCTGAATCTAGGCTGGGTAACTGAAGTTTATGGGGTGGCTCCTTTATTGGATTATGAGTGCAGTCCGTAACAGTTTGGCTAAAAATCAGGTCAAAAGCACACCTTCTCGGGATTCACAGTGTTCAGCAGTGCCGTTATCTAGTTTATGCATTGTTGTGACATTAATTTCCTGTATAAGCTTCCTGCGCACCCGACGCGAAACGGGGGGGGGACAGGGTTGGTGGTGAGTGAGACGGTTCTGCCTACAGGTGTTATTCCGTTTCGACAACTTATCGCAGGGGGTTAAGTGAGTAAGGCCCTAGCAACTGCGAGCTTCAGACCATGGTTACTGAGTAGAGAAGAAGTCGTTAAAGGCCAGAGTAGAAGGAACAACATACTTTGTACACAGAGGAACGTGCGCCCTCCCCCCGCATTCGGCCAAGACGACGAGCTGTGTAATGGTGAAGTCGGGTGGACAGACGGACGGAGAGTTGAGCGACAATTAAGCTGTCAGTTGTTCCGTTTCCATCAGCTAATTTGGGCGTGTGCCCACCGATCCCCACGTAAGTCGAAAGTGCTCTTAGGGCTTGTGTTTCGTAACCCATTGTTAAATCGGGACTTTTTGCCGGAATCTAAACTGGTAGTAGTTGAAAGCTGGAGCAAAGCCACGACCTCGACCGAATTGGCCGGGAACTAAAGGCGAACAGATGCTGACAGTCATGCGGAAAAGCGGAGCAGTCGGGACAGCAGCCGGGTGTAGATGGGTTGAGCCGCTGTTGATACTGGCGGAGGACCATTGAGTAGCCACTTCGTTGTTGAGTCAGAGTACAGCGAGTGACCCTCGGGAGTTCTTGTTCTGAGGCCACAATCGGAGGTGGATAGCCGCCCAAAAGGACCAGGGGGATGGTAACCTCTTTCTTCCTTGACAACGGCTCTTTGGTGAGGACGCTGGAAGCCTGGCTTGGTGGCAGCGACATCAACGTGTGGATCCGAGAGAAAGGAGGTGACAGTTTTCTTATGGATAGCTTGAATAGATGGTCGAACGTTGTGGCCGGGCTCAAGGGCGTGGGAACGGTGGTGATTAGGATGGCTGGGTTGCGAAAAACTCCACCAGAATTGCTGGCCTAAGAGTGTGTTGTGAGGGGTGACCGGCAGGAGAGAAGCCTTTGCATGAAAAGGCGACATTTTATAGCAACCCGTGAGGCCTGGTTTGGTTTTGTGGCTTGGCGTAGTCTAATCACCTGGCTCCCGTTCCCGTCCACGCTTCCCTCCCGACGAGCTGCGTCGGGCGGAGTGACGGACGGACGGAGAGTTGAGCGTGGATGTTGTAGGCCTACCGTTGGGGGGGATCTTTTGCTGGCTCGACCCCATTCTGTCTTACACAAACTGTCAAAAAATGCCAGTCTTTCCCAGTAAAATGGAAGGTTGTAGTGTCCATTGATCAGAGGAAGACAGGAATCAGCCTCCTCTTTCAGAGACCTACAAGAGCTGCCAGTTTTCAAGTTCCTGTCACCTCGCACTAGTTTGGATCGTAGTTTTGTCTAAAATGCGACCGTACATTCGGTCTTCACTAATTGCCTTCGCAGATTATTCGACAAGGAATCCAGTCAAAGGAAATACGACGGGAAAGTGTTTGTCATGTACCGGGGGTTCGTGCCGTCAGAGTGGATCGATCGAACCACATTATAGTTGCCGGGGTCTTCTGGGATAGCTAAGGTGTAATTTCCCTTCCCCCTTTCTTCTGCATCACAGAGAAGGCTGAACGCCCCGTGATACAAAGGATTGGACTAATACAAGCGAAGTGCTTGAGAAGAAACGGGTGCGATATTTGGGACAAGAATTTTTCCACGGAGTCTTCTTAAACAGAAATTTACGGTGGAGGAGAAAGAAAACAACCAGCTGACCTTCCTCTTCGGCAAAACTAGCTTATTTAGTCCCATTCATTATTCCCTACTTCCAGCATGTTGTCATAAGAAAACAATGTTTATTGGGTTTTGTGGGTGGAGAATCCGGATACGCAGTGAAATATACTTTAATAACTGCTCTATGCATTTTCATTTTATTTTATTTGGAAGTGTTGTTGATTTGCAGCTGTAGATTTTCCTAATCTGTATTATCGTTTAATGTATTGCGGAAAGGCCTTATTAGACAATTTCAGGTTTCTTGAACGTCACGAAAAATAGAAATTGTTGTTAGGTGGTCGTCTACTTGAACTTAACTGAGGTCCAGTTTGCCGTTCTGGAGTTAGATTAATATAGCCCGGGGGAGACAAATAAAATTACATTTTTTCACTTTACACTTACTTCTCAAAGTTTCCTTCTCTGCTTATCCTATTTTGCTACCCCCCCCCCCGTTACCCTGTAATAACCGTTTTCTCAGGAGAAAATTCTGAAACTAGGTATATAAGAGTGGGACTACATAAGCTTCTATCGCCCCCTCTTCTGCTGCAAAGATTGTGGCGGTCTAAATTCCAACGTGTTCAGGAAAGGGACAAACACGATGCAGGTACTGAACTTCAACAGCAACCACCCAAACAGTCAAAAAGGCTGTTGTATAAGGAGACTTTATTGGCGTATTGAGACACACAACATTAAACCGGAAGCCAAATTTGCCAAACTGCACTATCTTCGACGGATTTTCAGCAAAAACTGCCTACCCATGCAATTTTGGCAACCAGTGCATGCGCAAATGCAACGAGTGACAAAATCGCACTGACTCCAAATTTTGGCGAGTAATTCCTTACGTCAAAATGTCGTGGAGGCCGTCGACCGCCCTTCATAAGACTGCCTTTCCTAGGAGACGCGGAAGCGAGCTATTAAGACGACGTATAAGAACAGCAATCAAGAGTGCTTTCACGGGGGCGAACTTTCGCGTATTCTTCGCAAACTCTCCCCTTCTGTGGATGAGGAGGAGGGCAAGACAGACTACCGTTTAAGGCTACCTCCATGTGCATTTATTCCTTCACCTGCTCCTGTGTAGCGGGATATATTAGCTGAACAACGAGACATCGGGAGAAGAGGGTACACGAACACGTACCAGTCTGACTAGGTAAAGGTGAAAATCGATCGATTTCAAGTTAAATCCTCGCACACTTAATCTATACGAATCACCAAGTTGACGCGAGAGAAGCCTTTCAGGTCGTATATCAGGCCCCAACACGTTGCTCTAAAGGCCTGCGTAAACGGATACTAGTCACAGCTAAGGCAGTGGTAATTCGTCTAACAAAACCTGCTTTCTGCTGTCAAAAGACGCTGGTACATGCAGTTTCCCTCCCCTGGCCGACTGCACACAAGAATCCCACACCGCCACGACGTCAGAAGCCACGCAGCCTGAGACCACGTCATATGCAGCCACGGAGAGCACGCCGTGCGTATGAAGTCGACCATTCGGACGCCCCCCCCCCCCCCCTCCGCTACACGCGCGTCACAACACAACACGCCCGGCACGCTGAGTCCGGCATGCATGAGACGGGATGACTGATTACCCCCCCCCCCTTTTTCCCACCTCAAGAACTATATAAGCACTGAACAGAACTGCCCGTTTTACTTGCTTATTGTCCACGTCACTGTAAAGGCCTCATGGTGAATGACCGAAAAAAACTGTTTGCCATTGCGAATTTTCAACCGTTAACTCCAGAGTTGTTAATGCAGTGGGATAGTGAGAAAAAGGGCGGAGTTATGCGAATTGAAAAACGATGACACGTTAAGAGGATACGATAACTGACGTCAGATGGTGTATGCACGTCACATCCCGTCAGCTAGAGCATCAAATCTCGATCCCCAGCTCGTATCCTATGCTCCGGTTCCTCACTGAAGCCTGGCATCATAATAATAATGGCTTCAAAGTCTACTGGCTGGAGGGATACCTCAGGCCAACTTATAACTGAAAATCAGTCTGTAATGGCTCCTTTATGGCTTTTACCAGGCTCTAGTTCTGCATCCAGAAGGAAATCAAGAAAGTGCGAAGATGCATATCAGGTCGACTGTTGCAGTCTTAGACGGCCTATGATCGGCTAATAGGTCCACGCAACCATTGCAGATCACCTGGATGAAGGTGGGTGGGGGAGAGTAAATGTGACAGAAGTTTGCGGCACTTTACGCGCGTACGTCATCGGTGCTGCGCCCACTCCGTACCACGTACGATAGTGTAACGACGTCTGATAGTGCCGTGCATATTTTAAAATCTTGCAGCGAGATTAAGCGTGCCTCCGTAGCTCAGTGGTTAGAGCACTGGTCTAGTAAACCAGGGGCCGAGAGTTCAATTCTCTCCGGAGGCACAACTTTTGACGAAAATAGTTCACGTAGTGAACCTCATATATTTCTAGTCCCAGCATTCTGTCCTAAAGAAACAGTGGTTGTAAGGTTTTCGAGGCGGCGAAATAAGATAGGCAGGGAAGGAAATTTTAGAACTAAGTGTCAAGTGAAAAAATGTAGTCGAATTTGTTTCATGCGGCCGCTGGGAGTAAACTGCTCTGCATGTAAATTCAAGGTTTGCGCGGCGTTTCTCGCCACGGGCTATACTGATCTCACTCCAGAACGGTAAGTTGAAACTTAGGAAAGTTAAAGTAGACGACCATCTAACCAGCAATTCTATGTTGTTCAGGAATTTCAAGAAACCTGCATCTCGATAATCTGATTTTTCCGCAATTCGCTAAACGATAATACAGGTTAGATAATCTGCAGATATAAATCAAAAACACTTCTAAATAAAATGTATGCAGGGTTCTTTAAGTATATTTCACTGCGTTTCTACTTACCCACCTATAAAACCCCTATAACCACCATTTTCGTAGGACAAAATGCTGGGACTAAAGATCAATGAGGTGTACTACTTAAACTACTGCTGCTGAACTTTTCCACCATGCAGCGTGGACTCGTGCTTTCATGATTGGGGTGTACATAGGTCCTTGGGCGTGTGTGGCCCTTCTACTTGTTGCCCCGAATCCAAACGTTAAATTCAGCTGCACTGGGCGCAGGAGGAAAATTGATGGCCAGTGAAGTATATGGAGGACAGATTTTAATTCCATGAAGAATGTACGCACTTCCGTGAATGGGACTATTTGTTGAGTGGGCTCCAGAGGACGACTGGAGATCGCTTGAGGATATTCTACCGGGTTTGATTTAGCGTCGGTGCTCGGTAAAGATACAAGGGATGAATAGGCTCCCTGTCTGTCTGACAAGAGACCTCTAGAGATAGTTAACGCAGAAAAATAAGAAATGGCAGTTATTCAGAGAACTCGGGTCACCAGTAAATTTTCGATATCGAATTCCATCACCAACAAAATGCGGTCAAAAAATTGATCCAACAGGCAGAGAAAAACCAGGAATTGATAATTTTCTGACAGGTTGGAGGTAAGCTCAACATTTTATTGTATTCATAGTCGACTAAAAACAAGAACCCAGGTGCGGTACTTAAGGATGATAATGGCACAGAAGTCGTTGAAAATGACGACAAAGCCGAATAATGATGCCTGTCCTTTGCCTCGGTACCCTTGAAGCACCATGCAAAGGGCATCATTCTGTGCTGACTGAATGCGGCGGAGGCTGGAGGAGCTGATTATGGGAGACCAGATTTATGCCACGTAGGCGAGATGCGGCTTGGCCATTGCATTTAATGTGGTCGTCAGTAACTCTTTCGCGCAGCCCCAGGAATTGCCCGCGAAGGCCTTGAGGACCTTGGTGCATCTGCTCACTTTGCTTGCGACATCCCTTGCATGGTCTGCGAACGGGAAGAGCGGATCTAAACGGACGCCGAGGAGCTTGGGCTTTCAGAACAGCGGTAAAGCCTCACCGTTGACGATGATATCCGGGTGGCGATTGAACTCCTTTGGATCCAGCGTGAAAACAGTGACGGACAACTTGACAGCCGAGATCGGCATCCCGAGCTGAAAGAGGTAGTCCACAATGTTAGGCATGAATTCCGAGAGTACCTGTGCAGCCTGATCAATGTTATGGTGCTGGCAGAAGATGGTGACATCATCCGCATATGATACCACTTTGGCGAGTGCCGGAGGGAGTAAGAGTTCTCGCATGTAAATTTTGAACAGCGTCGGGCTGAGCACAGAGCCTTGAGGAACACTTCAGGTCTGCTTACGGGGCTTGGAGAGAGCGCCGCGGAAAAGGACACGACCGTGGCGGCCACGGAGGCAAGCCGCCAACCATCGGACCAGGCCAGTCGGGACGTTCAGGGAGACCACGTCCTGCAGGAGTTGATCGTGGCGGACGCAGTCAAAGGCTCGCGACAGGTCAATTGAGACAGCCACGGTCCGCGAAGCGGGCTTCTGTTGATTGAAGCCCTCGAGGATGTTGTCGCTGAGCTCGAAAAGACCCGTTGTTATGCCATGGCCTGACCTGAAACCATGTTGGTGGTTGGACAGATCCGCTGCAGACGTCAGAATCGGTCAGGTCAGGTCAGTTTTTTATTGAGAGAAATATAGGTAAATACCTTTGAACTCCCTATTGGTACAGTTTTTTCAATGCATTTGATCTGCAGAACATTTCAGATCAGTGGCGTTGCCAGAAATTTGAGGGCCCACAGTGAAAAAACTCCTTAGGCATTGTTCAGAAGTCTAGGGTTTTGAATGCCATTTGAGAGTTTTAAGGAGAAAAACTGTCGCCCGGGGGAGGGGGGGTGCAGACTACATTCGAAGCTGATGGCCTGTTCTAAGAGTGTTTGAAGCATGTCAGGGAGAGTCCATCGCGGTTTTCGCCATAATACCAAGGGTCCCACGAAGAGGTTGCAGAGGTCACGCGAACCTCATCGAGTGTCGGCGATGCGCCCATCGTGCACCCTTGTTGGTTTAACGAGTCTGCCTGCTAATTGACAGAAGAAATATAATGGGTAGTTTTCTAAACGAACATATTACTGAAAATTAGCTAGTTGTATGTTTTTATAATGCGATTATTCCACACTTTTCATTTGGCAACTGGCAGTTTATTTTCGGGGGCTCAGTGACTATTTGTTCTAACTTAATAGTGTCGTAAACATGCCTACAGATACGTCTGACGTGTGCTCAGATGGCGACATAACAATGTCCGCGGGCAGAGCATTCCAGGCCTGAATTGGGAAAAGTTTTACAAATCCGCGTAGCCTCGGATCACAACGTTTGGTGGACTCGAAGCTTGCAATTCTTGTTATTCTTAACTAACGTATTAGTGAAAATTAGTGAGTAGTATGTTTATATACATATATATAATTTCGTTCTCGCCATATACAATTTTAGTGGGCATTTCGGGTATGAAAATCTACATTTCTCTTGAATGCATCCACAGATGGGGACATAACAATTTCCTCGGGGAGAGCATTCCAAGCTTCAACTACTCTATTACCAAAGAAGAACTTGCAAGTGTCTAGTCTGGCCCCTTTATGCGTAGTTTGAAGAGATGCCCTCTTAAGTTGGTCGTTGTTGCTAACTCGAAGAAGTCGCCAGGTAGAAGAAAGCAGTCCTGCCCGCGCATTATACGAAATGCTTGTATGAGATCGCCACGTAGCTGTCTGTAACTTAACGGAAATAGATCGAGATTAGCTAAACGTCTTTCGTAGGGTAAAAAGCTCTGACCGGTAACCAGTTTAGTCGCGCGCCTTTGGACCTTCTCGAGGGAATTTAGGTCTTTCGCGGTTTAGGGTTTCCATGCTTGCATTGCGCACTCCAACTTCGGCCGCAAAAATGTTCCAAAGACCTTAGCAAAGCAGTCTTTATCGAAGGCACAGAAAGCCCTTTTGACAAGATAGAGGATGGATATCGCAGACTTGGCTACTTTTGTGCAGTGCAGCGAGGGCTTGAGAGACGTAGAGATCCATACTCCTAAATCTTTTTGCGCGTCCACTTCTTGCAGTTGGATGCCATTTAGGCTGTAAACCATGGGGTTCTGAGAGCTGGGTCGGCCAACTCGTAGGATACTGCATTTGTTCTCGTTAAACGGCACAAGCCAGTCTTGAGACCAAGTTTGAAGACGGTTTATGTTTAGCTGCAAATGTTCTTCGTCAGCTGAATTTCTGATGACGTTCCAAATCTTTATGTCATTGGCAAACATAGCCACATCGCAGTCCAGTTCACGGACGGAGTCATTGACGTATATAATGAACAGTATAGGGCCAAGGTTAGAGCCTTGGGGGACACCGCTCTCGACTGCAACGTCTGCCGACTGCTGGTCACCAATATGGACAGTTTGAGAGCGGCCAAGTAAGAAGCTTTGAATCCACTTCAGCAGATTACCTCGAACACCTATTTGGCTGAGTTCGTGCAGAAGTCGTTGATGTGGGACGCTATCAAAAGCCTTCTTGAAGTCGATGTAGATTACATGAAGCGGATTTCCTCCATCGACTGCCCGATTCCAGCATTCCAAACAATGGAGCAGGTTCGTCACGCAGGACCTGCCTCTGCGGAACCCATGTTGTGCATCCGATAGAAGGTTATGCTGCTCTAAGAAACGCATCAGCTCTCGTTTTACTACTATTTCCATAATCTTGCAACAGATCGAAGTGAGGCTGATTGGTCTATAACTGTTTGCGGAAACCTTTCTGCCGCCTTTATTCAATGGTGTGATCCGTGCGGATTTCCAATCGGCGGGTAAACAACCTGTGTTAAACGAGGTACTAAAAAGCATAGAAAGCGGTTTGGCTAGCTCTCCAGCAAGTTTTTTTCAGTAATTTAGGCGGGATGTCATCGGGACCGGATGATTTCGAGTCGTTTAGTGCCATTAACTCCTGAAGAACGGTTGCTTCGGCGAAGGCCACTTTTCCAATCTTTGGACCGTCATCTAATCCATAGTTTGGAGTAATGAATCCGATTTCAGTCTTAAAGTTCGCTTTGAAAAATTGTGAAAGATGCTCAGCTTTTGCTCCATCCTCACTCATTTCTGTTCCATCGCTTGCCTTGAAAAGGGGAACTGGGTCCCGGTTTCGTGCGGTCTTTCTTAAGTAGCCATAAAATAGCTTCGGATTTTTAACTGCCCGGTTTAGTAAATCTTTTTTCAAAGTCTTTGCGCGCTTTGAAGATAAGTCGCTTCACGAGGTTCGTCTGCGCTTTGTATGCATTTAGGAATACCGGATTTCTGTCTGCTCTATACTTTCGAAACAATCTCCCCGTTTTATTTATTTATTTCTTCGGCGCTTGAGTCAGCCACTGAGGTTTGTTGTTTAGCTTCTTCCGTGTAATCGGAAAAGTGGTTTCTCAGGAGAGTATGCAATAACTCACTGAACCATCCCCAATCATCAGCTATATTGTCAGAAAAAACAAATTCCCAATTTATGTTGTTTATTTCGGCCTTCATTTGATCAAAGTCACCACGCCAAATATTCCTTCTAACCTTGGTGGGTTGTTCGGGTACCGAAAATATAGAATAGTCCCAATTTAGTATGATGTGATCACTTTTACCTAGAGGAGGTAGAGATTGCACTTCGTCGATGCTGTCCAGCGATTTCGTAAGTACCAGGTCTAGGCAGTTTGATTGCTGCCCCTCACGCACCCTGGTGGGAAATAGAACGTGTTGACTGAGAGATGCATTAAGTGTCAGAGCTAGTAAACGCCAGTCGAATGCTTGCTCTGGGCCTCGTGCGTATGATGGACCCCAATCGATAAGCGGGGCATTGAAGTCTCCCATAATCAAGACGTCGGGCCGAGCAGCTAATTTCGCTAACTCTTCTAGAAGACCAGTGTCAGCCTCATGATCATATCTAGGCGGACGGTACACGGTCAGAACTTCCAGGCTGGGTGATTCCGGTACCTTTATAGTAAGCCAGATGGCCTCGGTGCTGCAATGAAACCGCTCTGTTTTTTCCGAGACTAGCAGTCCATGTTTGACGTAAGTTATAATTCCTACTCCTTGGCGCCCTCTTCTATCTCTCCGGGACAGATTAAAGCCAGGTAGTGCCGCTTCGCGGTCATCCACGTTTTCAGACAGCCAGGTTTCTGTCAGAGAGATAATGTCGGGAGAAAGGTCATATATCTGCACTTTTAGTTCATCTAACTTGGACAACAGACTCTGTGCGTTGGTGTAGAAGAATTTAAGTGACATATTTTTGACGAATTTAGTCTCGGTGGAATTTGAACTTTGTTTGACATCGGCTGTGTAAGCCTAATTTTCGCCATTGGACTGAGGAGGGCGATTGGGCGATAGGACGTCGCTTGACTGGGGTCCTTGCCAGCTTTGACCAGGGGAATTATGGTGGACTGGCGCCAGCGATTGTGGATGATTGAACTGGCCAGCGAAAGATTAAAAACGGCTGCCAGGTAGGCAGCCACCTTGGGGCCGATATGGCGCAAACAATTAGGAGCCAGGCCATCCGGTCCTAAGGCTTTCGAAACCTTCGTTTTCCTGACGGTGGTGAGGATAGCATCGGCCGAGAAGGAAATGTCCGGAGGCGGGGCCTTAAGGAGGAGGCGAAGAAGGGGGCGCTGGTTTTTGGGACTGGTAGCCGAGTGGGGTGATAACAGCTTGTTCATCTTCGCGGCGATCGTACCGTTGTTAAAGATGAAATTGCCGTCCCCGAAGCTAATAGACTGGTTGGGTGTGTCAGCCCGGAGCTTGGTCAAATTGCTTAGAATTTTCCAGGTGGCAGCTGCGTTGCCACGGAAATTACAATCTGCAACTTTTTCACGCCAACGTTCCCGTTTGTCTGTATTGATGGTTTTGGTTATCAAATTGTTGAGTTCGCCAACACGCGGGTCAGTTTTCTCTCGCGCTCGGATCTCGTGTTGCTCTCGTTCCAGTCGGGAGGCTTCGCTTGGGTAGTTTGGGCGGCGTATGGGGATGCGACCGTTCGGTATATGGTGGCCTGCTGCTGCCAGAAGCAGGTGACGAACGGCCAGCTCCGCCTTGTGGACACAGGTGGAGGGCGGTAGCTGATCGGTTCCCGCTTTGCATTCCGTGGTGAACGCTGCCCAGTCAGCTCTCTTGAAGTTGCTAAAATGCCTGTTTGGAGCCTTGATGCGGTCAGCAGAGCGGGCCAATTCGAGCACTATGGGAAGGTGATCGCTCCCTAGGCTGATTTCCGTGCTCCAGGTGGTGGAGGCTACCATACTGAGACTGGCAAGGGAGACATCGGGATAGCTGGGGCCACCGTTGGGTGGGAGCCGCGTTGGGCTGTCCTCGTTGAGGACTGCGAAGGGAGCTTGCTCTAGTTCATCCACCAGGACGTCTCCCCGGGAATTGGCCGCCAAACTGGAGCACCACAGTTCGTGATGGGCGTTGAAGTCTTCTAGTACCAACTGTCACCAGAAGGTAAGTAGGGAGCGATAGAGGCGGTGAAACCTGGAGGATAACTGGCCGTTGGAGGGATTTACACATTCACGACGGTTAGCGGTCACGGGCCAATGTTAAGGAAAATCGCTAGTATTTCCGTGGGATCGGTACCAAGCCGAGGTAGCTGGTGAAAGGCAATGGATTTGTCCACCAGGAAGGCCAAGCCTACACCTTTTTTGTGGCTGTGGTCGCGACGGACGATCGTGTAGTCAGCACAAGACGGGACCTAAGTGGAGTAAGACCAATTTGTCTCTTGTATAGCCGCCACAGCTATGCTGTGCGAACGCATGAAGGCCAGGAGTTGGTCAAGCTTGATAAGTAGGCCGTTGGCGTTGAACTGGAGGATCTTTAGATCAGGCGGTGAGGCAAGGTCGGGGACCAGAGGCTTTGGGTTCAGGACCGGGCGGGCTGGAGGCGTGGAGACCGGAGGGGGCACGGGACAGCTGGGACACGCGAAGGCGGGCAACCAATCGGCAGCTTTGGCGAGGCCACTGCAGCGGAGATGGCACCAACCATTGCAGGAGCCGCAACGTACAGACCAGTCGCGGCGGCCCAGGCAGACTCGGCAGAACGAGCAGTACCAGAGGGGCCCAGGGTTGGCCTCAATTCCGGCGACAAGGAGGAGGAGTCGGAGCAGCGTGGCCGGCAGTGGCTGCTCCGTTATCAAAAACACGGGTTGGGCTGAGGGGGTTCGATCAAACGTTAGGAGATGGATGTAGTAGACCTTGGCCGCCGGGAGGGTGGGTGGGAACGCGGTCGAAGAAGCGTCTGCTGTGGTTTCCAGAGTCTGGAAGTAATCCACAATGGCGTAAGTTACTCCAATATAAGGAAAAAGCGAGTGCTTTCATTTTCAACCATATAGTATCATTTATTGTCATGTAAATTAAAAACTTGCCCTCAATATACATTCCCATTTTGATATGACCTTGGAAAAGGGTAGTAAAATGTACAGATATTCATCAGTTGAACATCTAGGTAACGTGCTTTTTACAGAGGTCACCTATTATAGAGCGTTTTTTTTTCTTAATCTAAGGAATAACAATATCAGACTTCAGTTGTGAAACTTCATTTTGCTCGACAGTGTGTTTTGATGTTAGCAGGAATTTATAACTGTGGCTCATATGGTCATTTTTATAAGAATTTATAACCAAACACTCATTTTCTGGTTAAATACTTTTAACAGATATCTCGTTTTAAGATTTTTAACATACACATCGAATAGAATGTAGTTTTATGAATGAAATCTTGAAAACACAGGAAATCGTCCGAAATTTGCCGGAATTCAAAGCTTAATTTTTTAATAAATTGTACTTGAATAATGACACTATTTTAAAAATATTTTGACAAAGGAAAAGTTATTTAGATTTAAAGAGAGTGTGGAGGGTATCTATTTAACGTGCGAAAAGATTTAAGTCACTTTTTTAATTGACAGCTATTCTTACGTCTGAGGAACCTGAATGTTTTTAAGAAAAATATGATTTTTCTCAGCAAATAATAAATACTTTCTACATTTATTTTAGGTAAAAAATTTGCCTTAGGTTGTTCCCTATCATTTCTTAGTTTCCGTACATGCTTTAATGCCCGACTTCTCTGCCGCATTCTACACTGGTTTGCCTGCGAAGCATCAGTCCTTTAATGGCTTATGAATGGTGATGCCCCGATCGCTGCTAACATGACTGCTTTCTACTGAGTCAGCAAATTGCGAGTCCCAGTGGGCCTTCATCTAGGCTGGGGCATCGCAGATGATGGAAAGGAAGTCTTCTAAGACTCTGTCCAAGAGATGCTACGCACGTAGTTTGAGTCAGTTCGACCAAGACCAACAGGACAGCCGGAATCACACTGGCCGCACAACGATTTGTTAAAATAAATCAATCAAAAAATTTGATAGAACGTCGTGCTTTCCTTTCCACCTCAGAATATTCTCAAATAAAGATGTTGTTAAATAACACTGGGTACATCGTAGCAGTTTCTCCTCTATGTTTTCAACCTTGCCATAATATATGAAATTACAAGTTTTCCCAATTTCAATGCTACGGCTCAAACAATTACGTCTTTTGTTACTTTTTTCGGAAAACTGCATTGAATGTGAGTTTCCTAAACAGGCTGCGTAGACAAAGATGGCAGCCAAATCAGGCCATTGTGGAATAAATTCGAGTTCTACTCCGGATTCCGCCTCCGGTATTTTCAACTCTTTATCTCCTGACACCAGGCAATCGTATGTAAAGGATGAGAGACTGACATATGTTGGAGTGGAAACGATAAAGGAAAGGGCTACTGGAATGGCCATTTCTGGCTTGTTAGCCATCATCAGCCAGTCATACCCAAACTCCAAGATTGGATTCCCCGAGATTCGAACCCGGAACCTTTTGTCATTGAGTTTATCAGTCTACCACGGCATCACGGGCTCTTTGCTTTGCCGGTTGAGATCGGAAATGTGATGAATATATGTGCTTCATCGATCTTGTAGAGGAACAATTAAGGTCCATTTTGCCCAGGAGCTCAAAACGTAAACCCACTAGACCGTCACATAGTGACTATGAGGATATGATGAAATGGATCGGACAAAGCAAAGGGATATCGGAATGGCCATTTGTAGTTTATTAGCGGTCGTCAGCCAGTCATACATAATGCTAAGCGACTGTCTGTGATCACTCTAAAATGAGCCTCACGGCACAACGGGGAAGTATGGTCTCTAATCAGCTAGATCGGTGAGCATTCTACTTCCTTCAAATTCCCGATTACAACCGACAGAGCAATGGACGTTTACTGCAGTCTTATACTGTTAAAATCAATGAACTGAGATCTCGGGTTTGAATCTCGGGGCTTCCAACCCTTGAAATTGGGTATGCCTGCCTGATGATGGCTAACAAGTCAGAAATGGTCATTCCGGTCTCCCTTGTCTTTGTGGGTTCCATTCCATAATATGTCTGAAGTCGCAAAGTGACTGCCTGAGAGCACCATAGAACAAGCATCAAGGCAAACGTATGTTCCCTTATCAGGTATATTGTTTAGCTTCCTACTTCCATCATATTCCCGATCACAACCGTCAAAGCAATGGGCTTATAGTGCAAGGTTAGACTGTTATACTTAATGACCAACACTTCGATCAAAGACAACAGGACAGCCGAGCGAAATAATGCCTGACATCCAACGTCACGTGGGAGGAGCCGGCTGGGAACCAAGTAACCAGCGCGGAACACTACCTCACCGCTCCGCCCACTAGATTTGCACCAACTCACGTAGACACCAATAACTCGGTGGCAGAACTTTTAGCACGCCGACGTGCCAACAATTACGACGGCCGCCAAGGGGAAAAATGTCGCAGGAGTCCTCAGCGCTCAGTCTCAGAGAGGGTAAAACTAATAAGCAGCAAACAGGCAGGTCAAAGTCCGTGCGTCGGGCACGGATATGCATTATCAGGCAGGCGCCGAGGCTGAAGCAGTCACGGCCATGAGGAAGAACCACTACATGCCTTGGGTGATAGAAGCGAGGCAGAGTTTCTGAAACGTCAGCTTAAGTGCGCTTCGGTCCATGCACTCACCCGCACTCTTCTTCGTCTTTTTGGGGCAACTGAGGCAAACTATAGGCTACCTGTACCTCGAATCCTCATGTATTTATCCAGGCAGAAATTATATTACTAACACAGACAAGGGTGACCAGAATGGCCATTTCTGGCTTGCTGGCCGTCATCAGCTAGCCATACTCAACCCCAGCGGTAGCCACTATTCCTGAGACTCGAACCTGCGATCTTATTACTTAGAAGTCCAACGCTCTGTCCACTGTACCATGGGTTCGTTGCTCTACCGCTTCTAATCAAAGGAATAATTTCAGAAATTATTAAAAGCTGAGTCAGTAGTCATAATATTAGGCACTGACATTCTGTGATCATTCATTTTATCTGAAGGGTTTGAGCTATTGGCTCGAGAAATCATTGCACCCGATGTTCTGCATAAATTATTAGATGCATAATATGGAGTCAGTTGACTGTAACGTGACTTTTGAGGGAATTACATCTGAAATTTCAATAAACATTTTAGTCCCACTGAGTTTTTTCCAATTGCGTCAGAGGATATACGCAAACCTGCCACAAAGTCAAAGTAATTAAGTGAGCCTGGAGGTCATATGGTAGATTTCAGACAGAATGCTTAGGGAATCCTTGCTTGGTCCAGTCAGCTTACTATAGCAGAATCGGTGGATTCTATAGGCTGCAGTAGGGTGGGTGGATAGGTTTACTCAAGTGTGATTTTGCTCACGGCTCCCGGTGGGTTTCCTTAGCCTAGGTGGTTAGAGCCTTGGCTATAATAAAGCCATGGAATTTCTGGCGTTAATTCAAACCCCACAACCACGTTGTTCACCAATTGGATCCAAGTATTAGAGGGTGGGTTGGCAGATTTTAATAATTCTCCTGGCCCAATTGCGCAAAATTCACGGCCTCGGTGGGAGTCGAACCCACACAGCAGGGGAAGTGGTTTGCGCAGCCAACGCTTTCCCATTGAGCTACGAGGCTCACCGCGAGGCATATATCTAATCACACTCGAATCGATTTTGCTCGCCCAACTTACTGCTCGTATGGAATTCACCATTACGTATACAGCAAGATGACTGCCAGGCAGGATTTCCTAAGCAATCATCTAGAATCCATCAGAATGACTACTAGGCTCACTTAATTATAGTGGGTTGGGTTGGACGATTTGAATAATTCAGTTGACTCAATTGTGAAAAACTCGTGGCCTTGGTAAGAGTCGAACCCACACAGCAGGGGAAGGCTTTTGCGCAGCCAACGCTCTATCGTTGAGCTACCAGGCTCACCGTGCGCCGTTAATTTATTCACGCTTGGATCGATTTACCCGCCCAGCGTACTGCTTGTATGGAATCAAATTATTTTTTCGGATCTATCAAAACGCCCTTTAGATGAGCAACTTTATAAGCCACGCTGGTTGTTCCGCATTTCAACCAATAAACAAACACAGAACATCAATGAGTGCTCTTCCTTCCATAACTCATTCATTCAGTTCTCAATTATTTATTCATCTGAAGCCCTCCAAAGATGTTCCGTTAGTTGCATGTGAGGAGGTTACCAGTTCTAATTTCCTTGCCGGTTGGGTTATTAATTCGATTTCTGCCTGCCTGGCTGCTCCAATGTGCCACAGGACCTAGGTGCGAGTTAGCTGATCTAATTTGGTGCCTGGTAATTTCATCTATCATCAGTTCTCACTGGGAGAATTGCAGAGAACCTCTGCTATGCGTGGCAGAAGCCAAATGCTGTTAACGCACAGCTAACGAGCCTGATTTCGTTCTTGCCTTCTTCTAGGGACTTTCCAAGCCAGGCAGAGGGCCTTATTCATGTACCCCAGCTCCTCTACAGGGACAAAAAGTTCAAGACAATTAATCACAGAGTGTCCTGTAATCAGCACGCTGCTAGCCTATGGGGGGAAAGGACGTCTTAGACGTGTAGCGGTCTAAGTACAGCGGTTGTGCGTAGAGCACTACAATCTTCAGGACAAATCCAAGATGGAGGTAAAAAGCAAGATTCGTCAGAATGAGGGATTTATAGTACACAGAACCTAGTGTTAATGCCTCAGGCATTTTTTCTATCCTCTCTATTTTTGTTTAATAAGCAACCGACGCATATGCCTCTTCCATAACTGATCTCTTTATTCCTTCAATATTTACCTCTTAGACTTACGGGGGCTCCGGATTCATCGCTTGATTGAGAAGGGCCTGTTATAAATTTACGTCAGGTGTGCTTGCATATCCTGGTTGTTTCATCTCTTCGTTTTGTTAACCATTTTTTTCTAAGCTTATTGTTACGCCCCTCTTCCCCCATCTCCTCTTCTGCAGCATAATTCTGCCTCATTCAATCTGCTTCCTTTTCTGCTACTTGTGGCCTTACTGATTTTGGCTGATCAAAACGAGCGCCACTGGAAATGAAAACGGCGTTTGCGTTCAAAAAATACTGAATCTAAGCTTTGGTTGGAATTTGTGGTCAAAGTAGGGGGGTTATATATGGGTGTCTGACGATGGCAAACATCTCAGAAGATTTAGTTTCGTAATTTTTTCCAAAATGCGAAATGTTAGTATTATTTTTGTGTGGGCATGTCCCACCAGAATGGAGAAATTTGAGATTATTACACGCTATGGTCTGATACCGAGTTGCAGTCACTAGAGTTTTGCGTAATTTCCCCTGAGTACTCGTTTTAGCTAATTTATTGTGTTTTCATCTCTTCCTTTTGTCATTCTATGAAAGTTAAGGCTTTTGGAATATCCTCGCGTTTACTATACATAACCAACTACATAATCCACTACAGTGGCAGTGGAGAAGATGGCGCCAATCAACAGTCAACGGACGGAGGAGCGCACGGGCATCGCACATAGGTACAACACCCGGCT
The DNA here is from genome assembly GCA_036362985.1 of Ligula intestinalis. Lineage (NCBI taxonomy): Eukaryota > Metazoa > Platyhelminthes > Cestoda > Diphyllobothriidea > Diphyllobothriidae > Ligula > Ligula intestinalis. Next base: position 106,698 of record JAYGXS010000006.1, read on the forward strand.
CGCGGCGGGGCGCATTAATTCAAGGCTTGCGAAAAGTAAGCACCACGCTCTGACGATGAGAACGAGCACTTTTTCGAAACGTCAGCACAAATACAATTTGTTCCCAGCACTTTCCCCTCTTCTTCTTTCTCTTCTGGAGATAATGAGCACATTATATCTGGATCCCGAATATTTGCGCATATTAATAACCAACTACTTATTTAACTTTTAGTAAGCAGGGTAGATTTTAATATTTAATGTCACGCTTACGCGCACAAATGAAGAAGTGTTCTCTGGCCATCGCTGCAGTCGGCCCAGGCCCGACCTGATCCCAGCACCCCCAAATAGTTAGGGTTGTAGTTTTGTCAGATGAAATGGAAGCTGCTTGTTTTTCATAAATGGCTACTGCGGCCCCCCCCCCCCCCCCCCTCCTGGTGTCGTCATCAGCCAGTATCAGTAGTATATTTGGAGTAAATGACGGAAGCCCTTAAAAAGTCCATTGAAATGGTACAGGAATGCATAAGTTTTTGTGAAATCTGCAAGCATTGTTTCAGATCACTTTTGTTGTGCAAAAGTGCACATAAATAATTTGGAAATATGAATTGTTGAATAGGTGAGGCGTTTGCGGAATGGCAGCGTACAAATGTTCACTATATATCCAGTCTCTTGTGATCTTCTAGTGTAAATAAATACGCTTCTGAAATCAAACGATTAGTATGTTTGTTTGTAGTGTTATGTCAGGAGCTGTTGGGTTTTAACAGATGATGATCCAAACGTCTCTTGAAGACGTTCACAGTGGGTGAATGCACAATAGACTCGGGCAAAGAGTTCCACTGTCGAATGATACTTTGAGAGAAGAAGGATGAACGTTGGTTTGTTCCGCTTAGTTCCTTCTTCAACTGGCAGTCATGTCTTCTGAGGTTCCTTCTTGAGGGCAAATTGAAAGATCGAATAGGCCTTCCAAACTAAACAAAGTTCATGTGGTGGTCAGAGGTCCCCAACGGGTGACCGCCTGCCAGGCCGATTCTGGCTAAGTCATAATAGCAGTAAGGGGTGTGACAGCATTTTTAGGTAACTTGATACAGAACTGTTTCGGGCTCATTAGCCTTCATCAGCCAAGCATAACCCTGAACACCAACTGGTCGGACAACACAAACAAACACAGTCACAGACGGCGCAGTTGGTCCACCACTGGTGTCTATCAGATGGGTCATAAGCACTTCATCGAACCGCAGTTCATCAGCACCTCGCCACCTGCCATTTGCTGTCACTGCTGATCGGGTATATATTCACTCAGGAATGTGCGAACACCGATCAAATAGGCTTCCGAACTAAACAAAGTTCATTTGGTGGTCAGAGGTCCCCAACGGGTGACCGCCTGCCAGGCCGATTCCGGCCAATTTATAATAGCAGAAAAGGGGGTATGACAACATTTGGGGGTAACTTGATGCAGAACTTTTTCGGGCTTATTAGCCTTCATCAGCCAAGCATAACCCTGAGCACTCGATCAGCAGTGACAGCAAATGGCAGGTGGTGAGGCGCTGATGAACTCAGGTTCTTTGAAGTGCTTATGACCCATCTGATAGACACCAGTTGTGGACCAACTGCGCCGTCTGTGACTGTGTTTGTTTGTGTTGTCTGACCAGCTGGTGTTCAGGATTATGCTTGGCTGATGAAGGCTAATAAGCCCGGAACAGTTATGCATCAAGTTATCCCCAAAAGCTGTCATACCGCCCTTACTGCTATTATGACTTGGCCGGAATCGGCCCGGCAGGCGGTCACCCGTTGCGGACCTCTGACCACCACATGAAGTTTTTTTAGTATGTAAGCCTATTCGATCGGTGATCGCACATTTCTGAGTGTATATATCAGTATCAGTTTATCTGTGGTAAAGATAGGCGAATGCTTTTTAACTCCCTGTTGGTAATAGGATGATAGGAAATAAGTTGACAGGAAGAAATATTTAAAATTTTCGAAAACTACATGTTCCGGGAAGACAATCTTCACAAAAATATGACACAAAATATATGTCTACTTGCAAATCGTGAGCAGTATAATGTGATGCAGTATATAAGATGAGATATTTGATTCCTTATAAAGTGATTCATTGCAATCTGATGAAGGAGTTTTTACCTTCATTGCGTTTGCGCTTGATACATGTCCAGTCTACTCTTTAATACATTGACACAAGTGGAGAGGACTACCTCTTCTGGATATGTTATCGAGTGTATCGTCTCTCAAAGAAGAGGAAGAAAAAGGAGGGGCGGGTTCGTGGACCGAATTGTATTTGGACTGACGGTTCAAAAGCACACTCGCTTCAATCGTCAGAGTATCGTGCTTACTCTTTCGCGGGCCTTGAGTGAAATTGCCTCGCCACCAATCTTGTGAAGTAACCGTGTTCCCTCCACGTGCCTTCGCCCCCGTTGGCTCCGACTTGTTTGCTGCCGACCAATGGCGGGTTCACGTCTCCTTTCTGCCCTGCGCCACTATCGTGGTTGCCGCGGCGCCGTCCTCCTCTCCGCCATCGGTTCGATCGACCAGCCATTGATTTTTGGTGGCAGCTCTGCCGGCTTCAAGTTCGGGTGCGTGGGAAAGCCCCCAGTGCTGGTCACATAATTCGCTGTCGCCACCGCTGCCGCTGCCGCCGCCTTCTTTCCCCGTGGGTGTTAGCTGTTGGCCCTGCGTGGCTTGGTCGTCGGCCCTCCTCTCGTTAGGTCGTCGATCGATCGGCCGTTGGTGTTCGCTTGCAGCGCTGTCAGCTCCACGGGTGGCTCTGTTGCGCCAGTCATGCGACTCCTGATCGCTGGCGCCTACTTCCTCCGTAGGTGTTGGTTGCCGGTCCTGTGCAACTTCTTTCGGTCCATTCTGAGCGGGTTTGAGCCTTGTTCGGAGCTCTTGGTAGACGGGATTTAAATCGATGGCTTGGTTTATTGTGCCCGTCGAGGACCAACTTTCCAGCACCAATCTGGCCATTTTGTCATCGGCCCTGCCGATCACCCTCGCATTCTCAAAGATGAACTGGTGCTTTAGCTGCCGCATGTGACCATAGATCAAAGACTGCGTTTCTTGGCGATCGATTGCAAGTTGGTGTTCGTGCAATCTTGTGCCCAGGCGTTTGCCCGCATCCCCAACATACCTCGCATCGCAATTTTGACATGGTATGCTGTAGACCACTGCTGATTGCTCGGTTGTTGGCAGCGGATCCTTGGGCTTCATGATTTGCTGTCTGATTGTGAAAACTGGTTTATGCGCCACTCCGATCCCAAAGAGTTCTAAGATTCGTGCAGTAGGGGATGGCGAGCAAGAATTTTGGATTTCCTTCGCTCGAGCGAGTAACGTGAGGTTTCTTCAGGCACTTGCGGCCGAAGGAATTCGGGTACCCGTTAGCCTTGAAAAGGGCGTGTAAGTAATTCATCTCCTCTTGCTTCTCACTGCCGTCGCTACCGTGTGTTTCAACACGTCGGAAGAGCGTTCTGACACAGCTGCGTTTGTGGCCGAGAGGATGGTTGCTTTGGAAGTGGAGAATGCGCCTGGTGTTGGTTGCCTTACGGTAGACCGTTGTCCTTTTCTTCCCCTCTGCCAGTTTTGTAATTTGGACGTCAAGGAAGGGCAACTGATTGTTGACTTCTTCTTCCATGGTAAACTGGATGTCGGGAAAGATTGAATTCAGCAATGCCTTGAAAGCTTGCACACGACTCCTCTTTAGCATGACGAAGAATGAATATTTCCACTGTAGCACTGCGTGATCACTTTTTCCGAGAGGTGGATAACAATTTACAATGTCCACGCTATCAGGTGCTTTGGTAAGTACAAGGTCTAAGCAATTAGCTTGTTGCCCTTCGCGTAATCTGGTCGGATGTAGGACGTGTTGCGTTAGGAAAGATGCCTGTACTGTGCGCAGGAGTCGTCGATCGAAATTTTCTTCTGAGCCGGGCGCAGAACTCACATTCCAGTCGATATGGGGGTCTTCAAGTCTCCCATGACCATGACCTCGGATCTCCTAGCAATTTCTTCGACTCCTTCTATCAGACTATTGTCTGACTCTTGGTTGCTCGATGATGGACGGTAGACCACCATGATGTCACGGGTCTGTGACCCCGGTGTTCTAACGGTGAGCCATATTGCCTCTATATTGCCTGAAAGGTTTTCGGATTTTTCGGACACGAGCAGGCCGTGTCTAACATAGATTAGCCCACCCCCACCTTGACGCTCGACTCTATCTTTTCGGAAAACTTAAAACCCGGGGAGAGCAATTTCCTGGTCACCTACCTTCGTGGACAGCCATGTTTCTGTTATGCAGACGATGTCTGGTTCCAGTTGGCACGTAATAATCTTAAGCTCATCTTATTTGGAGAGCAGGCTTTGTACATTGGTGTACATGCACTTTAGTTTCTTTGTACGGTGTAATCCGGCTGTGACAGTCACTTCCTGACCATCGTTCGGAGTATTACAGGTTGATTCGCTGTTTTCTTCTGAATTATCTTCCCCTTGAAGATATTTAGGCCTGCCTCACCATTCTTCTTCCTCGACTGTAGTTCCGTTACAAGTTCTCGGCGTTTCAGCCGTTCCTCCAGGGATTAGTCCGGTTGAAAAAAACCTCTTTATGCGCGTGGCATAGGTTAGTTTTTTAGACAGGAGTACATGAACATGTTCCTTGTTTTTAAATACTATTTTTAGCGGTCTGGGTTGGGGCATTTCTGCAGTATCTGCCGGCCTTTTACCGATACGAAATGACTTGAGCACTTCAAATTATTTACCTGGCGGTAACAGATCGCTCAGGACATCGTTAAAGGAAACAAAGTCCGGATCGTTCTGGTAGTTTAAGCGGTCTGGAATGGCTTCTTTTAACCCCTGTACAACTAGACAGTATTCATCATCCTCTCGGTGTTGTGTGCCCTTAGCGGAGGTTTTTGCCACCTTTTCTGCAGTGGGCCTGGAGCTCGAACTGTGTGGTGTGACTGCTTGGTTGTCAGAACTGTCCGAAGTTGCTTCTTGCAACCCCTGAACAACTACCCCATGTTCACTACCCTGTCGCGAGTCTTTAATTTCGGTTTTGGTCATCTTCGCTGCAGTGGGCCTGGAGCTCTAACTAGGTGGTGTGATTGCTTGGTCGACTGAACTGTATGAAGTTACTTCTTGCAACCCCTGAACAACTACACCATGATAACCCTCCTGACGGGAGTCCTAAAGTACAGTTTTGGTCGCCTTCGCTGCAGTAGGCCTAGAGCTCGAAACGGATGGTAAGACTGGTTGGTCATCGGATCTGTCTGAAGTTATCTCACCGGTGTCTATGTTGTCCACTTTTGCGGCCTGTACTTCAGGTATATGCATCCTCTGTTCTTCTTTAGGCGGTCCATGCGTATGCATTGAAGTCATCACTTTTTCCATCGCAGCGATGGTCTGCTGGAGGAGTTTTTTTTTCATATTTTCCATTTTACCTTCAAGTTTGCTATACTTAGATGCTATAATATGCTATCCTTCGCATCGGTTCTCTATGTGCGTCGATCGCACCCAATTAATCAAGCTTTTCAATCGCCCGTTACAGCGTGTGGCGATAGCGTAGCGGTTAGCATCGTGATCTTTTGTTGAAGGGGTTTTAAGTTCGAGCTCCTCTCGCGGCAAATTTTGCATTTGACTTCTCGTTTGCATTATTTTCGCACGACAAGTCAAAGTTCCGCAAAAAAGGATTCAGATGTGAAGCTTTACCTTATATACGAGACAGATAGCCTATTCGTCGCTTATCTTATATAAGAATACGTTAAAGGCAATTCTCCTTACTTAAGACGATTGGTTTTAGAATTTAAGAAGCAGAACTTTGACGGACTACTAAAGCAATGTCTTAACGTGGAAACTTTGTTCAGGGTTGGAAAGAGCAGGCGTAATAACTGAGCTAGTTCAATTTCTTACTATGCAGTAAGTTACTCCAATGCTGGTATCAAAGCAAATGTGATACAATAGAATTTAGCGACTCAGCCTTTGCTCCTTCGTGTGTACTAGCGTCTGAGAATTTCACCAGCACCAGCGTTGTAGGAGTTTGGTTGGTCCGATCTCGTTTAGGAAGATTTAAGACGATTATCTGCTTTGCTTGTCACAACGTAACTGTGCGAACAGATGGATTTAGACCCAGGTGGCGACTAAGACGAGGAATACTGTAGTACGGTTTGTTCAGGGAACAAATTTTGTGAGTATCCGGCTTTGTACGTAAATCAAGTGTGTTGATCTTTACACGCTATCTGTTGCTCATCTACTAAGGTGGTAATCTCATTGGATGGATTGAGGTCAAGCCACTCTGAGTTGATGCCAGAATGGGTGAGACATGGTGCGTGCGTTTGGGTGCGCGTCAGTTGCGTCTGGCATAAGTGACCACTTCAGACTTAGCAAGGTGACTATAATTCCGCTAGCTTTGCTAGATCTTTAGCCATAGTGAGGTGCGGAAAACCATTCAGAGGTGGTGAGTATGCTAAAATATCAATGCTGGATATAGCCAATAAACTTTCTGATAATCTTCCGAACAAAAACAAGATAAAAAGCGGAAACAGAACATGTCCCTGTCAATAAAAAATTTTCATGAGCGTAGCATCATGATGGAAACCCACGTGGAGGAAATGCAAGTAAAAGACATCAATGCAGTGCCGTTCTTTTCACTGGCGTTGGATGAATCAACAGACGTAAGCCATTTGGTGCCATTGGGTCTGATTGCAAGATATGCTGCTGGTGAGATACTGCGCGAAAAATGTCTTACTTATCTGTCAATAAAAGGGTCCACAAGAGATAGGGACTTATCCGAGTCTTTCATTGAGTTCGCTCAAGAAAAAAAGATGACTTATGGATAGACTTATCTCAGTGTGCATTGATTGGGCTCCGTGTATGGTGAAGAAAAACAAAGAAGTTTTGGCGCTTTTCCGTGAACATGAAAATAGACCCATTCTACGTTTCCATTGCATTCTACACCGGTAGGCACATTGTGCTCAGCTGTGTGATGGGCAGCTTGGCGAAGTGATGTCGCTGACCATTCGTGTGGTTAACTGTATTGTTGCCCGTGCTTTAATGATCGACAGTTTAGAACACTGCAAGATGAAGTTGGAAATGCTTATCATGGTCTGTTCTTGCACAGCAATATACGTTTTTTGTCAAATGGAAAGGTGTTTAGCCATTTTGTGACTTGCATGAACGAAACACGGACTTTCTTTGAAAAGAAGGGCATTGAGTAGCCTGAGCTAGTCAAAACTGAGTGGCTCCTCGTGTTTTATTATCTCGTGGATATGACCGAACATCTGAACCAGCCCAAATTTAAAATACAAAACAACGGAAATACAGTGGTACCCCTTCAACAAGCCTTGTTTACTTTTGAAAACCAAGCTGGAGCTCTTTATCATAGATCTTGAAACAGATAGTTTACGTAATTAAAAAATTGAAACGATATCAATATCAATGCACACCAAGTTAACCGACTTTAAACTTTGCTCTTTACTAGCTAGCTGGCTTCACATCCAGTCTCTTATAGTAGTTCAAAGCATACTTTGGATAATTTCGGGAGCAGACTCGTCATTTTCAGTTCTTAACCAATCCAGTCAACCTTATTTATCTTAATCTTGTCTCCGTTCGAGATTTCGAAGAAGTAGCTGACCTGGAGGCCTCAGATATGTGGATGAATACGTTCAAGTCACTCAATGAAGAGTAAGAAAGAATCATACGACTTCAAAAAGCTTCAACCCGATGACCAGCTGATAATAAAAAATTGGAAAAAGCTTCCTGTCACATACTACCCACTGCAGCGTTTGATTATTGCTAAATTGACCTTGCTTTGGTCTACGCATGCCTGTAAGCAGTCATTCTCACATCTTTAATACACCAATGTCACCCTACGATCACTTCTAACGGATGAAAGCCTCAACGCTTACATGAAGCTTAGCCTCACCAACTTATAACCAGGCTAAAATGTTATCGGCGAATCCATGTAGCACCAGAATGAGTATTATAAGTACATGATTTGAAAGAATATATCAAGAGGCCTATTATACTCACATTTAATTCAATCTTAAGATATATTATATGGCTCTCCCTGAAATACACTTCCAAATATTTGTTTTCTTGGATCTCCGAATCAAAACGGTTGCCGACCCCTGATCTATGTGGACAACTGCCTTGATTGCCCTATTCATGCGAAGGAAGTGTTTGCTGATGATCTGAAGGTATGAAATTCAATCGACAGTTCGCATGATGCGCAGACCTTACAAAAAAGCGTGGATCGCTGTTAAAAGTGGTGTGACGATTGACTACTTAGTGCTTATTTCAACAAATGCCAGGATAACCAACGAGTTAACTTCTAGTCTAGTCACACTTATTGCGGTTTATTGGGTAACCGATTGCTATTTCAGGAAAGACTAAAACATATTGTGTATTATTCGGATGTAATGTAACAAATGTTCTTCCAGTGTTAACTTGTCCTTGAATCTCTCGTTACGCATTTTATATTTTGTAGCCCAGTTTGAACTTTTACGATTCACATGGTTTTTCTGTAAACTGCATTCCATTCAAGGTTGCAAATAGGGCACTCAAAGGCTCATGCCTATTCCTCTCGAAAAACTAATCCGTTACTCTAAAACATAAGGATTATCAGGCGAAGAAGGAGGCATAAAACAGCGCATATTCGGTCTGCAAGCTATTACTTAACTTTCACCTTTATCCTTTAATTGACCTGCAACTTTGTGCGCATTTTATATTTAAAGGGCGTAAGTTCAGGTCTGCAGAAGAACGTTTTGTTCGCGGGATAATTTGTGGACCATATACCTGTCATAGGAGGATGTTTTTTCGATTAGACCCCTTATATAATTTAAGCGATATGTCCATGCTCAATTCAACAGGCTTAGGAAGCTGCATAACCCAATTCATTCAGGAATAAAATGGCGGAGCTTACACATTTACCTTCACGCAGGTGCTTGTCGGATGCATACAATGAACAGTTTAATATTTAGATACTTCAACAAAATAAGGTAATGTTTAGCTTTAAAAAATTGATTTTATATATTCCATCATAAAATCCTACAAAGTAATAAAACAATCTGTCAGATTAAAGCGAACATTAACTGTTGTTCAAGTTTGTTTGTTTAAGTGAACAGCAGTACAGTTACATATCCGCCATTACACGATGCGAGCGAAGTGGAGGAAGAAGCGCGTGAGAAGGTTGAAGAGGAAGAGGAGGAAGATGAGGCAGAGGAGCAAGTAATTGTCCGGACTGCTCTGTACAGTATGCATTCTTTCCTTGTAATACAATTTGGCTATATTTGTGGCTTTATACCTTTTTCTTGGGTTAGAAAGTTGTACATTAACTTTTTCGTTTCCATAATTTTTAGTAAACGCCAAGGCTTATCCGATGCGTATGCCATCGTGTAGGATCTTCTTACTGCTTAAGCATGGTCCGGAAATGCTATAAGTAGCGGCCGGTCTACTCGCATACTGTGACGTACCATCGCTATGGTTCGACGTTAAACCAGGCGGCGTAGTATTAAAGCGTTTTGCAAGCAGAGCGCAGTCCTGCACCATAGAGATCTTGCTCTTGGCTTTGATGTGCACTCGGTTTCAAGTTTTAAGGCAGGACGGAAAAAGCATTGCTCGATTTTTCCACCAGCACTTGTTCGCGTTCGTCCTATTCGCTTGCCGCCGACTAATAAAGTTGGTGGTAAAGCACTTTGATTGGCAGGGGTTTGCGTGCAACCGCGTTAATCACACCTGAACATCTGTTGTGTCGAGAAACCACCCGCTTATTTCGGAGACGTGTCTTGTGCTTTTGGAGGCTCGGTTATGCACGGGTTCGAGTCTAACAACGTTTTCGATCTTTATCTAAACCCTTATGGGTTTAAGCATCTAAATTCTTGATAAATGTGGCAGGTCATTGCTCAGCCTATATGACGTTGGCAGTCAATCTAGCAGCAGACTGCCTCGATAAGTCGCTGTCTGCGCATGGTATCCCGCTCAACAGAACAGTTACGTAGGGTTGGTGCCACAACGATATTTTTCTAGGTGGTTCGGATCTCTGACAGCATCATTGGTGCCAATTTTTGATGATACGTAATACTTAATGTAAACCCGGTAAGTCGGAAACGCAATGGTAGAGAGTGACTGCTTGACGCTGGAGCGATGGTTTGTTTCGATCGCACCAGAAAGGTTGTTGATGCAGTTTATTTGGGTAGGGGATAGATGGTAGGCCTTTTGAAATTCAGTTAGTGCGACGCTGTTTGATACGAAAAAGGTGGTCTTTGGGTGGTAGTGCATCGAAAGTGGCACTTAGGCGAAGGATGGCCGGTGGCCTTTGTTAGGGCAAGAAGCTGATCTTCGTGCTCGCTCGGTAACTAAAATCAGTCGGAGGGTTGACCGTAGTGACATTTTTGGTGTTTTTCCATTAGACCTGATGATCGGAGGGCATATGTCTCGTATCGTCTAACAGGGCAAATGGATGACGACAATGACAATTGATCGCAGTTACTACAATTGTATTATCGTCTTGCAAATTCTTGGGTAGTCGGGGTCCATTGAGTGAACTGTGGTTCTTTTGCGAATACTCTAGCTACCAAGCTGCTCCTTGTGAGAAAAGTGTGGTGGTTGCCATTTGGTTATCTTGGATAATGTGGGGCTTGAAGTAACGTATTTGGGCGCCACGTGTAAGTTTTCTCAACTTGTATTTTGCCCGCCTGAAAGATTGTTTATGCAACTTCGTAGTTGCATGTTTGATGTTGCAGTACTGCTTATTCACCTGATTTAAAATAGGATTGCAGGAGGACTTGCCAAAGGATTTCCTCCCGTTGGTCGTTCTTAGTACTGAAATGTAGCCCGACACGCATCCGTGGTGATTTATTCACTTATATGCAAGGCAATCGTAATCGAAAAATTGATCCAGCAGAGCGTTTGGAAAGCGTGGAGGTGGGCGTTTTCGGACAGGGCGGTTTATGGGTGGTACGTTGTCGGCGGCAGCTGTTAAGAGTCGGTGTAAACCTGCAGGAATCGGCCGGCCTCTGTCTTTCGACCATAAACTAGTTCTGGCTGACTTGGTTCGCGACAGGCCAGGGTTTCATTATCTTACCTACCGGATCAGATTACTTGAAATCTAGCATGAGCTCACGTTTGTTATCATTATGGGACGTGACCTGCCCTCGAGACAGCCTGATCTGCCTATTGCTATGATCGCAGTCTTTGGCATGCTTTCCGGGAAGACATGACTGGCCTGTTAGTCTGGTCGTTTAATATCCTTCGCAGTTAAGGGTGAAATATAGTCCGGAACAAGCAATCAAGTATTCGCTGAGCAGCGATACCGGTACGGTTAACGGTCTGCGTTCTCACAAACCGACCGCCCATAAAGGGCTCTAGAGCCCGCTGATGGTGTTATTGTCACGGGGTGCCGCTTGCGTTTTTTAATAACGTCTTGTCATAATAGCAATTTCTTTCGTTTACGCCAACGCTGAAGGCTGTTGATATTAAAAATGGGTTTCTGCGACAGAATTTAGACAACAACAAGGGGAGTCCTGTAGTGGGAATTAGAATGCCAGGGGGTAGAAGTGTGATGCCTCCGCAGTGTAAACTTTTGACAATTATGCAGTAAGAAACTGTTCCACTAGAAGTGACGGGTCTGTAAATTTCTCTCCGCGGAACCACTAAGGGGTGGACAGTTGTCCGTTACTTTAATGATGACCACACCTAAAATCAGATTGATTGGATTGCCGTCAGAACATGATGGATCAACTCTCTTTTGGCTTCCGCGTCGCTTATTATGCTGACTTCTGCGTCCCCCAGGATACCCAGTTGAGGACGCATTCACGATTTGAAGGGGCATTGCTTGTAGGAATAAGTTATGTTCCCGATCTCAATGGATACGCCACATTCACGTGTTCTTGTATCTTAAGCAGCAACCGGATACTGGTATATGTCGTCTGTGTCGATGTATCTTCTGCTTGTTTTCGGAGGCGGACTTAGTTCATCTTTATCGACCCAAAGTGCAGCAAGTGACTGTCGGGAGTTGTTCCGAGGCCGCAATCGGAAGTGGATAGCTATCCAACAGGACCATGAAATGTAGCTTCGTTTTTCTTCGAGAATGACTCTCTGGTGAGGACGCGGAAAGCCAGCCATAATTGTAGCGACATCAACGGGTATATCCGAAAGACATGAGACGACAGCTCCCTTGTGGAGAGCTCGAATAGACCGAACGCTGCGGCTTCGGTTCTGGAGCGTGGCAACGGTGGTGATTAGGATTGCCGGGTTACGAACAAGTCTACTAAGATGCTGGCCTGAGAGTGTGTTGTGAGACACGACCGGTCCGACAGAGGCCTCTTTATGAAAATAATCGATAGGTGACATTTATAGCAACCCATGATTGTGCGGAGGGCAGCTAAAGACGGTGGAGGCTGGAAGAGCTGATCGTAGGAAATCTGTTTGGCAGTGTTAGCGCTGTCAAAACTGCCAGTGGCACCTACATTGCAGTAAGCGGGCCTCCCACTTGAAAGACAAGTTGTGCGAGCAACGTTCACCACTCGAAAGTCTGTGCCGATTTATTGTACAGTTAGTTGAACAGGGTTAATAAGTGTACTTGGACTACAACTTATCGTTTTCACGCCGCCCGCATGGCTAAAGTGGCGTGTAGAAGTCCTTGTTCTGGAGGAAGGGAGGAAATTGGGTTAGGTTGTGCGTATTGGTCAGGAGTCTAGTGCATCGAGTGATAATTACTGTCATTTGCAAAGAGCGAATGATTATCATCATATGCGATGGCTACCTAGCGTCGCGGTCGACCACGGACGTGAAAGTGCTTGTGTTAGCGTCTTCTGACCACATAGCACTGGATTTGCTAGCCGTATAGCCACTGCTTCAGCTGTTGCAAGCCTCTGTTGGTGTAGGCCCTTGGAAAAGTTATGTGGTGTCTAGTAGACAACCTGAGAGGCTTCATTGGTATTGACTCGGTGAGTCCTATCGACAAGGTGTATGAGAATATAACTTTTACTTGTAATCTAAGTACACTTATTAACCCTGTCCAACTGTACAATTTCATTACCCCTGAAAACGTACTGGCCTGTTGAAGAGTTGCTGAAAACCTATGTTTGCCAAATCGACTTTCAGAACTAGTTAGTGGGTGGTGACGGCTAGAGGTGTTTGTCTTAAATCGCTCCCCAGCTGGGTAAGGAAAATATCTGAGACAGGATACTCTACTGTCTGGGTGTCCTGGTAATCGCATTTGTAGCGTAATTTAAGAGACCTATTGGAAGCATAACTTTGTAAATGGCAAAATACTCGTATCAGTCTGTCCGAATTTTATTTTCCGGCAGGCAAAGCATATGCCCTGGTTAAGTTCAGAGCATCTGTAGACATCTAATTAAGCGCCCAGTACAATTCGCTGAACACTTTAACCGACTGCATGAAGATAGAAAAAGGGGGTGACTGTCGCCTTCTCCGAAACATAAGCCCTGTTCTGGGATCCGTCTCACGGTGGGTATTACCTCTCTCCAGCCTCTACAAAAACACGTTCTCGTTGATCCGAATTGCTGAGATCCTGTAGGCTCAGGAGTTGTTTCGGAGGATGCCAGGAAGCATAATAAAGGAAGTCTACTAGACTTGTATGGATCTAAGTAGTGGTTGTGCTCAGAACATTGCAGTCATCAGGTCGAATCGTAGGTCGGAAGTTAAAGACAGAATTCACCAGAATGAAGACTTTATTGTACACGGGACCCGGAGTTGCTATCTCAGGCAGTAATGGCCACTAGCGAAGCTAGGTCGGATGTTCACTGTGTGGTCAGTCGTACTTGTACTTGATCCGACTAGCTCCTGTTTTGGATGGATCAGCTTCACGGATAACGGCGACCCATTGCTGGCGATGGGAAGCCGGCCCCTTGCAGATGTCAACCCTGTGCTTGTTCCATTATTGCAGGCCGTAAACGGTTACGAGACCCATGTGTTCGACGTCCGACTTGGCAGTGTTGAGCAGCGTCTTCAGCTGACCACCATGTTAATATCTCCAGTTTGCACTACGGGTGGGGTTCACTTTCTAACTGGCCATGCTCCACAGGCATACACTAACACCGGTCGGACGAATACTCGATATATTGATAGCTTACTGCGTAAGCTGATGTCTGAGCAAGACTAGAGTGTTCTGGCTAGTAGCCTACATGCATTTCGAGTTTCCGCCATTCGTTCTTCGATTTCTTTGGCCTGACCGTTGGCTAGTATACTAGAGCCCAAGTAGCGGAAGCAGTTAACTCCTTGCGTGGGTTGACCACTAGTAAACAATGGTTGTGCTGCGTCGAGATGCGTAGTCAGGAACTTCGTCATGCGTAAATTAATCGTCAGACCAACAATTGCAGCGAAGCTGGTGATTCGGTCTAGCGTTGGCTGTAGTGATTGGGAGATATTACCAAATACGTCAATGTCATCGGCATACTCCAGGTCAGGAATTCTGAATTCAGGGCTCATTTCACATCCATTATCAGGTAAAATTGATTGATGTATCACCCAGTCGATCAAGAAGTTAAAATGGACTTGGGAAAAAGGGCATCCCTGTTGAACTCCAGAAGTCAGTGGGAAAGAACCTGACTATTCACCAAGTATTTCTATTCGGGCTAATGTTGTGCTATAGTGGGCTTTTATCAGATTGAGCAACTTTATTGGGAGCCCGTCAGCAAGCAAGATTTGCCACAAGGCTTTTCTGTCGACGGAATCAAAGGTGGTCTTGAAGTCAATGATACAGGCGGGTTTGTTGGTTCTGGTGTTGGTGTTCCAGTATGCAGCGCAGAATGAAGATATGGTCAACACATCCTCTACCGGGACGAAACCCTCCTTGGCTAGGACGAGTGGGTAAATTGCGTTCAATCGATGACCTAGTGCCCGAGAGTGTTTGGCTGTATGTCTGTTTGAGAGTGTGAGGTGTAGTGATGGCAGCTGCTTTTACATGACTGTGAAGCGAGTTCATGTGAGGGGGAGGGGGTTAATTGCTGTGTTGCATTGTCCGAAGGGAGTGTCGAGTATTGAAGCTGCCAATACAAGCGAACACGCGTGTTCCAGGTAGCAATTGAGAAGAAGACTCGATCGCTGGGACAATATGTTCATTCGCCTGACGTTTCGACATCCGTCGCGGATTCATCATCAGAGACATGAATAGGAAATAGTAGCAGAAACGGGTACTACATGCACAGAAGTTTGCCGCCTTCTCGCACCACTTGGAGTTGGAGTCGCACACAGACCAGAGGGAACCATAAGGCGTCAGATAATGAAGCCAAACACCCACTGCCACGGCAAGAAACACCTGGGGTCGTCTACAGGAGCGGATGCAGGTGCGACCAAAGCAACTATATCGGAGAAACTGGCAAACTTCCCAAGGCGCGAATTGCCGAACACGCGGCAGCAGCGCAGCGAAATGATGCCAATTCTCAAGTTGCGGCTCATTTGACGAGACCTGGCTACACATTCAAATTTGATGAGGCCGAAATTCTCGCAAGAGGTGAAAACCGGGTGAGCCGAGAACTACTTGAGTCATGGTTGACGGGCACCCAATCCATAAACAAGTGCACTGGTTTGCCCAATCCATATTCAATGCTGAGATTCAATTTGGCCAAAACAAGTCGTCACTTGAGGAACAGGCAGGCCACTACCTCATCTTACACCAACACCGGAGAGCCAGATGGCCGAACAATCCTCACGCCCGAGACCACCGCCCTTTATGAAAGTTCAACAGGTCAAAGTTTGCGTGCCTTCCAACAAACTATCCAGGTGCAAGAAGGCAATTAACGTTAATTTTTGCTATATGTTTGCAGCAATTACTGTATCCTATAAATACTGCAAACTTCTGTGCATGCATTACCAGTTTCTGCTACTATTTTCTATTCATGTCTCTGATGATGAATCCGCGACGGATATCGAAACGTCCGGCGAATAAACATATTGTCCCAGCGATTAAGTCGTCTTCTTCTTCTTCTTCTCAGTATTGAAGCTGTTGCTGAGGGGGGGGGGGGGGGGAAGCGAGTCAAACCCTAGTAACTGCGATCTTCAGACCATAGTTAGAAAGGCCAGGGTAGTAGGAACAGCATATTGTGTACACAGAGAAACGAAGAATAGATGGGAAAAGATTTGACTTCGGGAGCTACAACCAGCCAGGAGAGCCAGTAGCGTCCAAGTGCTGGTTTGACAGCAGTCAGGTCAGTAGACAGAGAGAGAGCGTTAATTGGCTGGGTAGGCCTTGAAGGTTGGTTGGACAGCGTGTGGGCAGAAATCGACGTGGATGATCCGTGTCTCACGCGTCCGCCACTACCTTGAGGTCTAAACGGATTGAAGTCACAACTGGAAAGCCAGATGTCGGGCAGGCAGCGACCACTACAAGGCCCCCTGCTGCGGTAGCCAAAGGGGTGGCGTGTTCACGTGAGTACGGTTAGTTAGGTCAAAGAAGCAGTCAGGAGGATATAAATACAACGATGCAGGCTGGCCCATGCGCGTGACCGTGAATAAGCGGAGGCCAACTCCGGGGTTGCTGTAGTTTGGCGGAACGCTTGTGTCTCAGCGCTCGCCAGGATTCCAAATGAGGGAATGGACAGCATTGCTGGCTGTCCGCCACAGACTGATGCCTTTGAATCAGCGCACATATCAAACGTAGTAACAATTTTGGACCACTCTGGTTAGTACAGCGCCTATAATTGTAGGTGATGTAACGGCATTATAGTATCCGGCAGCTGGGATCTATTGTCAAGAAACGCAAATTAGCGTGATGGACATTAGTTGTGCCGTTAGAGGAGCTACTGGTAGGAAACACCCCTTTCGGGCCTTTGACTGAACCCTAGAGTGAAACTGTGTAGCGGTCTAAGTAGTGGTAGCAGTGGTTGAAGGTAAAAAGCAAGAGTCACCAGAATGAGAGGTTTATTGCGCAGAGACCGGAGTTGCTGTCTTAGGCGGCAGTGGCAACTGGCGAAGCTAGGTCTGATGTTGACTGCATTCAGTCGTGCCCGAGAGTGCTGACCGAGTGTTTTGATAATAGCAGCTGCTTTAAAAGAACCGTGTCGCGTTTGCCTGAGGAGGATGGCGAGTATTGAGGCTTGTAGCGTTTTGTGAGGGTGAACACAGCTGCTTTTGCATGACTGTGTAGTGAGTTTAAGTGGTTTTCTTTCGGTGTACTGCAATCGCCCGAAGGGGGTGTCGAGTATTGCCGCGTCGGTTGAAAAGGCGCATTTAAGTTACCCTTAGGCAGGCGTGCCTGTGTGGACGCGCGGGTGTGTGCATGCCTGAATAAGCCGAGGTCAACTGCAAGGAGCCGTCAGAACCCCAAAGGACAGGGGACGCTGGCGCAGCTATTATCAGTTAGCCAGAAGCGGTTGCAGGGTCAACCCTTGGGAAACGAGGGTGCCATTGAAATGAAACATTGGAACAGTTGTTTGTGAAGACGCATGACTTTGGGGCAGCGGGCTTTGGAGAACGAAAGGGGCGGGCATTGTGGCCGTCCACCACAACTCCGCGACACAGGTGCGGCCACACTTAATGACTGGCAGTTTTCATCATCCCGCAACAAGACCATATTTTGTGGTATTTGTATAGCTTGCTGGATTGCTAGAACAGACATTAATTTGACCGTTTATTCGTCGATCTCGACGAAGTCCACTGCAGTATGGGCGTAGAAACATGGACCTTTTGCATTAATTGGTTTACAGTTATAGCATACCTGCGCAACATCTGTTGTGCTCTATCTTCTCTCGCCCATTGTGTCAGGACAGAGTCCATAAGACCGAAAGTGGTACCGGGCGCGGGTGACTGACAAAGCTAAGCAATCCGTCTACGCGTGCCACGCACGTCCCGTCCATGCAACAAAAACGGGCAGCTCGGTTCCTATCTTTGTGGAGGTTTCATAAATGCCGCACTCAGAAAGGGGCATTGCAGCCAGTCTCCGTCCTGAAAGGAAGACTGAGTTATCCCGTCAGTTGGAAACCTTGCAAGTCCCAAGTTTAAGCGCAAAGTGATAAGAGCGGATGCGTCAAATTATTTAATGTGAGGAGTATGTACGCTGAGGGTCGTCCACACTGTCCACTCTCCCACAAACCAGTCCTTTATCATTCATCTGATGCGGAAACTGAGCAGAGCTAACCAGCCCGCCTGTGCGTGTCCCCAGGCTTGTGAAAACCCAACGCGCAGCATCGATTAGACAGACAATGTCGTCCGTACTCTGTCCATTCGGCAGTATTTGAGACTGTCCCCTTCTTCAAACTGACAGCTTTCAACCCCCTGCGGTGCTTTCTCCTGCAGCTTAAAACACTTTGTCCTTTCCAGCATTTCTGAACAAACGGACCGATATAGTGACTTCGTCCGTTACGCCATAAAGTGCAGATTGCCAGAGTTTGAAACCGCTGAGGCGATATAATCGGTGTAGTTGAGATCAGTGACCCAGCGTCCGGACGCAAACTAAGCATTGTCGTCTGCGAGAATTCCATCAAAAGCGTAGTTGGACTGAATGGGTAACAGGATAAAACTTATCCAAAGCCAGACCGAATATCTGACGGCTGAATAAAATTATTGTGTACGAAAACTCAGAGTAGTAACGGGACTTCTTGATGGTGGCTATGAATATCTGTGGTACGTCATCTAGTGCCTGTATCCTTGACAGAGACTCACGGTGAGCAGAGTGGAATGGAATGCGGCGCTAAAGTAAACAACAGACGGCCGTTAGTTGTTTGTAGCTCAAGCAACCGTCCCTCGGCATTCTTTTGATCCGGGATTGGGCATAGCAGCTGGCAAAGGTAACCAGCCCACCTGCGCGTTTCACACACGATCTGCTCCTTCCCCATGTAGGAGCCTACCCCGCCAGCGCTGCCATGATCACTCATCTGCCTGCTCTATCAACGTGGCCAGCGTATCGATTTTTGGCGCATCGTTGATCACTGGTTCAAACTGGACTCACCTCTTCAAATCAGTTAATCGATTTTGCGTACCGCTGATTGCTGATATGCGCCGGATTTGTTGTCAGCGCTGTCAGAAACAAACTTCATACTAAGCCCATGTCTTCAGCCTTCCGCCTTGGCTCGAGACGGACGCGACACTGCAGTGCTCTCCCACGGTCCTGATGGTTGAACTCAACGTCAGGCCGAGTTAACCCTTCTGTTATCTCTCCTATTTATTCTGTACATAATAGAATCTCCTTCTACCTTGACTTCTACGACTTCTATCTTCTTCTAATGAACCGGGCCTGGAAGATCACAGTAGTTAGGGTTCAACCGGCGTAGCCTTAACTCCCTTTGCGATAACCCACACGCAATGCCGCCAGGTTTAGCGATAGTCCAGAAGAAGTTTAGTGGCCTAAAGTTTCAGATTCTCACTCGACCTCATCATCTACGACAGCCTCTGACGTTTACTAATAATTATCAAGCAGGAATGGTCATATACCTCCAGTTTTTACTCGTCGTTCACGCACAGAGCCCGAAATTCACAACTCTAGAAAAGGACAGACCGTACAAACCCACGGTTTACACCAATCATCCTGACGATGGACATGTTGCGTCAGACACCTTCCAAGGTTCGAGAAAATCCGGTGAGAAACACCGATTACGGAGAAATTGCCGTCCTTAGTCTGTCCAGTCGACATCAACAGTGCCTCGAGATCTTTAAGACTGCCTGCTCCAAATTGACAGGCGTTCATGTCGGGGGCGCCTTCCCTTAATCAGGGATGTGGTTTGAAACCACATTCGTCTTAACCGCCTTTATGAGCCAAGTGACTAATCTGGCGACCTCATCCATCCGTAACGTCAAAGCTTGAGGCTATCAAGGCGGTATACTTGGCGTAGTCCAGTCAACCAGCGTCCGGGTGCACACTCAACACCGTCATCTTCGCATAAGGGAATAAGTAGTTTTTGTAGTCAAATCACTACAATCATCTGGTCGAATCCCGAGGCACACACACTATCGAGCTGCAAATCAAGATGGTATGCGGACTACTCCACGGTGCTGGATGACGCTGGAGAAGACGACGAGGAACCGCTGTTGACGGTGGAGAAGAAGATTCAGCCCGTAATATCTGCCACGAGATCAATGACTAGAGCAGAAAGGCAGTACAGTCAGGTAGACGATTACCAGGACTGCAGGAGACCAACTAGGACTAAACGTCCGCCAGACAAGTCAACCTTGTAACAGCGGGAGGGGTTAGGATGACTGAGCACGTTATCCAGACAATCCGAGGTCACGTTGGAACGAGGCGCGCGAAAAGGCCAGTCCGGCGCATACAGAATGGGTCAAGTCACGCGACCTTCAAAGGGGAGAAATAAGGCTAGGACAAAGGAGGCGCGAGCGAGCGAGACTATCGCAAAAGGTTGTTAAGGCTACGCCGGGTAACCATAACGACTGCGACCTCCCATGCCCGGTTCCTTAGGAGATGATAGAGAAGTGTTGGAGAACCAGAGTAGGAGAAGGTTATATTCTGTAAAGAACAAATAGGAGAATAGATAGTAGAAAGGTAATTAACTCGGCCTGACGTTGAGTTCGACCATCAGGACCGTGAGAGAGCACTGCAGTGTCAGGTCCGTTTCGAGCCGAGGCGGAAGGTCGAGTGAGTGCCACCTTGCTTGTTGGATGGGCCTAGTGTGAAGTTGCAGCCAACCAGGTGGACAGACGGTCATAGATTGACTGGTGCATGTGCAAGGCTTGCTGCGGCGAGAAGGGGGAAGCGTACGGCTTCTGGAAGCGGTTGCCAAGTGCGCGGCGAAGAAAGGCGACGCAACAGCGACAGGCTCCCACAAGACTGCCAGGAGCCGATTTGCTGCTATCAGTGAGGTCACGCTGAGGGTAGATGCACAGGCACGCGTTAGCGAGTGCGCGCATGGCCACTTGGAGAGCCAATTGGGAGCAATGACGACTGCACCTTAAATAGCGAGGCTGCGAGCAGAACAGGAACTCTGGCGTTGGATACGCTGCCGGTGACCCGAGACTGCTGCCGAGACGAGACCGGCCACAGAAGGCAAACTGCTGGACACACGGAAACAGAGTTGATGTAATAGTACATCTGATGATAAATTACTAACTGTTATCCTGTTCCGCCTTCTCCTCCTAACACGTACTGGGGGACATAACTAGTGTTGACAGAGGAACACACTCGGTTACAACATAAAAGGCAGAAATCACCAGTGGTAGGGAGTTCTTGTGCACAGAAGCCTGAGTTGCTGTCTCAGGCGGCCGTCGTCACTGTCGAAGCCCGGGCTAGTGTTGACTGCGTCCAGTCAGGCCCGAAAGCGTGGGACTGTGTGTGTGTGTCAAAGGGATGGCAGCTGCTTCTAAATGAAATTTAAACGATTTCGAATGGTATGTGATTAGTGTGTTGCATTGCCCGAAGGGGTGTCGCGTATAGAGGCGCCTGCTGCGTTGGCTGGGGGTGGCGTGTCCAGGTGATCTTTTGACAGCCACGACTACCTCGGCACAGGTAGGTACGAGCGTGAGTGTCAGTCAAGGGTGCTTGGGTCAGTGATTCGCAAACAGCTGCCTACGAAGATGCATGAATTTGAGGCAGTGGACATTGAATAAGGAAGCTGGGCAGCATTGTTGGCTGCCAACCGCAGACCTACCCGAGCATCCAGTCAATAGCGTAATTGAACAGAATGAGCGAGAAGAGACAATTCTGACGAATATCAGACCGAATACCAAACGGTTCAAAAATACTTTTATGGACCAGAACTCGCGTAGTGGTGGAGAAGTAATAGGCTATGATCATGGGAGGATTTTTGCCGTTGCATCACCAAGTGCCGTTATCCGCCTCAGGGAGCTGCAATGGATGGTATTGTTGCGGGTCGTGCCAGTCTGACTAGCTTGCGTTGAAGTGCACTTTCTCAAAGGCTTTCCGATGCGGTTTCTTGAGGTCTCAATCAGCCAATCACAGTCCCCGCACTGGGCAGGCGACGAATGGCATGCTTGCACGCCTTCCCGATGCAAGCTGCCTCTCTGCTAAAAATCTCCAGGCTGACCTAGCCGATGAAAGCTCTCCCTCTCTCTGTCTACTGCCCCGAGTTCTCTCAAACAGTCACCTGGGACGCGGCTAGACTCCTAGCTGGTCGTGCTTTCCAAGTCACACTTCTTCCATCTATTCTCCGGTCCTTGTGTACACAATACATTCTTCCCACTACTCTGGCCTTAACGGACTTCTCCTCTGCACTAAGTAGCCATGGTCTGAAGATCGCAGCTACTGGGTTTGACTCGCTTAACCCCCTGCGATAGGATCAAACGAGAAGTTAAAGCCACCGAAGCAGACATCCGTTAGTTGTTGTTAGCTATCCTGGAATTCAAGAATCCGTCTCAGTGTGTAAATCTTATCCAAATATCCACTCTCAGCACGAAATCGGACTTGTTTTAGCCTCATCCTAGAGTCACACATAGCCTGATTCTGATTGAGAAGGACACCAGCGAAGATTTGTAATAGCCCCGTAGCGCCACTTCCTCCTCCGCGTCAAGCCACACATGAGGTCATGAGATGGCAGCCTCAGTCGCCGGTGGGACAGCCAATTACAGGTGCCGCAAACTGCGCCAATGCTCGATCCTTCTCGGTGACTGACTTGCGCACATACCAACGCTTTCCTAACCAGGCCTGGCCAATAATTTCCCTGATATTGACTCACACGTAGAGCCCCTTTGTCGGCGTTTGTGACAACCTCGCGCTCGCACACCTGGGATACCGGCCCTCGCGACTGGAGGCACGTCTATCCGAGTGTCAACTTACTCCAGTCTAATATCCACTCCTTATGTACAGAATAAAATATTCCTTCCACTCTTGTCTCCCAATTTTCGCTTTCCACAAGGAACCGGACCTGAAGATCGTAGTGGCAAGGGGTTTCTCTATTAACTCAACTCACTGCAGTAGATCTTTGCATCGATGTCGGGGGGGGGGGGGCTTAAGCCGTGGTGGTTCTCGCATCTTTTCTTATCTCCCTCCAGGCATAAGGATTCCAGAGTCCCAATCGTCAGGAACAACCTCGTATTTCCACGCTCGTTCAAGCACACCACTGATCTGGGGGGTCAGGGTGTCAACGCCAGACTTGTCAATTTTAGCGAGTATATCGTCCTCTTCAGGTGACTTGTTGTTCAGACTTTATATGGCATCGACAGGCACCTTTCCACTGCATGTGTGATCAGATCCTGTATCGAAGGATTGATCGTCGACTACGGAAGGTCTCCCCCCGCCCAAGTCAGAAATCAGATAAAACCGATTAGGTTGGACAGCATACTGTAAGAAAGGAACTAACAAGCGCAAACTCACATCAACTGGCTTGTTTACTGTGAGCAACTTGTTTCTGCAGAGCCTTTTGTTAGATCCTTTCTTAGAGTACACTTTCCAATGTATTCGGTCTTTCTGACCTGGGGAATCTTCTATAGTCGAAGATCACTCCTTCCGACAATATAGCACAGATCAAATAGAAGAAGGGCTATGCTCCGTAGGGATAACGGATGCGTTGTAGACTACCGTTTAAAACTGTCCTTTACCAAACCTTCATTCAACAGGTTTGCCCGTATACTAAAAGTAATACTAGATATTGCGACCCTGAAAGGAGATATTGGGTGATCCGCCCATCAATGGACCACGATTTCGACTAAACTCTGACTGTCACGGAAGCGAGCCAAAGAGTGAAAACAGGTCAGGAGGTATTTTTTTAATTCCAAAGTATGGTAGCGGATCAGGATTTCGCCGTAGAGTTGATCGACTAGCAGACTCGATGTGACGTTGTTACTAAGGTTTTGCTGAATACCTGGCTTTAGTAGGCTCACAATTTAAAGATAAAATTAAGGTGCTAAGTGCAGTGAGAACCAGAAGACTTATTGTCACTGTGATAAGATGGAACGTAAAAATAGACAAGGGAGATCGGAATGACAGTTTCTGGCTTATTAGCTGTCATCAGCCAGACATACGTTATCCCAGGGCTTGCCCCGCCTGAGGCTCAAATCCGCGATATTGTGGGGTAAAGTGAACGTCGGGGTCAAAAATGTGGGGGTACGATGTTGTAGGAAATTGAACGTATCCCAATAGTTATAATCTGGTAGATAAAGGAAGGCGTGGAAGGCCAGATTGTTATGGATAATTTAATGACGTGTTGAATGAGTGGAATATAAGTAATGAGTAAGTGACTCCCAGACGAGTGCACTCCAGCCATAAATGGGCCGGAGTACAGAGTCGCATTCCAGTCGGTGTAGTTGCCGGGTCTGGAGGTCTGCAACAGGCAGTAGATCGCCTGCTCCAGGAGTCTCTGAGAATAAGCCGTCACCACCTTATGGTCCGTTTGCGACTTGACCTTGGGAGGTGGCGGCCAGTTGGCCAGACAGGTCCATGACCTTAATCGGGGGTTTGACTTCGTCTAGCGCGCGCAGACTGGCAGGCACAAAAGCTAGACACTCGGGCCATGCCCCACAGGCATGTGAGCAAAGCATGGCTTAGAATAAGAGGCAGCTTCAATATGTTGATCAGAAGTCCGACGGTCTAACCCGCCACGCCAGGGGCACGTATTTTACCGGTTTATATGGGGACTATCGACATAGCTTGGCAAATGCTTACCGATCGCTTACATAACTCACTTGCTCGTTCGGCCTTGGGGTTCACTCTCGAGGCCTCGCCAGCAGCCGCAGAGCAGCTAATACCTTTAGGTAGATAACGTTGCCGGCATGGACCAGTGAGACTGGAATGGCTAATTTTAGCTCATTGGCCGTCATCAACCAGTTATACCCAACCCCGGGTGACGTGTTTAGACTAGCTCGCGTCGAAGTTAACTTTCCCGAAGGCTCACAGACGCAAGTCTTGATGCCTGGTTCAGCCAATCACAGTTCCTGCATAGATACCATTTGGGGCCGGCGACGAATATTATGCCTGCACACGCTCCCGACGCAATCTATCTGTCTGGCCAAAACCTTCAAGGCCGACTCAGCCAATGAACGCTTTCTCTCTGTCTCTTGGCCTGACTGCTGTCAAACCAGCACTTTGACTTGACTGGCTCTCCTGGCCGGTTGTATTATCGCCAAGCCAAATATCTTTCCATCTATTCTCCATTCATCTGTGTACACAATATACTGTTTCTACTACTATGGCCTTCCCAAGACGTCTCCTCTACTAAGAAACCACGAGTGAGTTCCATTAGCGACCACCTTAAGCTGGAGGAGGGTATATATTGGCAGTAGCCAGTGTTTTAGTTTCGCTGGGTTGAGCCATATTCAATTTCTCCAGACTTAAATATAGCTGCAGGCGCTGAGAATCTTGTTTTACAAAAATGTCACTGACGGGAAAGGTCTATCTAGCGGTGAGAAATATTCAGTCTAGACTATGCACTTGCGAGACGAAAAGCGGCCGGGAGCTATGCGGCGGGAGACGAGTGGGGGTTACTTCGACCACGTTGGTTCATACAGGTCATCCGTTTAGACTTCGTTGGTGGTTGTCTTGAGGGCTACTACTGCACTACCTTCAGACTGACGCAAAACGTAAACTAGCGCTTGTACGGAGTAGTGGAGAGCGGTGCAGATGATTTGTTATCATTAACTAAAGGTATTGGGCTACGGGTGAGGATCAGGAATCTATGCCATGGAGCCAAGAGCAAGACCTTTGACAGTAACAGTGATTGGACAGTTGGAGAGATTGCATTTCAGGGGCGGCACATCGTTTCTAATCTGTGGGTGACTTGGTGTCGCCTTGACCATTTTGCCAGGTCGCGTGAAGTCGCCACCGATGAGCTTCATCCAACGGTCCTCTCTCCCGAGAAGAATAAGAAGACTCGATCGTTGGGACAATATGTTTATTCGCCTGACGTTTCGACATCCGTCGCGGATTCATCATGAGAGATATAAACGTTTCTGCTACTGTTCATATATCTGATGATGAATCCGCGATGGATGTCGAAACGTCAGGCGAATAAACATATTGTCCCAGCGACCGAGTCTTCTTCTTCTTCTCAATTGCTTCCTAGGATATGCATGTTCGCTTGAGTTGGTCTCCTCTCCCATAGTCAGTTCTAAAAATTGTACCCTAAGCGCAATATAGATTTGCCTGACAAAAATGTTTACCTTCCTTTGATTTATTGTTAGAGCAGTAGGCAGGGGTGGCTTTTATCTTGCACTAAGGCAGTTTGACCGCCACAATGTCTATCGTGTGTCCGCGGCGTGGGCGTTGCACCAAATGGCTTTTGCAGTGTCTACCGCACTCTCTCTTCCACTTCGATAGTGAACCAATATAAAGGCGGCCGGAGGTATGGTGACTAACACAGTTAAACAATCCGTATACACGTGCCACACACAACCCAGTCTCCAAAAAATTCACGAGTGCCGTTCAGATCTCAAATACGGACTGGAAGCTGCATTTAAAAGCAGCCTTACTTACTTGTACTTGTAACGGCATTCACCTCGGGCGGGTTCAACCGGCATCAATTTTGACGTTGACTGCATCGTGAATCACAGCTGTCACGGCGCGTCGATCTTGCGCCTGTTCACACGAGAGCACCATCCATTCACGGTTCCACTGGCGTAGGCCGTAGACGCATGGGCCGGAAACGGACGACAGATCCTGCTTGACCGTTGCTGTCCAAGTTTTCAGCTGCCCACCGCGACGTTTGTGCCAGGTGGGGGGAGGCGTCGCCACAAGCAGGTCACGAATCAGCTCACCATCATCACGCCGTGATGCATGCCTGAACCATCGAAGTCGTCGCTGAAGCAGGAGTTGAGGGAGAGCGTCCAGGTGACGGCGTCGGCGGAGATCGGAGCAGCGAATTCGGTCGACGCGTCGGTGACGAAGGATGCGGCGTAGGCAGTCATTGTCAAACACCTCAAGGCGCCTCATGTCCTCAACACGCATAGGCCATGCCTCTCCGCCATAGAGCAGGATAGGTTGAACCACTGCTTGGTAAACACGGGACTTTGTGCGTAGTGATATTTCCCTTCTATTCCATAGAGGAGCGCAGAGAAGGTAGAAGGCAGATCGGGCACGGTTGACGCGTGATACAACCTCGTCGACACCTTAACCCGTTTCCGTAACCAAAGAGCCTAAGTATCTAAATGAGTCGACCACTTCGAGAGGAGCGCCGTCGACAACAATAGGAGTGACAGATGTAGGGGGCACACAGGAGAGCATGACTTGGGTCTTATTCGCGCTTAGGCGTAATCCGATGGATCGGGCACGCTAAATGACCTTGTCCAACGCCTGCTGAACTGCAATACAGTTATCGCCAAAGAGGACGACGTCATCAGCATACGCCAAGTCAGTCACCCATTTCGAGCGATCAAACTGCACTCCCGGGAAGTCATCCAGTGCTCTGGTCATGATCCAGTCCACCGCATAGTTGAACAGGGTTGGTGAAAGGGCACAGCCTTGGCGGACGCCCGTCCTGACGCTAAAGGCTTCCGTGTCACCGTTCTGCGTCCTCACCCGTGTGGAAGTGCCACAATAGTATGCTTGCATGAGATTGAGAAGCTTAGGTGGTAGGCCGTCCGTCCTCATTATGTTCCACAGCGAACTGCGATCAACAGAGTCAAATGCGGCAGCAAACTTGATGAAGCATAGAACAGTGGGTTGGTGGTGACCCCATCTCAGTTCCAGTACACGGCGGAGATTGAAGATCTGGTCGATGCAGCCACAACTTGGTCAAAATCCACTCTGATTTGGGTGGGTGCGCTGGTCTCTTGTAGTTTGAAAACGTTTAAGAAGAAGAGACGCGAATGTTTTCGCCGCTACATCGATAAGGCTAATGCCTCTGTAATTTTTGCATGCTCGTCCGGCTTTTTTAAACAAGCGGAGGATCTCTATTTTTCTCCAGTCAGAGGGCACAACTTCGCTGTCCCATATCTTGGCAAATATTTGTTGTAGCCAGGGCCCAATAACCTCGGGTGCACATTTAAAGAGCTCCGACGGGAGGTCATCCTCACCAGGTGCCTTTTTGGTGCGTAGCCTCAAGAGAATGGAGACAACTTCCTCTACACTGGGTGGCTCTGTGTTGCACTCATACAGATGGTGAGGATCGTCCGCATTGGGCGATAGGTCAGACATCACAGGGGGCTCATGGTTAAGATGGTCACAGAAATGCTCCCGCCATCTCTCTAACCGGTCATCGATCTTAGTGATGACAGCACCGTTGCGATCCAAGCAGCCATCTTCATAGCACTGGATTAGTGCGTCAGATGGGAACCTTCCAAGCTACAAGTCAGCATAGGAGTCAATGCAGAAGGATCTTGGGAGCTGACATATAAACTAAGCTTACTGAGCTTACACATACATACTTACAGACATGCCTTAAGTCAAATGTGAAAATTAAAGTGACTTTTGCTGTCGAATGCACTTACAGCACAGACTTGACTCAGTGCTAAATCTTGTGCTCAGTGTTCTGGATACGGCCGTTCTTGTAACGGGACCTTATCCTCTAGTTACCATCCCAGCCTATTTCGCGCTTAAAGTGCATACTAAGCGATAGGCAGCCGTGGGACGTTTCCGTTAGCGATTATCAATCTGCCTGTAGGAGCCTGCCCCTCCCCCCAGCGCTGCTATGATCGCTATGATCTCCTTGTACCTTGGCTTTCACAACTTCTATCTTCTTCTAAGGAACCGGGTCTGGAAGATCGCAGTATTTGGGGTTTAACCGGCTTAGCCTTTACCCCTTTGCGATAGGCCTACGCATGCTACGTGCCATTGCGTAGCGTGATAATCGACCGCCGCCGCCTAATACTCAGCCCCATCCTCTATTTACCGCCTCCAGCTCCACACAAATCTGAACGCCTGTCGTGACTAGCTCAAGTCAAACGCACACTGCTTCTAGCTTCTGGAACAGCCAATCACAGACCGACTCACCCAGGACCTCATGTTGTTGTAAATATGGTCTCAAGAAAGACGCGACTCCACTGGTCTTGTGACTGATGCAGTTGGCATGGTAGTGTTCTAAGCCGGTCGCCCTGTGCATGCCATCACATACACCCTGTGTTGGCTGACCGGTTGTCTGGTGTGCGACGACTTATCGGGGTGGCGTGCACTTTGTGTAGACGGGCCAGTCGTTTGGCGTGAGAACATCTCGTCAGGGCGGCGTGCACTCGCAGTTAAGCTGGGCCCTAACACATGTGACGACTGTCGAGCAGACAGGACTTCAAACGCACTCCGCTGGCTTGCAGTTGTGCGTTCGTCTGACAATCCATCCCCTACTGCCTATTTTACATTCCTTCTGGACAGAATATACTGTTCCTTCTGTTATGTATTGAGAACGAAAGGCAGTTTGTAGGCAGGACAAATGTAATGTAGGTAAAACAGAAAGCTGCTTGTAGGCAGAATGTCATGTAGGCAAAACAGGACGTGTACTGAGGACGAAGGCACAGTTCAAGTGACGAGTCATGCTGACACTGCTGTGTATATGGTGTGGGGTACATGTAATAGGCCGAATGCTGGCCAATCGGAATAAGGGAAGGGCTGAGCTGCTGGCCATGATCGAAGGCTGGTCAGTCAGAACAAAGAAAGGGGTGATCAAGTGTCCGTGACCTTGAGCAACGCTTGACGCGCGCCTAGCGTTATGATGTCCCGACACAACGGATGCGCATACATAGCACCATCCACTCTGGCCTTCCCACGACTTCTCTCCTTAGGAACCGGTCCTAAAGATAGCAGTTTACCGCCTCCAGCGCGTCTCACGTTGAAGTACAACGCTGGCTTAAGTCAATAGTAAAGCTAGTTGTCTGGGTCCGGCCATTCCTGCAAAGGCATCCACGTCCTCTATCTAGCATTCCAGCCTAAATCGTTCTAAAAGTGCATGCTAAGCGATGGACTACCGTCGGACGGTCATGTAGTGTTTCGACAGCCCACCTCCTCCAAACACGAGACACCACAGACGTGATCACCCAGTCGCGCTCGATGGCCCATGTCAAAATTTGACGCGCAACCTTTGCCCTCGCGCGACTAGAGCGCACACACCTTCCCCAGACTGGCGGGACAAATCAGCGTCCTGAGGCTGACTCACACGAAGCCCGCTCTGAGCCTGTAAGACAATCCCTCACTGACAGATACTGATGATTATGCGCAGAGCGAGGCGAACGCAGGCAGCCTCGTTGGTCACTGTGCAGGCGCCGTGCTCTCACACGGCCCTCATGGTCGAACGCCATGCTAGACCGAATTGCAACGCCTTCCTAATTCTTCTGCACAAAATACATTGTTCCTAACAATCTGGCTTTCCAAAGACTTCTCTCCTCTCCAAAGAAACCAGGTCTGGAAGATCGCAGCCGTTTGAGTAAACCTTAATAGCGGTAGTCAAGTTAACGATTATGGATCTGCTTACGTATGCTACGCACGACTTCTATCTTCCTGAAGTTCAGTGGTTTCCACCGTCCCGTCCTCTTCAGTTTGAGAACTTACTTGAGGCCGTAGATATTCACATGTGGGATCAGGTACTCAGTTTTACCATCCAAGGATCAAACGTATTTGATCAAATTTTTGGAACACGTTGCGAACCATTGTCAGTGTCACCTTTAGACGCACAAGGGAGTTCTCTCCATTTCATAGTTTTTACTGCACTAGAACTTGAGGGAGGTGAAACTTTTGCCGAAAAATATAGTTTTTTCAATGAGTACTGATCAGAAAATACGGGGGAATTACTGACATACTTTAATTCCCGCGACTGGTTTGAATTTTTCTTATGTTTGGATGTGAATTTTTGTACTGATAGTCTGTACGAAGTTCTGGATCCCATCATTACTAGTTTTGTCTTCCGTAAGAAAATAACTCTTGCCGTAGGCTGCGTAGACTCTAAAATCATTATAATCTACAGAAGAACATTTCAGTTTTGCCCTTGATCCAGCTGGTCGTTGAGCAGACTAAGAGGCACCCCGAGGAAAAACAGTTCGCCAATGAGGTCTTCATTACGGAAAACCCTTCGTCAAATGTCGTGAAACTCTTTTCAAACACAGTAAATGCGCAGAGGAAAACGCAGCACTCCATACTTCGAGACGCCTTAGGAAACCCCACAGTTGATGCTAAGTTGCCGGCTGATGGCTTCAATGCGTTCTTCTCCAGAATATTTAGTGTAAATCCGTTGCTCCACTTTCGACCATTCGAGCTTGCACTGGTGCTCTCCTAGACCTAACCATAACTTTTACCGTCTGGGGCGTGACCATAGTCATTCGATGTTTTCGTCAATCTCATATTCCACGACCAGATAGTGTCCCGGTCAGCATTCTCAAAGCTAAAGAAAATGATATTTTCCGTCTCTTCTATGCAAGATATTTAATCTTGCTCTTGAAAGGGAAAATTTTTCTCTTTTATGAAAGGAATCGCCCATACTACCTATACTCAAGACGTAATTTGACAACTTTAGGCCAATAAATACAATTTCAGCAGCCTCGAAGATCTTGGATACTTTGATCAAAGACAAGGTGAGGCGTAACCCAACAGAGAACAACCTCATTAATGCGGCTCAACATGGGTTCCTCGAAAAACAGTCCTATGACAGTTGCCAACTCACTTTCTTTGATCATGAGCTACAGTCTGCAGACATTGGTTTCGCTCTTTATGCCGTTTATTTTGATTTCACGAACGCTATTGATCGTGTTGACCATGAAGTTGTCTTCCTTAAACATGCCTCTTCCGGTATAGATAAGAAGCTTCTGAATTTAATACCCTTCTATTTGGATGCTCGCACACAACAATTTAACATTTTCAATTTTATACCACCCCCACGCATGTGGGGAGTAGAGTTATTAAGGGTAGCGTATTTGGCCCACTCTTATTCTGCCTTTTGTCAACGATGCTCCTGATTTTTTTCATTATGATAGATCTTTTAGGTACGCTGACGATTTAAACTTTGCCTATCCAGATAAACCGGGGGATTGCAAAATCCTGCTCGAGCTCATAAAGCGGACGTTCAGGTGTTTGTTCAGTGGTGCTGCATGTATCGCCTTTCCCTTTTTCGACATAAATGCTCCGTTATCTTTGTTGGTGACGATCATCAGCCTGAACTAAGCATATCATATTCAAATAGTCTTTATCTGTCAGAGCACTGCGCCCGAATTACAAGACTTATTCAGAGAAATTTTAAAACCGTCGAGGTTAAAAACAGTCTTTATGATGGGTACTTAAGGACTAGTGTGGATTACCACTCGTTCATATTTAGCCTTCTGCGTGCTAGCGAACGGAATGAAACAAATTAGTCCAGAATTTACCTACTTAAAGATTTATCTCTTCAGAAAACCGTCAACTTGTCCTTCCAGCAACGTTGTGAACTTAATTACCACCATCCCATATGACTTCGCAGATTACAAAAAGGATTATTTTTACTGTTTAAAATTTTAAACAGTTAACTCTTTAATAACCTTAGTACTCTGAGGCATTTTGACCACTCTCGGCGCACCAGTAATCGAGATTTCGTTTTCTTTCTTCTTCTGACATGCACAGCTAGATACAGCCATTTTTTTCACGAAACGCCATAGCAATCAAGACTAAATTACCCAGAAGTATCGAAACTCAGCACAGCTACCCCTTTTTTAAAAGAGCTATCACTAGTTTACTACATTCAGGACAAACATCACGACTTTGGGTAATGATTCGTTGGAATCTCTCTTCCACTCTGATGGCGTTTGTGGACTTTGAATCCTGTGCCAGGGCAAAGGTGCTGCATCTGCAGCCTGCGATGGGCAAATTCTTTAGCTGACCGCATGCAACCGTTGGTCGACACGTTCTTATAGCGCAGAATACCAGATCGATAATACCAAAGCGAGACTGAGTGCACTGTTCATGTGTCAACTCTCCTCTATCCCAAACAGTTATCACACAACGAGCTGCAGTCTTTTCTTCCAAAAATGTCTGGAAACAAGATCAGACGTTTTTTTTCACTGTCTGCTCGATCAATTACTGCGCATACATTTTGACCTTGGCTGTAAAGGGAAAATAAATAAAAAACGTAGTTCATTCCAATTGAAGTTAAGCGCGTAACCTTAAGTCCACAAACTTAACCAAAAAGCGATAAATGGAAGTTAGGGAAATGCGTAACAAATACAATCAGTCTATAAAGTTATGGATAAATACAAGTATGGAAAGGAATTGCCACAGGAGTTCACGGAGGCACGGTTGATTGAATAGACCAATGCGGTGTGTAAATATGTGTGGATAGTATGCACTAAAATTTGGAAATACTTCACAGAAACATCCCGAACTTTCTTTTCCAAAAGTGTGAATAGCTCAATTTACTCGTTCACTTGGTTGCCAGTTATTCATCTGCTGGACAAGAAAAGGCCTATAACTTCCACGATAAAAGTTTTAATCGGTCGCCAAGGCCCTTTGATAACGCAGTTGATTACCTCTACTTGTGTGGATTCCATTATAAATTGTGAAAACTAAACGCCTGTCATCCCGTGGCAAAACCCGCTGATTTAATTTAAACTGCCTTAAGCGATTAAAGTTAATTCTACCTTTTTCAACTGAGATCGTGTTTCTAAATTTCTGGAAAACGCAAAATTTTTGGTTGCTATGGTCTCATTCCCGCAAGGCAAATATTCAGTTCCCTCTTCTCAAACCCTCGTCTTTGTAGCCAAATCCTCACAAAATTCTGTTCATACTACTAGTAACCTTGAGCAGTCAGTGAATCATATCCTGTAAAATCCGACTCACTGTTTCCCTATCACACACGCCAGGAAACGACTTCCTCGGTCTTTAGAGTAGTAGATGCCCAAAGTGTCACTTATAAATCTTCGGATAACCCCCTTTGGACGTCCGCAAATCCGTCTAAATCACCTGTCCTGTCGTTTCAACCATATTCAGACAATATTCACAGGACTATTGATTTCTCCATAGAATTAATTCGCAAGCATATAATTCACCTAAAATCTCGCACTCTTCGGGAACTGACAGTATTCCAAACTCAGTTATCAAACGAGTCTCGAGTTTTCCCAGATTACTCTGCCATATATTCTTAGTCGATCTCTCAAACGGTTTCTTTCCTGACTCATGGAAGTCATCCATTTTTCTTTCAGTCTTCAAGTCCGGATCTCATTCGGACCTCAATAATTACCGAGGCGTCCATAAAACCTCGGCCCCAGCCAATGTTCTGGAAAATATCGTTTTTTAATCAAATCCTCGATTTTTGTCTAGAAAGCAAGCTTTTAAGCGACTCGCAGCATGGTTTATTACCTGAATGGTCATGCGAAACGTGTCGTTTGGGCTTTCTTAACTACGTTTCTTCCCTCCATAACGAGCAACAGTCAGTGGTTGTGATCTACTTTGACCCGCGCAAAGCCTTCGACAAGGTACCGCACAGACGGCTTCTGGTAACACTAGAAGCCATCGGCATCCCTCCCTCTCTCCTCGACTTCATTGGTTCCTACTTGTCTAACCGTAGCCAGAATGTCTTAGTAGGTAATAGTTACTCGACGGCTCAGTTGATCACGAGTAGCGTTTTTCAAGGCACATATTTGGGTTCTCTACCCTTTATTCTACACATAAATGGAATTTTGACAGTCCTGAAAAATTCACACGATCTCATTCATGCAGACGACCTCAAACGCATATACTCATTTTATACGGACACGGCCAGTATATGCGTTGATAAAAAAAACTTAGACCTGCTTACATTCTTACGTTGGAGTGCTACCAGGTAAATTGAATTTTCTCCATCCAAGTGTGGTTTTATGTGGTTTGGTCCCTGAGTCTTTCAAAATATTCCACTTTTAGAACGATCCACCATAAAAGACTAAGGTCTTAGCTACAAAAATAAACGAGCATGGTCACCTCATGCGGATCGAATATCTGCGAAGGCTGCAAGACATGTGGTTTGATATCACATAATTTCTCCCTGCTGAAAATAAAGTTAAAACTTTATCGCATGTATTTTCTACCTATCCTAGAATACTACTGTCTCCTCTTTGGTCAGATGAATGCTTCTGACCGCGGTAACGTTGAAAATGTACAGAGGATGTTAAGTCGCAAAATATTCGCTCTTCTTCGATCCACTATTTCTTATACGGAGAGATGTTAGTTAGCAAACATGAGATTTCTTTGGGTTAGAAATCTCAAAGCGGGCCTCTGCTTCCCTTTTTGCTGTAAATCAAGTCCTAACCAACTACGGGTCAACGCTCTTATACCGACAGATAGACCTTATGCCACTCGTAATTCCTCCATGATAATGCTACAAACTTTGGCTCCACATCTAACCATTCTCGCTTTTTTCTTCCAAATATGTCTTCCTCTGGACTAATATGTCCCTCGAAAAAAGGCTGTTGGCTAACTTGGCAGTTTTTAAAGCCAAATTACGCAAACACTTAACTTCGGCAAATTCAACGTCTATATAATCCGTCCCCTTCCCAAACTCACAACTTTTGGACTTTGAAAAGGATCCTCCTGGCATTTAAGGTGGTTCTATTTATATGAAATTACTTTCCATATATTTATGTCCATTTTTATCCGCTATAGAGTGTTATTTACAGCAATGTTTCGTCCCCAATCTGTCCAATAATAATGGGCGTTTTCCATTCTCCGTTTTACAACACTGACGATTGGCTCGTCTTGTCCGTGGCGGTTCTGCTTTTTTGCCATCTCGTCGCTGGACTCTGCAGTTCACAAGGTCGTATCTCCGGCGTTTCGGTGATAATCACGTGACCTCTACCGTTCCATCATCCTTTCGACCCGGTTGTCTGCAATGACCTCCTCCTCTCTCACCTCCCTGATGAATGATCATGAAGCCAGACGGGCACTGATACGGTGGCGAATGGTAGACTCTGCTGTTACATGAATTCTCCAACCACAAGAAGCCCTTTCAAACACTCACACGTTCTCATGCCTTATACCTTAAAGAATAGCGCTTCATAACCGTCACATAATTTAACCGATAGGGCTGATCTGTCCCAAACACATTTTCCTTCCAAGGCCTGACAGTTTATTGTCCGTTAAAATGAATCAAACTACATTCATTTTGCCATTATCAACCAAGTTGATTCGCGTAAAAATGAGTACTCGCACAAACTCATTGAAGACGCGGCCCCTTAATTTGAATGAATTTTGACGGTGATTATTTACTGTGGCCAATGCAAATTTGTGATTAAATAGAATATCATAACTTGTGCTCGTTTTAGGTCTTTTAACACATAATTTCGTGTTATGTTAGTTATCTACGTACTTGGTTCGTTATTGCACCCATTATTTACTCATTCAGATTTCACATTGAATCAGTGTGGTAGATCAACCTTGCATTTTGTCTTGTCTGTTTATTACCCATTATAAATTCCTTAACTGCCATAGTACGCCTTATTTCTGTTGGCTACTATCATGCTCCTAGTAGGAGCCTGGTAGTAATGCACTAATATCACTTCTTAGAACTTTAGTTTCTGACGTTCAACTGACTTTTGCGGTAGATTTCCTAAGTAAGATATTCGTCGATGCAAATAAGCAGCGTATGCAGATGTCGGACCCCGAATAAATAAGTTTCTTTAAAAAACCTTAATTTTGTTTGTTTTTTTAAAAATTGAATAGTTCCACCAAAGCGCGACATAAAACTGCAATGAATTATCCAGGCAGCCTGCGAGAAACGATCTTTCTGATTGGACGACCTAGCTGTTTGCTGATTGGCTGTAGTTTCTGCGAGCGTGTCCTTCAGAATTTAGCGTTTGTTTAAATGCACCCTTGGCGGGTAAGTCACTTTTTGCGTCATAAACTACGTTCACGTGTCTGCTTCTTTATTAGAGCTGAAACGATGGCAGCGAATGTTTCTGTGTGAGAGACCTTTCAAACCATTTTACAAGGTTCAGAATATGCATCGTACGATGCACTAGAATTCGCACTATGTGCACGAAAAGATGCACTAGAAGACGCCAATCAGCAAGCAGCTTGGTCGTCCAATCAGAAACATCGCCTCTCGCAGGCTGCCTGGATAGTTCATTGCAATTTATTCTTGTGTGCGCATTTCTTATTGTTTCTTTTACACACAAATTGAGTTCCCTTTACTTTTTTTGAAAAAAATCTGTCGGTTTTCTTAGTTCACTATGGTATGGGTAGACTAGCACGGGCGAGCACCTTTTATTGAAGATATAAATTAATGTGTCATCCTTCCTGCTTGATATTACAAAACATCGTTGCTAGTTCCTGTGGCGTCAGAGATTGCTATCAGGAATTACTATCAGCTTATATACGGGAGAACGTAGGTTTGTAGCTCCGAGTGCCCTATTTGTGTACATGCGTTTTGCCATGTCAAAAAATAGTACCACAGCTTATTGTCGGTGCTAAATGGCACGAGCCAATGAGGTGAAGCAAAGGAAAAAGAGCAGGTGCTTGAAAACTCATTGGGATATTTTTGGGAGCAATGAATCTTGTCCTTTGCAGGCTAGTATGCTAGTTCGAAGCAGAGGCTGGTCGCAGAGGTCACGGGGATCAGCACCGAAGTGTGGGAAATGGATCCAAATACTCTCTTGCTGATTGCGGAGTCCGCCGACAAAGTTGCGAAAACAGCAGTATGTGCCACGATCGTCGACAGTCCACTGCGGGTCGAACCAAGGTTGAACGTTTAGGCACCGCGTAGACTATAACCGCAAAGTTCGTCAGACGCGATTGCTGATGTGATCGTCGCGGTTCGCATATAGTTAAGCAGGGAAAACCGCGAAGACTCCCATCTAAGAATGATGATGAGAGAGCATAAGCGATGGGTTGTGCATGATATAATATTTATAATTTTTATGGGCATATAGAAGTAGCACGCTAATACATACTACGTTCCTGAATGAATGGTCTTCATACACAAGAGGCGTTGCACCGACTGCAGTGTCATGTTGATTCGAAAAAAGGCTACTTGGGCCCTTTCCGACGGAGTACATCGAAAAGGTTTGAGGCACATTGGGCTAGTTGATAACGTAGTCGATCTTCGGTTGTAGGTAAGCGTCCTTGGTGCCTTTAACTGACTGCAAAACCTGATGCAAGGCGGACTCCCAGTCCTTTCTGGCAAGTCGTCAGTTTTCAAAATAAGTAAAGTAATTGTCCACGCTTTTGTTTAAATGCTCGATATGTCCGTTCTTCTGAGGATTATACGGTGTTCTCCCCATTTTATAATGTTAAACATAGAAGGACAGTCCGCAATCGGTGTGTATGTAAGGGCCTCTATTGAATGCATATAAAATATCTGTCACAAACACTTACTGACGTTTTTTCGGTGTGAACTGGCTAAACAGGTAAAAATAGAACATATAGAGGTTTGTTAATGATCGTTAGCAATTAACGATCGCGGTTCACTGACTGAGGTGCAAATTTGAACTAAGTTAACAGCCGTTTGAATGTCTGGGTAGCCTCGGCGTGTTATCTACGTGTTCGAGAGAAAAGCCAGGATTTATTTCCACATCAGCTGAGGCATCTGGTAGTAACATTACATTACTTTAAAAAAATCAGAAAGCTGACAGAAAGGGCTTTCGATACTCGTAAACTTGAAAAAAAACACGCTCATGAAAAATTTATTTTATGCTGACACAGATCTAACCACAATGGATCAACAAATTCATAAGGATGGCCGGGCAAATATTATAGGACGATGATGCTACGGCTGCTGGCAGGTAATTTTGGATAAAAGTGACGACACCCTGAGTTCCTTTTTGAAAAACGTCTAAGTCAGCTAGGCGCCGAAGAACATAATTGCGCACGGTCGACATGCTTGTCGTACTGTTGTGAAAACTCGTGCGCCAGTTTTTCAGACCACCCAAATGTTTGTGTTCATGGCGAAGTGTTAAGCACACAAGGTAACGGCACAACTAACGTAGGTGGACAACGCTCAGCCCCGGCTCACATATCGGTACTATTGACTGAGGTTTCATGTACGAGTTTGTGTGTTTGAAAATCTTCAACTGTAGCCGTT
Source organism: Ligula intestinalis (assembly GCA_036362985.1). Lineage (NCBI taxonomy): Eukaryota > Metazoa > Platyhelminthes > Cestoda > Diphyllobothriidea > Diphyllobothriidae > Ligula > Ligula intestinalis. Next base: position 145,454 of record JAYGXS010000006.1, read on the forward strand.
TGAGTCCGATCCTGCTACCGGTCATGATTCTGACTTGACACGGGCTTCGGGCGGGTGAGGGTAGAGAAGGGGAGGTTGTGTGTGTGTGTGTGTGTTGGATACAAAGCAAGTCGTTTATCAAGTAGAACTAATCCACACGTAAGCATCCGTCTCTGCACCATCACAATGTAAAGCACGCAGCCGACATAGTCAGAATCGTCGGGAACCTTCGGGTCTACTGTTGTATTAATACAGTTACATTAGAAAATTACGGCCATAATAACTGACGGCCTGCATTCCACTTGTTAGCATTGGGGCACTATTATTACAATCTCTATTTAGATGTAAAAGCCACAAACACCACCCGCAATGTCGACCTGATCGGCATCCATGGCGGCGCCATTGTAAATCAGAGTAACGATCACCGTCAGTATTAGTTATGTCCGTCTTATCTGCCCACACTGTCCCATCAAGTTCTGGCTCAAAAAACATCCTGCAGCTGCTATGAGGTACCATTTTCATACGTCAAGGCGACGATTGGGACATCCTATGTGGTCATGTACGTCATTCAGTTATGTGGGGTTTTGGTTGTGTGTGTGCGTGCGTGCGCGAAGTCACTCTTGTGCATCTTGTGCGACGAGGAAACAGTTCAGATTCCGCGCATTCTTTTCTCACGGTAAACAGCTGGAGGGGCTTCACGACGTACTAAACGTGCTGGCTTAGAAGATTGCTTGGCAATCTTGAAGGCAATGACTCCTTTCAAGTATGGATGTGATCTGTTTTTTACCGTAAAAGCCCCCGATGTCCTCTTTAAAGGTATCGTGCAGGTAGAATGAGGTAGCAGCACGTACATAACACATTGGCGGTGACTTTTAACTCTTGCCAACCATTACACCGACACGCACATTTTCAGTCTTAATTTAGCCACGTACAAGCTGTCATTGTGGCACAGTGGCCGTTCCCCAGTGAATGAATTGTTGGAAACTTTAAGGTGTATAGTTTTGCACTCCGGCATCAAAGGCCAAAGCATAGACGTTCATCTCTAAGTTTATATCATATATTTTCACTACCCAGCCTCCTTGATTGTAATAATGCATTAATCACCAGTGTGGGAAGTTATTTTCACTCCTAGATGCTTTGTTTCCTTATCTAAGCCTCAGCTTCTCGTCTGTTGTTCTTCACGCCAATAAGACCTTTCCTCTATTATAGCAGCCTGAGCAGTATGGACCCTGCTGCTGAAGGTACCTCCGATGACCTCTTTGCGAGCCATCGAAGCTTGAGCATTAACGCATATTCAAAACTGTCCAGTTTTTGGAATTCTTCAAGCACACGCAGCCCCGTCGCCTCTCGAACCAGGTAGGATATGGCTTATGCTCCTGTTCACATTAGGTCATTAGGTCGAAGCTGCGCTCTCGTCCTGGCAGCCTGCTGAACTCGGCACATTTCAATTTTCCTAATTTCTCCTCCTATGAACGGCACCAATTGGTTACTACAGGCAGTGATACGAATGATTCCGCGGCATCGCACAAATCAAAGTCAGGCAGCAGCGGTGACATAGATCCCCTGCACAAATTAAAGTCAGTTCTGATGGAGGAGAGTGCCAGCAGGTTGGAGATGTTGGCTGAAGATTCGCCTCTGCGAATTCAGCCGGAACCATCCTTGCCGGTAGTTTTCAGTACGCCAGGCCCAACATTTGATCATGCGACGCGTTCGGAAGTTCTGCTGAACGGTGCGCAATTTACTCCGATTCCTTTTACGGATCTTACAAACAGCTCCGGCGAGGTGACGGTATGCTTTGCAGACTTATACAGTGATTCTTGTCTTTAAATGCTTTCCTTCAAACTTGTGTCCCGCCCATGTCTACGTAAGCATACCAAATGCAGTTACGGTACGCTAATGTGTTACTCACGTGCAAAATGCAGTCTAAGCCTCTGCATAAAAATACTGAAGCATTCCTATCGACTGCCAGCGGGAACCGTCGGACAGAGCATTCGTCTCCGGTTACCATTTAGAGCGCTTGTTAGGTTCTCGTATAGGGTTTCAATCTGAGTGTCTCCCGTGTTCTGGTTTCGAACCGCGAACTACTGAGCACTGGTCCTAAAAAACATTTTCTTCTGTTCAGTTACGCCTGCGGATTGGGAGTGCTCCTGGTCGTGGTCTGCATTTTGCAGGCGGAATTAACCTTTAACGTCTCCGCAGTTAGTTCGCCGTAACCTGGATGTATCGCCTACTGTATGTCTGGCCCTTTTAGAGGGGCGGGGGGGGGAGATGATGGGTTGAGATCATTGATTCAGCTAATCATCTGAACTATTTGATGTCAAAAATCTTTCCGCTTTTCAAAACTGCGTGAGTATCCGAGACGTCGTCACACAGTCATCTAATAACTTTCTCAGTTTTCTTGAAAATGCTTCTAATGAGCGTGATTCTATGAAGAGAATCGACGTCAGTCTTACTGATAATTCACCCCCCACAACTCCTAACAATTTCTTAATACCTAAAAACGGGATCGTATTAACCTCTTACTGATAGGCTAGCGTTTAGTCAGAAAGAGCCACTGCACTTTACTTTTAATGAGAGCCTATTTCAATCTAGCCTGTAGAACCTCTTACAGGTATTTTACGGTATGTTAAGGTGCTACTCACATGTAAAATTCAGTCTACTACTCCTACAAATCATATATATTCCAGAGCTGAGATTTATCCTGTTGATCATCAACTGCTAAAAGTGGAATCCTGGTTAACCTGGCAACAGTCTTACATGCTCCCCGTCTCTTTCTCCAGGTGGTCGTAACTGTGGTTAATAAGGAGTGATCGTTCAGCGCACCTGACATTGTTTAAAGTTTACTTCTCTTGAATTCTGCTGGTCTTGTTTGTAAAAATAAAATGCAGTCAATGCACTGTTCAGGCCGTCGATCAAACCATCCTTCCCCACCCACTGAACTCACTTATCATGTTACGAAGATCAATATGTGAGCATAATTAGGGTTGCATACGGATTTTAAAACTGCATATTTTTCTAAGAACCTATAATCAGATCACGTTGGGAGATTACAGCTAGGTTGCCAATTCTGAAAAGGCCAATATTCGAACCCAAAGTATTTCATCATGTAAAGAACAGGTTTTTTTCGGAAGTCAAATACATTTTTGTACCTCTTCTACCGCACTATGTTGGTTAGTTATTTGATGTCACCTCTGACGTCCTTCAGGACTGCCTTCCCTCACCAAATTAGTTCAACTCCAGCGCGTGAACTGTCGGATCTTTGCGGTTCTACATTGAGTCGTGGTCAGCCTATTAGACAGACTAATTGCGCTGAAGGCATTGTGCAGAAATGCAAATTTCTGTGCCGCGGTTGGATGAGTGTCTGCATATATCCCCCTCACCGAAGACCGAGGCGATCGTTTCGAACCTTGTGTTAGGAGCTACCATCCCCAATTTGGGTATTTGGTAAAATTCTTGGACTAGCAATCGGTGTATGCCATCTGGGGTCGAACTTTCTGTCGCATAGGTACTGGCAACCATCAGACATGCCTGGCCTTTGCCCGACTCCGTCGAAGCGTCTGGAATCAGCCTGAGGTCGACCGGAAGAAATATCAGTATACTGGGCCGCCGTCGAAAAAATCCGTCTGTGTGCAGATATGAGATGAGACCTTTACATTCCACAGCATCTGCTGAGTCACCAACATAACTATATACATACTACTACGTTGAGTTTAGTAGATTGTTTTGTTTAAATTAAATTTGACTCTCTTGAACATGCCGTAGTGCCGTTATTGCGGATGCTCTGGTGGATATTTAACCTCACCTCACCTCATTCTCTCCTAATCCATCTCACTTATTTATCCACCTCTAAAACAGAGCCGCACCGCGTCCATGCACTTATCTGTGACAAGCTCAGCATGTCAGAAAAGCTTGATGTCACCCTCCGGCGACCAACATGTCGCCCTCTCTCCTTCCCAAAACAAAAGTTTGACGGGTTCGAATCCTTCGCTCACCACCTCCATTTCGTCGCCAGAAGCACTTCCGACGGCCACCGCCTTGGGTAAAAAATCAGATGCTCAAATGAAACGTCGCCTCACTCGACAGTTCCGTCCCAGTCTGCCCAGTCTCAGCGAATCCTACATTGTACGTGTGTTATATTTCTCACTTCCTTGATTACCCTTAACTTTTGAAATTATTTTTGTCTTCTGAGAACCGATGCCTTTTGAAGCAACTCTGTGTGTCTGTGTACATGACCAAACTTTAAGCACGTACAGCATGCGTACCCAGACGTTGCATGCGGCTGGTGCCTGTTCAGTTAAGTTTTATTGAGCGAGAGATAGGCAAACGCCTTTGAGCTCACTGTTGGTGCCATAGTGACTGAAAAATGCATCGATACAATCGAAAAATGCAAATAGCAGTCGTTCACTTGATTGTAGGCGAAAGGTTAGCAGCCGTCAGTTAGTGGAAAAGTGTGAAGACATGACTACTCCCTTATTACGGGTAGTATACTTAATTATAGTATCTGGGCTCATAGGCGATATCAGTGACATGAGCAATTAAGTGGGACAAAATCAAAAAAGAACAGACATTGAAAAAAACTTCTTGCGCCGTTCTCGAAAACGATAGAGGTTTTCATCGCGATTTGAGGCTTTTTAAGGAGAAAAAACTGTCGCTCACGAGAAAAAAGCGTACACGAGGTAGGAGCGTCATGCTGATGAGGATGTTAATGCGGAGCAGGACGACGAAGGTGTCGTTGAGGTATCGAGGTGCCAGAACTGGGACCACGATACGCCCTTGCCGAGTCTGCCATCAAGCTGACGAAACCAGGAGTACCTACCACGATCTGTTGTTAGTCGACTTACCTGAGCTGCATGCATATTGGATGAATTTGATGCATAATTCGTTTTATAAATAAATGGTACTCAAACGTAGCAAGTAATACTATAATAAGACGAATATTTTTCTTATATAAGTATCAGCCCGTGTAATTAGCGTGCCACCGTCTTTCAACGGGATCGTTGGTGGCGCACAGCGCATGGACCTGCGTCCTCCCCCCTCCAGACTTCTTGTCTCTGTTTTGACACAGGGCCCACGTCAAGGAGTGAAGCCGAACGTGAAGTAGATGCTTCGCAGGTTTACTGTCACTATAATTTAGCGTAAGGCACCGTCCCTGCAGCACTGTTGTGGAGCATAGGGTGGACCTCGTGCAAATTGGCCATCGAACTGTCGTATTATGACCTCAGTCACTAATAACTCTAACAGTCCTCACCCTCCCTCTAACACCTAAGTCGAGTTCTTAGCATGCCTTGTTCCGAGTCTTGTTTGCGCAAAAAGATCGCATGTTAAACAATAATCAGATGGGGCCAGGGTGCAAAAGTGTTAAGGAGTACCAAAAAAGGCCATGAACACTGGGGTGGCTATTTCTGGCTAATTAGCCGTCATCAGCCAGCTATACCCAGTCCAAAGTGTAGAATGCTCTTCAGCTCGCCACATACCCCTCCCCAGGGCTGAATAACTGTGGACGGGAGCTCAGACCGCCTAGCCATTGAGCATCACGTCCGGTTGTTCTTCCGGCTGCCATCAGGAATATCACCATCTTTATGTCTTTTTCCTTACAGAAAGTTTACAAAGTCGGTGATGCCCTCCAGATACTCCTTAAGCTGGCGGAACAGACCGAAATCGGCTCCTTTGATCAAGTCTTCCCCAGAGCGTACGTTTGTCGCTTGTTTGACCATCCGGTACCCCCACCCCCCAACCATGACACAATCGTTTTCCTCCTCCTCCTCCTGCTCCTTCTTCCGCTTCCTCACGATCTTCTTTCTCTCGTTGTTGTTGTTGTTCTTCTTTTTCTTCTTCTTCTTCTTCTTCGTCTGCTTGTTTATCTTCTTGTTCCTGCTTTCGACCCTCTTCCTTTCGCTCCCTCGGCCGCAATTTTCTTTCTATTATTCCTTGTTTTTCTTGTTGCTGTTCGCGATCATTCAGCGTTGCCTCGTCCACATCCTCCTCCTCCTCCTCCTTGTTCTTCCTCTTTCTCTTTTTACTTTTTTTATTCCTCGTCCTCTTCCTCCTTCCTCAGCCTCCCCATCCAGGTTTTTTTCTTCTCCTTTCTCCTGCTTTTCCTTCCTCTTCCTCACTCTCTTCTTTTTCTTTCTATTCTTCTTCTTCTTCTTCTTGCTCCTGCTCCCCATCCTCTCCCACCACCACCACCACCTCATCCTCGCAAGTATGTCCGTAGTTTACTCCTCTTTCTTTGTTCAAATAGGCGGAGACGGAACGTGCGAAAGGTGGGCGAGGGAACATTCAGCGAGGTATTTGTCTGCGCTGACGAAGACCGGGTCCTCAAGCTGATCCCCGTGGGTGGTGACTGTGATTTCAATGGCGAGAAGCAGAAGGCCTTTTCAGAGGTCGTCTCAGAAGTCATAATCGCCAAGTTAGTACCCTCCTCCTTTCTGGCCATTTTAGTTCCTTCTCCTCCGTAACCAGGCATCCATTAGTAGATTGAATTTTTTTAAATCGCCGCACATAGCTGCATAAAAGTAACATTTGTAGATACCTCGTCGTGAAAATCCAGCCCACCTTCGTCTGCCTTAAGGAAATATGTGTGTGAGTTCAAAACGAATTCCATATAACTAGTAACCGGCGTATATCGAACAAATACGCTGTCCATTATAAATAACCTTTGTAGCGTCTAGGTAGTGGGTATACGCGGTATGTCGATTGACGCATGCCTTATCTGCATCTGTTGCTTCCAGGAATTCACGGCCTTTTCTGGTAAGCCAGTGCCAATAATCCTTGTGTTCTTTCAAACGAATTCATGTCCGGGATAACAGGTCTCGTCTTCCGACCGCTAGATGACGTCCGTGTATGCGGGTTGGGACACACTTCCCATTTTGGCCACAATAATATATCATTCTTTTTATAATCTTTTCCTATTTTTTTTCTACCAAAACCAGACGGGTCTCGTCTCTGGCCACGGGAGCTTCGAACAATACACAGAGCTTCGTCCAGTTAAAACGGTACGTCTAACCTTTAGTTTAGCATACGGTGCTCAGTACTACTGCAGTTGTGTTCCGTTTTCCCGGTATTTCAGAAGACCACGCTTGTTCCTCATAAGGCACTTCTTAAGGTCTCGCTTGAACCAGTCCCACCGTCTCCACAGGCGCCAGGGAATGACCTGCCATTACTCGACTAACGGTGAGCCCAAGCGCTGTGACTGGTAGGGCGCGAGGCCTTTTATCCTCGTGTGTTTCCGCACATACAGGTCGTCCTAAGCGATGACCTCTGATTAAAAGGCAGAGTCAGGAGGTGGCCCTGGTTGGCTGGCTAGTAGCCCTTGCTGGGTCAGGACCCCCGCCGGGTTGGTGAGGAGGGGAAGTCGGAGCAGCGTGGTCGGGGGGGGGGGCTGCACCGTCACCAAAAACAGAGATGGCGAGGAGAAGAGATAGATCCACAGTAGGAAGGCTTGGTGTTGGTTGGTTGGTTGGTAGCGCTTGTT